>NQII01000830.1:479577-538815 GCA_002778355.1 Clitarchus hookeri | reverse complement strand
ATTAAAAAGGCATGTGTATGCACATGTTTACGATTATATATGTTCGCAAAAATAATCTCCTCTGCTACAAATGTCTGCATTGAAGTACGAGCTACTTAAATATGGTTGAGTAAACCAAGGTTTCGCTAGGAACAAAAGTAAGCAGGACAGACTTGTCGCAAGTTTTCATTAGCTGGACTACGTATCAGGTGAATTGTGAATCGTAAATTCAGAAGATGTAGTACCGTGTGCGAAAACCACGGTTACTGTGTAATTCTTAACGCATAATATTTTAATTGTAAACCCTGCTTTAGGCTCTCAGCGCAATGTCACCAACACCGCCGAACAAACATTCGATCGTTCTTCCGTGACACTTCACACGTCGGAAAACGGTTTCGTATGTTTACGTGGGTTTATCTCAATAAACCCTCCATTTTCGTACTATCTAAATTGGTTTAGGTTATTAAAAATCGTTTCTCCGCGACACTAATAGAATAGACGCCAACCCTTCCCCCTCCCCTGGCCAAAAAAATCACCAGCATTTTTGTCCTCGCGACCAAGGTGTAAAGACGTGATCTATTATGACTAATTTGATTGTTTATTATAACGCATTGCTACTATAACTGCACAGTTGTATTATTGCACCAAGATTTTACAATTTCCAACCAACTCTTCCCGTAACCCCTCACAAAAAANATAACTGCACAGTTGTATTATTGCACCAAGATTTTACAATTTCCAACCAACTCTTCCCGTAACCCCTCACAAAAAATATTGTTGGTTGCTCCATCGAAGTTTCTACAACAGGGTGACCTTATTGGCTCACCATTGCTTCATGCGCGAGAGTGGCGTCAATGGCAGTCCTTCAGATGGTCATTTTTGATGCCNGCCTTATTGGCTCACCATTGCTTCATGCGCGAGAGTGGCGTCAATGGCAGTCCTTCAGATGGTCATTTTTGATGCCGATTCATCCGATTAGAAAGGGACATGAAGAAACCAAACGGAGACTTGTCACCTGGCGAAAGTAAAAAGTGTAATGAACCAAACTTCCGACAAACGACCCGCCGTCGACACAAAAACAATACGATACGGAGGGCCTTGAAAAATGTTTCTTATAATACTACTCCCGGCCTCTTTGTAAAGTGTCCTGGGAGTAACTTTTAAGATTCTGAGGTAGAGAAATCTGAGCGGTGCTTTACAGGTGAGATAAACAGCGCCGATGGAGGCGAAGCGAGGTTAAAATTAAGCAACTGTGGAATGAAATTATGAGCCAGAGGGGAGTAGTTCGAGAAAATTCATCCACCAGCCAACGGCAACGTCCGCCATGTTTCCCACACACGGAAAGCCAAGTTTCAGCCCGCCGGGAATCGAATACAGTTCGCCGCAGTGAGAAGTGAATGATCTGACCACAACAGCTCAGGAGGCCCAGAAATTTATTGCACTGGAGAAGCAAAGGAGTTCCGCCCATCCTATATAATTTCTCGGCTCTCAAAATCTTGTTGTTAAGAGCCAACCAAATCTCTCAACTCAACCCTATACAATTTCATATTTTTCAAAGTATTATTATCTTTACTTAGGACCCTCAGTGTGGCAATTTTTTATATAGCACATATGTTGGACACAGCTAAACACTTAATTTGACATTTTTGTTGCCAGCAACACTAGAAGAGGAAATAATGTTTTACAAAGAAGAGACAATTCGTAGCAAGGAGCTGAAATTTAAACATTGCAGCTCTGAAGTAAACATGAGACGTATCAGGTCTTTACGCAAATTTCGGGCTATTTATTCGGAACCTTGGCACAAGTTGCTTTCTTCTACCTTTGTATCACCAACACGAGAAGCCGCGTTTCTTTTTCCCGCTGTCAAAGAGGTCTCGCGGTAAACAAAGATACCCATTCTCCTTCTAAGAGAATTTCCGGCACCGCCTTGTGTCGTCTAGGAGAGCAGTGAAGAACGACCCGGACAGGTTATGTGGCCTGAAGAAGTCACTCGGCGGCAACTGTGCAACCTCTAACAAGGTATGTCGTGTACAGTTCGTCTTCCTAGGATTATTTGCAGAGGATTGGCAGACCTGTAAACACCTACCTTCGGGCCTCCGAGTGAGCTGTGCCACACTCTCTCTAGAGGTGCTCCCACAACTCCACTCATCCTATTTCTATTTTATTATTTCCCGTTTGCGTTTTTCACATTGAAGGTTATCTGCGATTATGACAAAGTGTTGCGATGACGTATGTTCGTAGTAATAGTTCTGACAATCACTAAAGCTGAACTCACGGCCATCCGTCGAATCCGTCAGTCGCCCGTCCGTCCGGCGGTCACGTGATCTTCAACCAATCGCAGGGAATTTTTTTTTTCTATCCATCAATCCGTCAAATATTTCTCAAAATTAAATTTCGACGGACCGACGGATAGGCCACCGCCTTCTGACGACATTCTTTAGACGCGAGTACGCAATTTGAAATAAAATTCAAGGCGGTGAATATTTGTTTATTTATCTTTGATGGTGGTAAATTCAGGAATTTAAAATGTAAACAATAATTCAGTATAAATTCTTATCACGTAAAAAAAAATATTTTCACAAAATGTTTCTCTCTNATTTAAAATGTAAACAATAATTCAGTATAAATTCTTATCACGTAAAAAAAAATATTTTCACAAAATGTTTCTCTCTTGGAACTGTATTTCCAACCAAAACATACCTCCAACTAAAGAAAGATCACGATGTTAAGTTTTCACACAGAAATTTTGGCGTACAGAAAGATTGACGGACGACGGATTGTTGTAGTCGTTTTCAACTGACGGATGAAAGAACAGAATGATGACTGACTGACGGAAGGGCGACCGACGGATGCGACGGATGGTTCTTAGAACAGCTTTACCCACAGTGCAAGAATCATTCTAACTTCACTACCACATAATAAAGATCCTCGACATTTCTCTACATCCACTAGCTTATTATTCTTAATGCTCATGTGACTGCTAAACGGTTTCAACTCCTTTCTATAAAGGCCTTTTCACGGTGTCTGCGCCGTATTTCCCTTCTCTCCTATTAAATATGGAGGTAGATATGACCCCAGTTGCGACCATGAATGTCCACTCTCTCTACCACAATGACCACTCCTTTGCATTCATTTACCGTCCTTGTTGGCATACAGAGCCCAACCCTGAGACACGCTTCCTATCCCTTCCTCGGACCTGCGCCATAAAACAATGGTTTAAAGTTAGTTAGGGGGAGGAAATCCGAGCGGGCTGAGTCGCTAGCTGTGTCCACTGACAACTGACTGCGCATACAAAAAGCTGCAGAATTCTAGTCTTGGAAGGCAGTGCAGTGATGCGAGTATGTTCACGGGAATAGAGGCGGATGGCGAAAACAATATTTGTGAAATAATAATATTTTGTGAAAAACATTATTTGTGGCGTGGGACCTGCGGCATGAGGGTGTGGCACGGCCCAGGGAAGTATTCGGGGAGCTTGTTTACAGGAAATAAGTTCGAACAAAAACTCACCGGAACTACTGTTCTCATATTGTGATGGGGCCCCTGTTCTATTTTCTCTGGACATATTTATTTGTTGCTGTTCTTATCTCAATACTACACACCTTTCAACTCTGTTATAGTCGTATCACACTATCCTACCTTCTGTACTGCCAAATCTCTCGTGGTGGTCATATGACTCTTAGCTTTTGCTAGTACTTATCCACTGTTGATATTATCATAGTACACATTAAAAATAACTCGTATTACAAACTTTTACAAAATTTGGCTAGACTAGTAAGATTTATTATTGCTTAATGTGCATAAAATATTTATGTTGTCAATTTACTCATGCCAATTTAATGCATGGTCTGCTGCAATCAAATTATATTTTTCTAATTTTTGTAACAACTGTACTCAGTAGTGCAATACACTAAATTACTGATAGTTCTACTGTGAAAGTTAAAGCTGTCTTCTTCCCACATAGTTACGCAAACAAATTCCGAAATTCGATTTAGTTTTACCGCTTGAAATAAAAGAGGGTCTCCGTCTTATTACCGAGTTGGCAACACATAGATACTATATATGCAATAAAATTGGCTACACATAGAGATATGCAATAATAGATTCGTAGTTTTTGATAACTCTATAAAGAACTTAAACGCAACAAAGCATTCCACACTACATAATCTTAGCGCAGAATATATTTTATTTTAATACTTAGCTTAAACTAACACCAGAAAACGAGTAGATACATTACGTTTTAAAGGCTACAAGAATAAAAGTAGGTAAATATGGTATATTTTTATGTCAGGAATTCTTACAGATGGTTATGTTTATCATTAGTGAAAACAGCGCAATACAATAACTGTTCGCTCGTATTAATTTTAAAATTTTACGTGACACCGTACGGTTAGTTCAGATGATTGCAGCTGAGAACTGCCGAGAACCGGCTGGTGCTCGCTATGTTGTTACAGAGTGGAGTGGGCGGGCCTGAACAATGAGCGACTCGGCCTCGCTGCATCAACAGTGTAGTTCATTTTCCTCGGTGACGGGCCTGCCCAAGTTGGAAGGCAGATAATGAAACACAGCGCGGGGGATAGTTTCTTGATTGCGGACCTGTCAGCGGGCAAGTTGGGAACCGCCCGTCCACTGCTCGTTCGCGGTCGTGCTTTTACGACGCCGGTCTCGCCTCGCAATATCGGCTACGTCCAGACGAGCCCTTCCAACTAACCGCAACTTTTTGATTCATCGCTCGCGGGAGCGCGGGGCCGCCATTCTCATCCACTTTGCAGCTTATAGAGAGACCAATTATACGCCATTCACGGTCTCTTCGCACTTTTATGAAGCCCTGCTAAGTTCTACTTCCAGGATATTCCTCCGCCTCATACAAACGATGCTTAAAAAGAGTCTAGAAAATTACACCGAAGTTACGGCGCGCTGCGTTCGTGCACACTCTGTGTAATTTCTTACTACGCATTACCAACACAACTATTTTCTCCTCCCAGTTTTTGTTCATATTAATTTTAAATTAAGTATAATTTATAGATAAAATATAATTAAAGTTCGATTTAACCAAAAATAAGGTACTTTTGTGTCAACACAAGTATAATAGGATTGTGATAAACGACGTATATAAGAAGCAACCAAACACATCATACATGGGGTGATTTTTCAAAGGTTTGATTTAAAAATTGTGAAGAAATCACGAATAGACTATACCAGCGCATCGCTAGCCAGACGTAGCCGAGTTTACAATATTCGGACAGACACGTGACGACTATACTTCGTGCAATGGCAACTTCCACCTCGCTTATTGTTTCCACTACGTAAATCTACTCACGATAGGCGTAAAAGCAAATGAGAATCGCGTCCCATGCCACGGGACCGCTGCTACCACGACTGGTAAGCCTGCTACACACCATAAACACGTCTTTACGTAATTCAGTACTTAACGCAGCCGACTAGTGAGGGGTGTGTTCGTATGCGTGAGGCAAAAATCGATGAAGCGTTACTACGGTCGACGCCGGTCGGCGCGTGTAAAGCGATATCGCCTCTACGCGCAAAGTTGTGATCTCGCAGTGTTCCCGTCGTACCGCTGAAATTATGGGAATTGAAGCTGTGACTCTTATAATTTTATTGAAGGGTGGTGAACTAAACTATTGATTTGGACATACGCTATTGCAGCAATGCGTTCTAAGTCACGGGGAAAAGACGTTACGCCATCAAACGAAAATAAAATAAATATAAAATTGTAGTATTATTTTATTATACCAGGTGTTATTGTCATATCGTGCGTTTTCAGCAACTTTCAAACAGAATGCTGCAACGGTGAACGTTAAAATTGACGATCCAGTCAATTAGCGTGCAAGATTTGTTTTGGGGAGTGGTACTCCGCTAAATAACACGCATGGACGAAGACCGCAGTAGGCTTTACAAAACCGAAATAATAGGGTGCAAAACATTGCATTTTTAAATTTCAACGGTGTTGTATTTAGTATCTATTTATGGTTAATGTTCAGTAAAATTGTTTGAGAAGACTTTACCTCACCGAGCCCCACCTCAAGCCCTTGTTAATACTTTTACGGTCTACGACCCAACGAGAGCTTTGAGCGTTTCGCCGTACGTTTTCACTGCATTATGCCAGCCAGCCGCACGTACTGCCTGGAGACCACACCTGCGTCACAGAGTAACTAAGAATACAGAGGTGAATTGTCGGCATTTGTTACGAGCTTCCATCACACATGCCAGCAAAATTTCCCCACGGGCCAGCAATATGGCGGAACGTTGTACACCAATCAGCTCCTGGAGACTAACTTGCCAGAATGTAAACCGACCAATATCGAATATTCCATTAAGTGCAACAGTTAATCAGACTCAAGGCCTGTTCTGTTCCCGCACCTTCGCGCGGCCAATGAATGACTTAGTTCGCTTACGTCAAAGGAACCGCCACGCCGTCGCACTTCTGTACACTTGCTTGTTCTGTGCATGCGGGCCGAATATGAACATCACATACCGCAGCTACCCGTTCACAGAGGAGCGACTGTCACTGTGTAATGCAATGGAAATAAACATTATGGTATATTCGCAGTTTATTCACACTTTTTGAATCAAACCTTCGGAAAATCATCCCATCTATGACGTGTTTGGTTGTTTTATAAATATACCATGCATCACAAGAGTTTTATACTTTGGTTGACATGAAAGTACAGCATTTTTTGTTAAATTGGAATTTTATTTATATATTACCTATAAACTATTATACTTAATTTATAATTGATATAAATAAAAACAGTGAGAAAATAAGTGTGTTGGTAATGGCTAGTAAGAAATAGATCATATGGAAAATATTATTACACTAAGTATGCACGAATGCTATGCGCTGTCCCTTTGCTGTAATTCTCTAGACTCGGTTACACTTTGTTAGCTTGAGGCGGAGTAATATCCTGAAAGTATAACTTTAGTAGGGCTTCAGAAAAGTTGGAAGTAACCGTGAATGGACTATAGTGTGTTACGTTAAAGCTCCGCGACTTTCACAATCTGATGACGTTACAGCGGCGGCGAACGTAAATCATACGTGCTAACAAACACTTAATGCGACGCGCCTGCCATGCGCTGTCTTCAGCGAGTAAAATAACTAATGAAAACGAAATATACTTTACAACCGCTGTGTTTTGTATACTTATTATTTATTGAGTGTTTTGCGTGCCCCCCGAAAGACGACAGGGCCACAGTAGAAGTAAACTTAAACTGTCAAGAACGGGCAAGGAATTGGCCGGGGCCTACATTTTATAAGGAACCATCGCAGCATTCGTCTGGGGAGATTTCGAAAAACTCCGGAAAACTGAAAACAGGATAGCTGGACCGGGAATCGAACCCAGGTTTTCCTAAATGCGAGTCCAGTGTTTTAACGTTTTAACACTGCGCTACCTCGCTCGTATAAACAAAATAACTACACACAATAACAATCCGCATTCCCTAGGCTGTGTATTATTTGTTTGGACTTAATAGGTTAGGCGTCTAAACAACCATTATGAGCGCGAGTGGTCAATACCAGAGCTACGCAGCGCTTGTTTAGAAGAAAAATCTTGCACGAAGAACTAATATTCCAAGAATTCACAACAACAATAATGAATGACATCGTCCACTTGTTATTTTACGGTATACTCTTCGTTTAAAAGTGTATTTCAGGTAGGCGTATTTTATAATCAAGAAATATTTACTGAATAAAGTTAACGTAACTTTTTCCTGCGGCTAGATTAACCCTGTCACGTCATAAGATTTCAGTGTAAAGTAATATTTTAATGGAACACCTGCCCTAACAAAAAATATGCTTCACTAACAAGTCGCACAAAAAATTACGTATTCACTGAAACACTATATACACCTGACGAATGGGGGTCTCTCTCATTCTGTAAGCCTGACATACGAAAACATCAGTGTATATCACAAAGTTCACAAAAAAAAAATTACAAATATACTCTAAACATGAAAAAATGTCAGTAAAGTAGATTATGAAATTTAGTTTTAATATTTTATTATAAACAATTAAAAAAATTATAATCCATCTTTATTTAAAAGTAAATTATTAAAAATGATATTAGCATGTTTATAGAACTGGCATTTCAATTTATGATATTGTTATGTGTCGCTCCTTTGCATCGCGCGAGCAAAGAGTGTGTGAGGACAGAGTAGTGATATGATAGCGGGCAGCGAGAACAAAGGAATGAATGACAGTAGAGCGTTAACACCTATCAGGGTTTTTACTTACAAAGTGTGCCGCCGCGCATTCTTCCGCCTGGTGCCGTGATAAAACTTTTGTGACTCGCGCGCTCCTGACCTTCAGCAGATTGAATTTCTGCGTTTATCTGAAGAATTTTCTAGTGGTTTACCGACCTCGTTTCTCTCGTGACTCGGGGTGCGCTGAACCTTCCAGATGGTCAGAGCGACCGATATAAAAGCGCGCCAGGCCTCCGATTCGGGAGTTTTATGGGCGTCGGGAGTTTGGGCGATCGCGCGACGTTAAGCGACAGACGACAAGCAACGAGAGGATCAGGAAGTGACCAGCGGGAGGAAAATATGAGACTGCGAGCATCGGCGGAGTGAAGAGTGCGACTAGCAGGCTGGACTATAGGACTGGGTGCGTGAATGAAAGACATTACAAGTGAAGGCAGCAGACAGACTAAACACGTGTTAACGATGAGTGTGATTTAATTGACTAAAACCAAACAGACATTGAGAAGGACTTTGATTAGGGTTGAGATAGACATTGAATACAGCACTCGCAGAGAAATAAAAAGAGTAATAGTGGAAATGCTGTAAACAATAGCTGTGTGAATAAATTAAAATCCAATTAAGTTATTTTATTTTTGTTTAGACCTCCATCCCCCACGAACTCGGATACGCCCCACAGTCGGCCATGTAGCAATATTGGTTACAATTTTGTATTATGGGTGGTATTGAAAATATTTAAGTTCAATAATTAACATTTCACTCTAATATTTTTTTCAGAAAAATATTAATAGGATAATGTCATTAAAAATTTCACCACAGAAACTTGTTGAAAAAAGTTAGCTGGCGCAACTTTAAACATAAACTGCTTACTATTTTTGTTGCTGTACTGTTATACCAAGCATTGTGGGACTAAAATGTGTCCCGACAATAAGATTAAACCATTGCCACTTATTTATCAAATAATAGCATCCCAGAAACATTAATAAAGCTGCATAGAAAGGTCCATCACAAGAAAAGAAACATGAAATCAAGCAGCCTCGAAAACGGGCCCTTGTTTGCAACGTTCTGATAGTCAAAACAGTTTTACAATGACACTACAGCACACTCGACAAGTGATTGTACTATTAACTTGCGTGTGAACGGAGATATGTTTTGCTATTAACTGTACGTTTAGATGATCAAACAACGTGTTAACACCAATGTAAAAAAAATACAAGTCGCGCTGCCACTGCACCTCGTAATTCCACAATTGTTTTAATTTATGCAGTTGTGTACTGACATGACAAACCGCGTCCCAAGCTGAGGAAGCGAAGTAACTCGCTGGGAAACCAGATCCGTGTGTAGCGGAACCACTGTAGAATATTGTGAGTCATCAGGTTACACAGCCCCTGGCGGAGCGGAGCTCTCAATATCAAAAGGAAACTCACAGGAAGCACCGTTCCTCACGCGGCGGGGTTTCCTCGCGCTAAAAGCAGGGCATCAGAACAACTCCCCGCCGACGGTCATCCCGCACACACGCGCACACACACGTGCACAAGGACGCACACGAGGTGACCTTGCGACGTGGGGCATGAGTGGCGCACTGTGCCCGGCCGGACCATCTGTTGAAGACCGCGCTCAAAACACTCCGCCGAGCACCATCCGCCCTCTGCATCCAACACATCAACATTCCACTGTTGTATCGTCGCACTGCCCAGATCTTCATGTGTTGGCAATAATGACACATCAATACAGCTTTGTCCAACGTTTGAATCGTTGGCTAAATACCGTTCGACTTGTTCACGTACGTAAGGCCGCTAAATATTCCCTTTCATGAACACTTCCGCTATTCATTTTTAAGTACTTAATTCATCCTGCATAGCCTCCTTCATATCTTAAACCTTCGTGTGTTTTCCCAAACAGTTTTTTCTCAGAGTCGGTAATTCAAAAACTACGTATTTCAGGACGTAAGGAATATCTTAAAAGTTATTTTAAAATCAACTATAATTTGCTTATTTTGCCGCAATCACATTTATAACGATAGTCAAAATTAAATTATGACTTGTTCTTTTTTTACATAATTTTTATTTCACATGAAAGCGTACAGATGGAAGCTGGCTCATTCCGAATTATCTTAGGTATATGCTATTTACGGTGAAGTGAGCACTTTCTAAAGCCCTCTCAATTGGAATAATTGTCAATAAATATATGTTATTGTAGCGTTAGGCGTTAACTTTCAACCAAGCGCGGTTGAATATACACACTGTGTTTTTTACTTACATGGCAATATTCATTTAAAAATGTAGTTAAAGGATAAAGATTGTTGAAAGGAAAAAGTAGCTACGACCTCAATAGTGCTCACTTTACCGTGAACATCCTTTAGTATTTTATACTTATAAAAGGGCGGGACTGTTGGAAATTCAAACGTAAACAAACACATTCATCACTGCTAACCATGTGACTTTGTCAGTTGCATTGGCGATGGTTGAGTCAATGTTGGTGACATACATGCGCATAAAACGAAAATCAGTCTACTTCATTTTCAGTCCACTCTTTTTTCACCATTACAGGCGAACGCTGGTGCAGTCTTAAACATGTACTATTATCAGTTTCTCACCCGTTTTATAAATATCCTAAACAATTATTATGAATGTTGCGGCTATACTACCATCGATACCAAAACAAATTAACACGAGCACATCTTCAACATTAACTTACGAAACACCCGGAGCCATTTTCATATGCACTATCCTAAGGCCGGGATTACGATGACTCTACGTTAAACGTAACACGCATCACGCTACACTTTCACCTGTACGAAAAACGTGTTATTTAAGGATGATGTATTATGATGCTTTACGTAAGTCTGCAAGCTTTGTGTACTGAAAAAAAATGTAAAGAATAAGTATTAATGATTTTCAAATTAAGAACTGTGAAAATTCAAGTTATACATGCGTATTTGTGTCGTAACATTGATGTGGTTATAACAGGTTGCGAAAGTATGGCGTTCGTAATATATACAAACTTAAAAAACAGCAGCAAAATCGCCATAACTTCCACAGTGAAATGTCTCTAGGAGATGTAGACATGTTTTTCTGGTACATGGTAATACATCATACGTAATAAATTTTGATCTGCTAAGAAAATTAAACTGTGTTCCATACAATAGGATTACTAAAAATTGAAAATTTAATGTTAAACGTTTTGCCTTCCACGTAAGCATTTCTACGCTTCTGTGAACTGACAATGTGTGTACCCTGCATTTACGAATTTAAAAACCAAAAATAATCCTAGCCTAACTTCTAATACTATTATAGTCTTCACGTCCAACATAAAATGATATATGCAATACATAAATTAAAAACGTTAACAGGCAACATTATGAGAATAAAAATAAACCATTGAAAAGCACAGATAAACACGACATCGTGCCTATTGTGATTGGCCAGCGAGATCACGTGGTGCAGTCTCACGTGACGCACGTATCACGCAAAAGTTAAGACGTTGACTAGCTTGCCATCACGCGAACGTTATGTGAAATGATCGTGACAGGTCTCCTTGAAACACATTAGTCAAGATGTATCCGACTTACGTGAACGTGTTGCGTGAGATGTGAAGTCATCGTAATCCCGGCCTAAGCCAGCGATACCTCGGCGAACTGGTCAGGCCTCCAGCGAGGAACTAAACGCGGGCGCATAGCGCACAACGTCTCGTGGATCCCAGAAAAAGCAATCCTCCTGTCGGCGGTCTTCTTCACTACAGCTTTTCTTCGCCCCGCCTCGATTACTCCCGGTCGTAACTTCCTCGTACAATTCGCGGAGAGCTCCGGCAGTAAACACATACCAGTTGTCGCCTCGTTCACGTCGTCGTCCTCCCGGGAAGCTTTTATCGTACACTGGAGCCGCGTCGAGGTATCGCCCTCTAGGTTCAACCAGCAACTGTTCCAGTGCCACCGTCTACGCCAGGTCACACACCACCCCACACTGTCTTCCTCTCTGAATCTTAAGGGTGTAGTATCCATTCCAACTTCGATTTTCATACAAATATTCGTAATGAAAATTTATGACCAGACATAACAAATTTAAGCTAGACATGACATTCAGGACTACTTATAGATTTTTTTTAATTTGTACGGTTTCAATTATACCTGTATTTTCCCATGTGGGATTGGCATTATTCAATAATTAGGTAACATTTGATTACTGTTACAGACGAAAAACTAATCAAGTAAGAAAAATAAGTTGGATTTCGAAATGACTGTTAAGATGTTCCATGTACCTTCACTAGCTTGTTTTAAAATATTGACTCCGAAAATGCGTAAATCCAAAATGGCAAGGGTACTTCCCCATTAGCAGCGACAAAACCAAACTGCCCCTTCTCCTTCTCGACCAAATTTTCATTTCAAGGACCTGATCATCGTAATTATGAAATGACCGCTATGTGTTTTCGGTAGCTTCCGTCGTCGGGGATAAACTATATATTAAAGATGAGGTAGACTGATCTCACTGGCTGCGCACAACCAATTCCCGCGTCCCAGCATTGGATTGCTTTTCTGCCAATACGACTGGAAAAAACGGCATGGATTGGATTTGAGGTTAGAACACTGTTTAGTAAACAAGTACTTTGAGGTGTTTGTATACTTCCTCTAACCAATTTCGAATGCTGTTAGATTAAATCAAAATTGGTGAAAGTATTTTTTTCATATTAAAGTGCTTGTCTTTTGAAAATTAAGACATAAACTAACACGTTCATCACTGTTGACCATATGACTTTGAGAGTTGTGTTGGTTTGGGGTAGGTCAATGTTGGGTACATGCGCAGAAGGTGAATAAGCGGTCTACCTCATATTTAGTCTATGGGATGAACAATGGCGAAGCTACACGAAGCGTTCTTCATCGCTGTGATCCTATAACTACAGTAGGTTCAGCAGTTAGGATATTCGTGTCGAAATTACAACTTCGAGGATCAAAAGTTGGCAGAAACAGTTTGCAAAGGGACTGCAACACCACAAAAACAAACACTTCAACGATAAGGGGAGCTGAAAATGCGAATATCTCACTTAAAGCTGTTTACAGTTAATTGAGCACTTCTGAAATAAACCTTTGGAAAATGTCACTCCCTTACCTGCATGTATTTAAACGGGCGCACTGACTGGCATGTGCCCAGTAAAGTTGGTAACGACGGAGGGAAAGTAGTTTCGTGTCTAAACGGTGAATTAAAAGTGTTAAGTAAGCATAATACTAAAATTATTATTTATTTTACTTTCTGATTTTTTAATGTATATTTTTTATACTAAATTTGTAAGATATTTACTTTTCTCAAATTTTTACAGTTTCACTTGACCAACACACGAATAAAGTAATAAGATCCATGGCAATGTTAATTTTACATATGGTGGAAGAATACGCAATCTTTCAAAAGTGCTTAATTTACCGTGGACAGCCTATTATGGTATTTTCGTTTCGTTAAATACTAAGTATAACAGAAGGGAGGTTAGGCGCGTGTTCAAATTTCACTCCAAATCAAGATAAATTATTTCTAATAATTTCGATTTTATACACAGGAGAACATAATATTTCAAAAATAAATCCCCCCCCCCTTTTTTTTTTAATATCTCACAAGTCAAAAATAAAATAATAATAATAATAATGTTAATTTACAAAAGTTATACAAGGTCAAGTATTGCCACGAAATTCAGGGAGTACGTAATTTTTACAAGGAATTGTGGATATTTTTATTAGCAAGTTTTCATAATTTCGCAGAGAACTTCCCCAACTGTGTAGATGTGAGCGGGAGTCACGAGTCTGGTTAGTAACAATGGCAACGTGCAAGTCCCTTCATCATACTGCGGCCAAGCTGTGCAGACAGTGCACCGACTATGTTTTACGCGGCGACGTGCTCGCGGAAGGCGGATACTGTCGGGGCAAGGAAACGGCCGAGCACAGCGGCCCCGACTGCTGTGATGTCAGCGGGGAGCGCTCATTTTAAAGAAGTCCTTTGTGAAGGGAGCAGTGCAACTGGAGCCTGCGGCCACACCACGTTTCCACTTCACGACACTCGCCACTACACACTCGGCTTCCACTCACGACTCCACTATACCCTACACCTCTTCCCGCCCCTCGCTGTGTGCACTGATGTACGCGATCCACGTTCAAGCCTTACAACTTACCACCACACGCATAAAATAGGTACCATTACTCAGGATGTTTGTACAGGAAAAATATTTTTATAACTGTTTACTACAATAAAATATACAAACTAAAGTTAAATTACTAAATAATTTAGCACGAGCCACCACTTTTCTTAAAAAATATAATTTTAAAAATGGCGAAAATATTGGGAAGGGAATTTTACATTGTAATTTTGGTACAACCAATATGGCGACCGTCCAAATTGGGCGGTGAGAATGCGAAAGAACTTATAAGTGATTTAAAGAATTTTTTAACTAAAAGACAATGGCAGCCATAGACAAGATGGCCGGAAGTCAAGGCTCTTAGTAAAGATCAAGATTATGGTCACTACCAATCCAAGATGGTCGCCAAAAGTCCCCCTCCCATCATATGCACCAGAACCTACACAACGCTACCACTCCCGACGATCTTGTGACGGATAGGTATGCCCAAACTGTTCGCATTCGCGTAAAATGGCGGACGCTGCTATGGCAAGTGAGCTTCCTCATGGTATTGCGATTTCCCCACCAGCTCTTCATTTCGCTTAACACATTTTCCAGGCTCTCCTGGGTTTGTCTTCACAACCACTTAACCCGCAGACCAGCTTTAATTTATAGTTTCAGGTGTTGCAAATAAAGACTTTTTTGATGTGTGCTGCACTTAACCCGACACAGCACTTATTTGTCATCGCAACCAATTAGCTATGAATTTTGGTTTAAGCGCAAAGTAGTACGCTCGGAGCCCCTACCTACACCATCCTCACATAAACTTATTTTTCATACAAACATAACATACATGCAAATTAATATAGCTGGTTAGGCCCATATTTTGTTGAACATGGGCAACAGATTCGTGTTACAGTATAATGGGCCCGTGTGCTCGTGGAACAACTACCCAGCGTAGCCTAATATCCTGCACGAAGACCGAGGCTGAGGCGGAAATAACGTGTGGGTGTACCCTCACCCTCCTCCCTCTACTGCAGGAGTGTTGAAATACCGCTAGCTGCGGGCCGCACGAAGCTATAAAGCAGCTGCATATCTGGTCAGTGTTGCGTGGGGACTCGCGAGGGGGCTGGCGGGGCTAGACGACGGAAGGGACCGACAATGCAGGGGCTTCACCAGGTCTCGGGTTACCGGCGATGAACTCTCCGCGTTACGGTGCACGCTTACACCGCCTCACCGCAATACTGTCGCCTGCCAGCTCTCCCCACTTGTCGCATCCACTCCCGGTTTATTATTTTTTTTAACTGAATTTTGAAATACGAGGTTTTCTTCAAAATACTTTACTTTTGCAGCCTCACCCAATGACGCAGCCAGAAATTCCTCGTAGAATAATTGGAGGGGGGGGNGAGAAGAAGGTTACTATGAACTGTAGCGAAAGGACGGGGATTACACCGACATTAGTGATGTTAATTAAGACAAATACTAGGAGAAAAATTACTTCCCAATATAATAAAATGCATTATAATTTACAGCAATTGCATATGTTTATCGCAATTAAAGTTATATTAAAAATCTTTTATCTATTTGTCGATAACCGTATGGGCATAGGGAGGGGTACAGCCTGCAACAACCCCCCTCGGCTTTGCCACTGTCCTATCACACTTCCCATAATTTTACTGTGTGTAACGTTCATTCGTAAAGAAATTGTTCAAATACGACTTACTAATCCTTTGCAATCCGAATCGTAGCTGAACTGTGAGGATTAATAGTGACAAGTTACTTTTCTCTGTCGTTAATGGTATTCGATTTCTACCAATAGAGTTTTTTGGTTGCTGTTCCGTCGTTAACTGCCTTAGTCTGCGATTAAGTCATGTGAATTGCGAGTTATTTTCCCTGTAGTTTTTGTTTTACAGCGCTGCTTTGGTACAGTACCGTCGAAAGCTTCAATTCAAAGTGGGATCTACCTGTAACACAGCACACATAATCGAAATTGGAATTACAGCACTGCAAATACAGTTATATGCATATAAACACGTATTTCAAATTATTTAATACGCACAACTTACCCGAAAAATGTGCGGATTCAAATCCAGACAAACTAGAATTCAAAACTCGTACGTTTATGATACGATTGCGATTAATCCACACGTTGACACTACCTTGAGGAGTCTGAACCAATAACTAGGAAGTTAAACACGAGCCCAATCATCGCCTTCCGCGGTGAAAGCAAGCAACTAATTAACGGCTGAAATATGCGTGATTGTACAATATGGCATAAAAGTCACTGAGCTCGTGAATTTTCCAAGCCTTGTGGATGGTTGGCTCCGCCATACTGTGTCGGGTTTTCAAGTCATAAAATCCAACACAACATTATAACGTTCGAATATCGCACTTGATAATTACGAATGAAACGAGTTCTTAAATGTCTCCGTAATTGAAAGCCAAACACTTTTCAATAAAATTGCGCCAATACAAAGCGGATTTGGGTGTATAGCCGGGGCTAAGAGGTTCGCCTTTCGCTGGTTGGTTGGTCCACCGGCAGTCAGATTCATCGGCACCGAATACATAAATTTTATTCGCCCTGGTGTTACGTGTGGCTGACACTCTCCCAAATTAACTGTCACGGCCTTTGAAGCATCAGTCCGATTGACGTAGTTAATTGCGGAGAACTGTCACAGTTATTTAGTTTGTACAAGTGCCGGGAAGACTTGCAGACTGGTTCGCGAATTTCCACCTTGAATACTGCATTTAGACCTGTTCAAAGCTGTTTTTTTTTCTACAGCGACAATTTTCATCAGTCGACTAAGTGCAACTGTTTGCTGATCAAATTAATTGTTCTTGTTTTTGTCAGACAAAAGACCTTTCACTTATATAATTAAGTAACTCACAAAAAACATTTTCAATACCGTGAGGACTTTTCTTTCGGCTTTAGTACCGGAAAAGCGTGTGCATAACTGAACGGAAAGGTCGATTATTAATGAAAGTACTTAGATAATTTGATCCTTCCATATCACAAGGTATGTGAAAACCTTGTTTAAATATGCAGTTATACACTGAAAGAAAAGTATTGTTGTAGGAAACATAATTCTGTAGCCGTTACCCTCAAATACTGTTAAAATAGGGACAACAGTCTGTTTGGTTGTGGCTACCTTATGGATATTGTTAAAGGTATATGGAAACGACAACAGAACATATTGTAAAATGTCAGTGCGTCACAAATAAGGGACGTCATTACTTTCTACAGAATATAATGTTGCGATAACAAACGAGTAGGGTTCTGACTACAATCCAGTATGGTATTCCCTACAACGCTGCTCTGATGCCGCTACAAAGCTGATTGTGCACCCAGCAGTAACATATGGTAGTGCTAACAATCTGGTCTGTTGTCTTAACTGAGCAGCTTGGCGGCCCCTGCAAAAGTGTTTGGTAATCCTGACTATCTGCTCTGTTGCCTTTACTGAGCGGCATGGTAGCCCCTAACCATCTTGTGTGGTCTATTGTAATTCCTTCGTCGGCTCATAGGACGCGCTGTTTTCTGTACTTATGTTTCAGAACTTGAACAATACCTTGTGGAAGTAGGCAGCCTCCAACTGCCATGCCTTGTGTTGATAGACGGACGCCTTAGACCGCGTGGCTATTATATGAGCTATGAGATTCAGGTTTTTAAATGTATTTATTTTACATTAGTAGTATGCTTATCTTCGTTTTGGCGCATGGCATCTGGCATGTCGGATCCGGATCCGTCCGCCATCTTGGAAATTTCCCATTTTACTATCGAAATTAATTATTTCCCCCTTGAAATAAGTCTTTTTCAATAATTTCCCTCTTCCCTTAAAATGTCCTGCTTTTTGCCACAAAAAAGCACCGAGTCCCCCATTTGTAAGAACGAGCCCCCGAAAGGCTATTTTCGAGCCATTTGAAGGATTTAAGGGGCTCGCTTCTTTTACCCGCAGGCATCCACCCCTCTCAACCTTCCCCTAAGCTCACCTCACCCCTCCACCCCCTTCACAGGCAATTATTATAAAGAATCACAAAAAAAAAAAATCTAAACAATTTCTAAAATATCGAAAAACATATAATGTTACCCTACCCTACCCCTCAATCATTCCACCGCCCTCACCCCCCCCCCACAACACTGGCATCTCCAAAGGCGATGTATGGTGTAGGGACCTATATTCGAGACCTGAAAAAATTAAAAAATAATTTTCTTTTGCACTTAGAAAAAATTTGGTAGTTTTGAGAAGTGATGGGAGGAATATATAATAAAGGCGAAACGTAAAGTTTAGAATAATTATTCTGGAGTCGGGATGAAATACGAGGTTTGCAATTTTATTAATAGTGCAAGTTTTCTAAGCTTATAAATGCAGTTCGTGCAGTATTCAGTATTCATGCGCAACTCGTACAACTTTTTAAGCAACCTGTAACTAATAGGTATGGCGAAGGCGCCCGAGTTCAAAGCCCGAAACTATTAAATAATATTAATTTTCTCTCGGTCTTATAAAATATCGGACAGCGTTTTCCGAGTGATGGGAGAAAGTATATATAGAGCTACGATGCGTGCTGATAACCTTAGTTGTTGTAGAGACGTTGGGAAGTTAGCATCGACTTGGACGATCTCTCTCGTTATACAGTAAAGATGAATTGCGACTACGAAGGCCTGCCCTTGACCTCATCGATTATGGAGCCGTGACATGCATCATCGCCTCAACTATTAGGGTAATGATACGCATACAGGATATTAATGAAGACTAAGTACAAAAAATGCATGGATAGTGGACTGCTTACAAAACGTTAATTTAGTCAACATGTACAAATTTTGGAGATGGTGATTGAATGTAATTTCTATACGTTTGGACAAAGGGGGTACAAATCGAAGGATTGATCGAAGGAACGAACGAGGGATTGGGATTGATCGAAGGTTTGGTGAGGATTGCAAAGAGTTGGTGCGTATTGTTGAGGATTGGTGTGGACGATTGTTGAGGATTGGTGTGGATTTTTATGTCCTGCTTATGTAATAGATACACGTATTTTAAAAACAAATAAGACATTACAGTTCCCTTGTTGTTATTATTACATTTAACGCCTAACAAAGCGGTGTCTGTTAACACCTTAAAGGTGCACAGTACTCCCACAGATTGTCAAAAGCACCCACTAAATAAATATTACTTCATAATAGCAACATTTTACTATTTATCTTCTGTATTGTCAATTCTACTAGTTCTATAATCTTTAAAAGAAATAGAGAGTTCCTTTAACAGTCCGCGACACTGTTGTAATTACCATACTTGTATTGTAAACGCTACAATTTTAGTTCTGTAATTTTTTTTAACAAAACCAGAGTGTACCGCTAACAACCCGCGATACTGTTGTCATTACCATACTTGTTCGTTAACGCTGCAATACTAGCATCGGGTCTTTCGCTGGGAGAGGGCCGTGTTTAACTATCTAAGAGAAGTACCGATGTCTTACGACAGTCACCTGCCTCCCGCACGACGGTGCTACTATCATAGACTGTTACGCGGATAATATTTGCAATGGCTTGCTTCTTGTGGCCTACTAGGTATACAAATTTTTTTACATGGCCAGTCATGGGTTGGACGACGCATCAGTTACCCTTTACCTGTATTTATGTTCCTTATGCTTTTATTTTTGCTTATGGCTTTCTGTCGGACCATGTTATATATATATATATATTTTTTTTTTTTTCATTTATTACACGTAAATTTAGTGCTAGTGTGCTCAGTGTTATGTAGATTGGTGCAACCCTGAAGATAGCGTGAATGAGATCTGGCGAAAGGTGGGCTTGATGAGTAGCCGCCAGCTGACGCCTAGAGAAGTATATAGACACAATGCTCGGCTCCACCCTCCAATGTTGAAAACACGCCTTACTTTTTAACGGTCTCCAAATGAATGTAATTCCGCTGAAACACTGCAGACCATCTGCCAGAAACACATCTCCAGCATTGCTAACTGCTGGCCGTCGTAACGGGAGGTGGCACGCACAGCAAGTCCCACTTTTCAATTACGGCTCGTTTCGGGGAAAGAACAGGATGGTCGGAAATTTCTAATCTCTAGAAGCTATCAATATTTGTGCACGTTTTAGAAGGTTCGTGGATGGTTTCGGCATGACTCAGCATTAATATCGTCTTCCCGAAATTCCTTAAATTCTTACAACTTCGTCCTCTGCATTTTTCTAACTATTGACTGCAAGGTATTAAATGATTAAATAAAGTGCGTCCTCACGGGAGAGATACTCAGCAGACATTCCGACACACAAAAAGTCTTACGGGAATACCAAAGCAAAAGAAAACTGTGCATCATTCGGAAACACTGACGAGGCGAATTTCAGTTGTTTCGGAGTAGGATTGTCAACAAGATTTCCAAAAGGATTTATGAAGTGAAACAATAAATTAGAATTTCACAGTGCACACCTCCTTCCACGTGGAATGTGTTTAGCTATACAATTGCACAACTTGCCACGGTAGTTCCATTATTTCGAATTTCGCTCATGCCTAAACGATACTGTTGCTGGTGGGGTGTGTGACATAAATAGTGGCCAGGAGCCATGTCAGAAAATGGGCTTCACAGTTTAGTGAATTATGGAACACAACTTTGTCTGTACGGTTCCCTGTTTTTTCAAGTCTCTGGCTTTCTAACACCGCGGGGCCTAAAATTTTTCGAAACTTCATGTTCAGCTTTTAAACCTTATGCCGATTAAGTTATCGCTGGTGCAAACAAATTCCCTTTTTGGCCTATCACAGGCCAGAACGTGTATCACTCACCCGTTGACCACTCGCCACACGGCACTACAGACAGAACATGTTGCCGACAGCCAATCAGAGCGCTGGTTGGTGATGGAAGAGATCGGAATCAGGGGAAGTGGGTGTGACCACCGACAAATCATAGCACAGAAAACTACTTAGGGAGGGGGAAGTTGAGTTGAGTTGAGAGATTTCGACGACTCTTAACAACGAGGTCTGAGAGCCGATGAGAGTGAAATTAGGTGAGAATGGAGCAGCACCGCAATGCAAAGGCGGGGGAAATGGGAAATCACCCAGAAAACCCGCCTACCAGCGGCATCATCCGGCACGATTCCCACTTGCGAAAATCCAGGAGTGACCCTGTCGGGAATTGAACCCGGTTCGCCTTGGTGGGAAGCAAGCAGTCCAACCGCTCAGCCACCGCGGCCCCGGGGGTGGGATGGGTTTGGGGACCAACCTCGGCCCTGCCCCACGTAAAAGCATAGCTCTACTTTTGGGTCCAGCCTCCCAAGGGGCGTGGCCAAGTTAATCAAACGGCATGCCAGGCTTGCTCAACGATTGTCGCAGAACCTGCCCGTTCTGCCTACTCAAGTGTTAGCCCAGTCATATTAGGGGTTTCACCTCGGAATGAAAGATAATAAGCTGTAAATTGGTATAAGCCTTTGTTTTGTCGTTCTTAATGTTGTCTCAAAAGTCACCAATGTTATCGTGTCCGCGTCTTAAGATATTGAAGGTCAAAGGTCATAAAAACCGGTTTTTCGCGAATATCTCGCTTTTTATTGCTTAAATAAGATTTGCACTTATTATAAAAGTTGTAGAATATAAAATTCTCTACAACTTCTGTTTGAACTTTTTTTTCATACGATCAACCGTTTCTGCGGTAGACCGCAAAGAGTGCGCCGCGCACAGTCATATATGGTCTAATGCAAGGTCAAGCGTGAGTTACGGTTATCAGTACGTTGGATAAAGTTAATTATTCACTAAAAAATTATAATTATTAAACAATGCTCATTATTTATGTACTAATTATAAATTATTTATATTTCATTAAAATAAGTGACTTAATTATTTATATTTAACTATAGTATATTAATAATTCTGGAATGTATATTTTAGTTATATTTTAATTTAAAAAGCCAGTAAGGGAATATATTTTATACATATATTTATTTATCATTAAATATAGCTTATTATACATTTATTGAAATGTGAGAAATATTAAAATAATTTTTGTTGATTTTAATTATAACAAAATTGTAAATGGAAGCTAGTTATCTTCTTCTTCTTCTTCGTCATCTTCTTCTTGTTGTCGCTCGAAAATGTTTAATTCATTGTCATCATCCTCATTATCGGTCATAGTCATCTCCAAACCTTCCAGAATTTCAGGATCGTATGCGCTTTCTTCATCGGGATTACTTGGATATAGTGAAGCGTTGAGGCAAGCTTGTCCATTGCATTGGCCACAAGCTAAAGAACATAGTAGCCCTGATTTTCTGCATCCACAGCGGGAACCACAACCGTTTTTGCAATTGCAAAATATTATATTTAGTATTTCGGCTGGTGCTGGAGGCAATAACGTTCTTATGGGCTCCAGGATTTCATTTTCAAGCATCCAGCCCCATTCTTGAGGTTCTAAGTCCTTCCCTAACCACGTTTGAATCTGGTAGTAGACACGATTTATATGTTGATGAGCTGCTACACTTGTTGGTGGAAGTGTTGACAATTGTACAGGTTTATTTAGTTTCGTTAATTTGATGAATTGCGTGTAGCGGAAATGATCAATGTTGTCCTCAGATTTTGGAGCATTATATAATGCCAACAAGATACGCAGTCCATTTTCAAATAATGTTTCTACGGGGGAGTTTTCTTGTTGGTATACTTCCACCAACTTATCCAAATTGGGAATTTTAGTTAAATATAAATAATTTAAAATTAGTACATAAATAATGGGCATTGTTTAATAATTATAATTTTTTAGTAAATAATTAACTTTATCCAACGTACTGATAACCGTAACTCACGCTTGACCTTGCATTAGACCATATATGACTGTGCGCGGCGCACTCTTTGCGGTCTACCGCAGAAACGGTTGATCGTATGAAAAAAAAGTTCAAACAGAAGTTGTAGAGAATTTTATATTCTACAACTTTTATAATAAGTGCAAATCTTATTTAAGCAATAAAAAGCGAGATATTCGCGAAAAACCGATTTTTATGACCTTTGACCTTCAATATCTTAAGACGCGGACACGATAACATTGGTGACGTTTGAGACAACATTAAGAACGACAAAACAAAGGCTTATACCAATTTACAGCTTATTATCTTTCATTCCGAGGTTGACCCCTTTTTTTACCTAATATGACTGGGCTATGTGTGCAGAACACCGACCACACACCGCGGCAACATGGCCTTCACGCCGTAACTACACGATGCGGGTCATTCGCTAATCAGCGCCCCAGAAACGAACCTATCACATGCTAGCTGTACCAATACGAAACCGCACACAGCACAGCGAAAGCAATCAGACACTTAGCCAGATTCACAGCAACATGCAGTCAATGAGAAACTGAGGACGTGTTGGTTGTGACGTTTTATTTATTTTGTATTCATCGGTTCGGATTTTGTCGGCAGTTACTTGTTTGGTACCTGCACCAACACATCCAAATTTAAATAGAATTGGAAAATTTATTTAAAGAAATATAATACTTTTTTAACAAACTTCGTATTTTTACACAATCAACATCGAGATGTATCGGATGTTACTTTACTCTAAAAAAAGACTGAATAACAAAATTCGTCATCATTTTATTATACTTAACGGGGCCACCTAACCATTTAGCTGGAAAAGACTGCCAATTAAAACACAGCCCGAATAACGACTCTTGCCTCAAGGGCCTACTCGCATGGACGTGTGTGTGTGTGTGTGTATGTATATATATATATATATATATATATATAAAGGTGGTTCTTATATGGTAGAAAAAAAATTAATTATTTTTTAGGGGACAACCCATAAATATGTTCTATGACGTAAAAAACTATTTCTGTATTTTTTTCGGATTTTTTATTAAACTTTTATGGGTCGGTACCATCCAAGGCAAATCTTGAATGAAAAAAAAATCCTGTTAATGTTTGATATTTTTTAATTTGCATCACTCAAATACAGTGGCAAAAAATTACAGAATGACACATTAGGTTAATAAAACAACAAAATAAATATTCGTGTAAACAACAAAGTAGATTTCTTCGTATTAGGAAATTTCTTTCTATAGTCTTCAACCAATAGTAGCAGGTATTGTTTTTGCTCTTCGTTGGTGGTATGTAATTTGTTATATTCCTCCATAAGCGCCACTCCTCGCTCTGCAATGTCGTTCACAACTCACATACTGTCAACTATTGCCTTATTTCTTGTATAACTTTCGTCGTTATCCTATGTTTCCACGTCGTTCTTCAAAAAGCCAGGCGTCATTCCAGTTATGTGAAATCGTGTGTATGTATTGCTTGACACGAAATCTTCAAGGTTTTTGTTGAGAATAAAATCACTTTCCAAGGCTTTACGTTTAGAACAGTACTCTAAACCTTCATTGTTCAATGCTTTCACCATATTGTTTATAATTTTTAGGTTTATTCTGTCGTCAAAAAAGGCTAAGCCCACAAGTTCTTCAGACAAATACCACAACTGACCCATTATTTTTTTCAATGCCACTTTGGATATTTGCTGATTAATTTCCTAATACAGTTTGAGATCTTTTAAAAGCTGTAGATCATTCCCAGGTGCAAATGGCGCAGAAGGTGCTTTATACCAATACTTCGCATACATTCGAAATGCTGCCCATTAAAGATGATGAAGTCGATGAAGATGCAAGAACACATTTTTCGGTCAATCTTTTAACACCTGCCTCTTCTCGCTGTTGTAAGCTTTTAAATCGCTCTGCTCCGACTTGTTTTTTAGCCACCTTCTTTGCATGTTGTTTATCTAAACTCCCAATTTTTCCAGATCTATTCTGTCTTTGAGCTAGCAAGAATTTTTTATTTTCCTCGATTGATATCATTTTCAAAGCCTGAGCATGAGCTATTTCAAAAAGTTCATCGACACCACTAGTAGATGCCATGATAAATTTATAAAAAAACTTGTATACACGCACACGTTAACAAAAGTCCGGGAAGTCGAACAATTAAAACGCATACGCCCCGTTCGAAGGTGATTTCGGCACTGAGAGTAGGGTGGAGGAAAGGGGAAGGGTAATGAGTACATAAGTCGGTTTAAGTGTTTTTAAAGTAACTTTTGTGATCGTGGTGTGTTTATGTTTTGATATAATCTGAATCGTGCTGCCTTAATAAAAATACGATAAATAAAATTTTCGAAATTCGGTAANACACACGTTCCCATTTTGTGGCTTCGTTACGAAAAATTGTCTAGAGGGAATTGTTGCCTCAAGAGGTCCGTCTTTACATGCGACACCGCAGAAAGTCTTGGCGTGTTTAAACGAGAAATGAAACCTTCGAAATAAGACAGCTTTTTTGGAAGAAGATAAAGAATGCACTGATGGTGGGTCTGTGTACCATACATTTGGATGACATAAATCGAGATTTTTTTTTTCCCCCAAACGCGTGTCTTAAGCACACAGTTCATAGAATGTTTAAGGTGTATATCGAGCCTTATTCCGCCTGACATTTCCAGCACATAATCGCAGGCAGCACCAACTTTGTACTCTCTTGCCTCACAGGCGCAAAGAATGTCACACAGGGCTAGGTACTATAGAGCGTACCTGTGACAGTTAAGAGACAATCAAGGCCACCTGTCACTCCAACGTTGCATTTTTTTTTTTTTTTTTTTTTAGTATTTTAATTGTGTTGCTAAATATTTTGAAAAGGCTACGAAGCCACTTGTCATTTTACACGGTCCTGAGACGTAAGCATTAAATAAACGTACTTTTGTGAAATAACGGCACGGTTATATTAATATGACACTAGGTAAAGTAATTCACTTAAGTGGTATTTACAAATGCCTCACATCAGCAATAAAAAAACTTATCGATATTACATGTCAATAAGAATAAATCTTCAGAAGTGACTAGCACACACAAAATAAACTTTATCACAGATCAGACTACCTAACCAACTTCGCATTTTTCTGGCCACGATGTCCTGTTCTGTCTGTCATTCCCCTTTTTTTCTGTTACGGAAATAAGCAAAAAAAAAAAAGAGAAAATATTATTTTGTGGTGAGCGTGCAGGAAATCCTCTTCCTGGCTTACTGAATACAGCGCAGAGCTTCATACTTATATCGCTTGTAAGATTATAGCCACGAGTTATAAGTTAAGGTATTATTTTACCAAAAGAGAAGCGCAACCACTGTGCGCTCGTGAATAATAAAGGAGCTATATTATTTTCCCCATGACTGAATGTATGTATGAGTAATGGTATGGCTACCTTGTAATATGTTCTTGCATACACAGACAAATATTAGACTGATGTGACGGGCAAGAATCTATGGTAATATGGCATACTAACGTTCATAACAATCAGAACACCATGAAGGAGTTAAAGTATGATTTCCATTGACGCACCGTATATCAACAAATAACTGACGAAGTTCGTATTTAAACCTACTATCTTGTGGTTACGTAAATGGGGCTAACACGGTAATGCATTGGGAAAAGTACAGAAGATCTATTCGATCCGTGTTCTGCGAATACAGCAGCTACTGAAGATAAATATCTACGGAGAAGGAGAAGACTCCAGGAAGAGCAGCAAAGGAGTACGAATGATGGATGAGTAGAGATGTGCATCAAGATATGCAGATGTGCAGCGGAGGACAGAGGGTTTAGCGAAAATCGTGCACAAAAGAAACCATAATATCCTACTCGGGCACCATTCGTGCTCAAAGAACTGTTTCTCCAAGGAGCCATTATCGGAAAGGGACGCTGTGCCGACCAATCACGAAAATAAGGCCCGACGGTATTGTCGTACAAACATGAGATACGTTATGCCAAGAGTGAACATTAAAAACTTGTAACAAATCCGAAAACTGCAGTACGCAGACAACACCAGATAAAACAAAAAATATAATTTGTTTCTGTCAATAAAAATGTTTAACTCGCAACGTTAAATATAGCGTCAATTCAGCTCTTACTTTTTTAGTATTATGTTTTCCATGTGTAATTACATGCCAAATTACTGTTTTTTTTACATTGCAAAGTTAATTTAAACTAAAATATAAGCAATAAATATGTAATTTTTTTTAAACAAATATAATTATTGTGTAGCCTCTGCCATGGTTCCTTTTTTATTCAGATGTTTGGTGCTCCGACCAATACACTGCCACAGACCTCCAGAAACATTACTGCGCTCCCCTTTCCACTTACTGAACTAACCTTTTCCACCAGAAAAAAATATTTTGGAAAACAATATCACTACCTACACATACTTACTTTCAGTTTTAGAGTTTTTATACATAGGAGCTTACACTCACGAACTAAAAATGTTCTCGCCAAACCGTAAAAAGAATGAAGAAAATATTTTAGCCATTTCTGTTGCATTTTTGTATTTGTTTCAGTATTTTATGTGACACAAAATCAGTTAAGTTATGATTATCATTTGCAGTTAATTGGCACGTACCCACTGCTCTTGGTCGTTATAAAGTTTACTACTATACGGGCATGTGACCATACCTGCCTGTCATTTACAACCATTAGAAACTGGGGTGCATCACATTTCTTGACAGCAATTCATCGGGAATGAAATTATATGAAAGAGAATAATACGCTGTTACGTTAAAAACCACGACACTTAAACTAGTTTCTCTCGCCCACACAGTGTCTACACTGTCAAAAATGTTTGTATGTTTAGGTAAATATACTGGAAACGCAAGTAGTTAGAAATAGTATGTCCGAGCGCATATGGCATCAGGCATAGAGAAGTGACATCTGGCAGAGGGCCAGAGGACTGACCCTTGGCCTTGACCTCCATCCAATAGGTACTTCATGCTCTGTCATTCCATGCTGCTACATTGTTTAAAGAATGTTCCAGTTCGTGCTGTCATTCTGCTGTGGTAATTCATGCTATATCATTCCATGCCGCCATCTTGTTTCAAGAATGTTCCAGTTCGTACTGTCATTCTGCTGTGGTACTTCATGCTCTATCCTTCCATGCTGCCGTCTTGTTTCTAGAATTTTCCAATTCATGCTCTGTCATTCCACCTTGGTACATCCTGCATAGATTGGCTGCCATCTTGTATCTGCCATCTTGGATGACCTTGGCCCTTAACATTAACCTTTTGTTTTGACCTGCAACCACCAGGTATTTCATGCTCTGTAATTTCATGCCACCATCTTGTTTGTAGAATTTTCCAGTTCATGCAAGGTCATTCCTTCACATGGCATCTGGCAGAGGACCAGAGGACTAGCCACCATCTTCATTCCATGCCACTATCTTGTTTCTAGAATTTTCCAGTTCATGCTGACATCCCATAACATGGCATCTGGCAGTGAACCCAGTAGACTAGCCAACATCTTGGATACGCCATCTTGGATTGTGTCATGGCCGACATCTTGAGAGCCAGTACACAACCACCTTGCATGCCACCTCATGTTCTATCAATCCACCTTACCATCTTCTTTCTAGAATTTTCCATTTTCCTGATATGTCATTCCACCTCGGTAAATCCTGCTCTGTCATTTATTCATGCCTCTCTTCAACCGGATATAATCTGCTGTTCGCTGCCTCTAGGATGTCTGTATACCGACATCATGCTCCGTCTTTCACCATCTTGGTTCTCATATCGTCTACTAGGTGGTGCTAGTATCGGTCACCATCTAGGATGTTTCTTTCATTGCCCATCAGGGCGCCATCTTAGTTCCCATATCTGCTAGACAGCGCTAGTGTCGCTTGATGTCGTTATCGGCTGCTAGGAGCGCTGGTGTCGACCGGAGGCTAAGGGTGATGCTCCATGTGCTGTATCCAGACACTCGCCTCTATCGACATGATATAGTTAAATACAGTATAAAAAACTGCGGAGGTAAGGAGCTGCAAACTGCCAGACCTTGGATTGGTAGACAGACACCCTAGTCGACTGAGCCACCAGGATATGTGTGCCAGTACAAGTCTAAATGAAGTGTGTGTGTGTGTGTGTATATATATATATATATATATATATATATATATATAACCATTGGGATATGTCCATTCGAGAGGTAATGAAAGATATAAAGTGCGAGATGTCATCAGTTTATAAGCATAGTTATGCATAAAGCACGAACCATCCATGAGGATGGTAGGATCGTTATGCCTTAAGCCCTCTTATAGGCATAGTAAACCATAATTTCGGAATTGTTTAATATATAGACACCAAATTCATATGATAGGCATCGCCTCTGGCGTCGATGAGGGTGGTTGGGTCAATTATGTCTTAAGCCCTTTTATGAGAATAGTTAGGCATAATTTCCGAACTCTTTAAGATACAGCCACCAAATCCATATCACAGGCATCTCTCCTGGCATCGATAAGGGTGGTTGGGTCAATTTTGCCTTAAGCCCTATCATAGTTAGCCATAATTTCCGAACTGTTTAAGAAATAGCAACAAAATTCATACCATAGGCATACCCCTGACATCGATGAGGGTCGTTGGTTCGATTATGCCTTAAGCCCTCTTATAAGCAATGTAGGCCATAATTTCGGAACCGTTTAAGAAATAGCCAACAAATTCATAACATAGGCATCAGCCCCGACGACGAACAAAGTGGTCTGGTTAAGTATACCTTAAGTCCTCCTATAAGCAAAGATGATCATAATTTCGGATTTTTTTAAAGATATAACCACCATATTCATAACATAATCATCACCCTTGACGACCAACAGAGTGGTAGGGTTAAGTATACCTTAGGCTCTCTTATAAGCATAGTTGGCCACCATTTTCCATACATCGAAAATATAGTCACCAAATTCATATCATAGGCATCAATTCCCGACGAACAGAGTGGTAGGTTCACATACACATTATGCCTTTTTATAAGCATAGTAACCTGCCATTTCGCATCTGGTGAAGCTATAGTCATCAAATTTAAATCATAAGCATTGCTCCCGACACCGAACAGGCCAGCTGTCTATTAGACCTTGGCCCTTCTTAAAAGCAGAGTTGGCTGCAATTTCCCATCCACTGTACCTATAGTCACCATATTCATATCACAGGTAGAGCATCTGACGACGAGCAGGGTGGCAGGGTCAATTTTTGTTACAGGTGAATGTAAAACTGTTTGGATTCAGGCAGCTAGTATCTCGGTCAACCAAACATGCACACGCATACACACATTCCGATATAAGTACCGAAAATCAATCAATTAATGCATATATCGATTCATGCATAATTGATGGTAGTCTGGGTGGCTATTATTCAGAATGAAGAGTAAAATTTCAAGATATACTGGGACACAGGGATTGAAAATCAAATTTAAAAAAAGTTTACAAGCATTTTTGACCTGGGATGCAAGGTTCCCCAGATATTAGTAAAAGAAGAAACTCGACAATACGTACAAGAACATTCAATGGAAAAAAAAGTATAAAATATGTAGAACGAAATATTAATAGGAGTATAGGGGACGAGTGGCACAAATTTCATGCATTTCGTTGAAGGAAGCATAGTTATCAAAATAAGAATATCAACCACAAGCACCACGACATAAGGGTCATAATAGTATTCATTATTCATATCATTCAAACTACGAAGTTTTTTTCTTTATAAGAGAAATTCAGCTGTACAATGTAGAACAATGATATATTTTATTTTTAATAAGAATTCAAAGTATTACATTTTTTAAATATATTCTTATTTAGAGTTCTAAGCACATGAACGCTCATATCAAAATATTTATCTTTGTAGTTACCTTACCTCAGGTCATGTTTTAAGCACATTATGTCTATGTCGGACACACACGAACTATAGGCACAGCTGGACATCATTAAACGATTACTGGATTTAGACACATGGAAATTGGAGCATATCAGACCAGTACAAGTCTAACCAAGATGAAAGTTTAATTATGCCTTAAGCCTTTTTATAATCATAAATTGACACCATTTTCCATCCCTCAAAGTTATAGCCATAAAATTCAGATAAGAGCCATATGCTCAATTATGCCTTAAGCTTCCTTATAAGCTTAGCTGATCACCATTTTCTATCGATTGAAGTTGTAGTCATCAAATGGATATTATAGGTACTGCTCATGACCTAGACCAAAATTGTATTGCCCATTATGCACTAAGCCTTCTTATAAACATATTTGGCTGCCATTTTCCATCCATTGAAGCTATAGACATCACAGATACCACTCGTGACCTAGATTAAGGTGATAATGCAAGTTATTTCTCAAGCCTTCTTATCATAGTTGGCTGTCATTTTCGAACCATTTAAGTTATAGCTGTCAAATATGTATCACAAGTACAGCTCCTGAAATCAATCCAGGTGATGTGGTCAGTTTTCCTTCAACCTTCTTATAAGCATAGTTGACAGACATTCTACACCCATTCAAGATATAGTCAACAAATTCACATCACAGGTATTACTACCGACTTCGATCAAGGTGGTATGGTCAGTTAAGCCATAAGCCTTTTGTGAAAGGTTTTAAAAGTTAACTATAGCACATGACATGACTACAAATATGTTTATTTTGAAGAAACTTACAAATAATATGTTAAGGACCTATATTATTATAAAAAAAGTTATGTAGTTAAAAAAATTAATCACATATTGTGTAATGTATCTACAGTCCAGTATTATTTTTTTTTAAAGAAATTCTAATATGAAGGCAGAATTTTAAATTATTTGTTTCCCTATGACAATTTCTACATTGTATTACAAGAGGAATGCCTAAAATGTAGACATAACTAAAGCGCTGATGTGTCGACGGTCGCGAATATTTTCAAAACTTGGTCAAATACGATGTTATGTACAAATATATTTATAAATAAAATATTTTATCTATTTAATTTTTAAGTTTTTAAAACTTATACACCTAACTATACTGTGTTGCATGTCTACTGATGCATATTTTTAAGATAAATTCAACTATATCGGAACCGACGACTGCGTGTCTATGTCCCGACGCCATATTGACTGAAGGATTCAAAAATATATATGGAAGCAGCTTAAACGTGGACTCGCAGCACAAAAACTATTTGTTGTAATTGTATAAAATTTCATTGAACTCAAATTATTTGCAGTCATAGGTATTTTTACAACAGATATACCAATAAACGTGTCAGTGGCACTGAACATTGCATTGTTAATGCTTAAAATAAACAGACAGGAACATTTTAGCCGTTATAAGGGTTCGGCAGCCGATATTTTCCGCCGACCTTACATACACACTTTTTTTTATCATCCATCTTGTTTCTGTCTACCATCTTGTGTCTGGCAACCATCTAGATAGAATCTTGGGTATGAACTAGTGGCCATATTATGTGTGTCCATCATCTAGGACATGCCACTCGGGCGAGGACCAATGGAATGGCGACCACTATGTATCTCTCCACCATCTTGTTTCAGTCCAAGCATACTGTGTTTGGAAACCATCTAGGATATGGGTCGCAGGTGTGGACCAGAGGACTAGCGACCATTTTATGTCTGTCCAACATCTTTTTTCTGTCCACCATATTGCCTCAGGCAACCTTCTAGGACATGGGTCTCAGGTTTGGACCAGTACTTAATATATTGGCACAACAGCATTGTAGTCTTTGGGCAGTCTGTGAAGATGTGCATGTAGTCGTACTCAACATACTCGATTTCATATCGCCAGTGGCTTGTATAATCTTCAAACATACACGAACTTGGACTCCTGCTGACACTGACTTCACACTATGTAAATTCTTATTAAGTAAAAAACTGAAATATTTAAGTATTGCGGCGGAAAGAAAACACGAAGACGAGTCAAAGTAAGTATACACTCTTAGCAATGCTGCACAATATATTATTTTGTGATTGTGATGTACTGCGTGTCGCAATTCGTCTAGAATGTAAGTAAATCAGATGGTATAAACACTTACGTTTATTTTTCCTGCGAAGCGGCTACCAAGTCTTAGTTGTTAAAAGCCGCGTGTGTGTTGGTTAAGTGAATAATCAATTCTTGTTTGGAATTAATAATTACGTGCCTGTAATCATATGCATAACCCAGCTCCATGGCTAACCCATTTCCGGTATATAAAAGCAGTTTGTACCACTACAAATAATCGAGGACTTCTTTCTCTCGTCGAGAGGACATAGTGAAAATGACGGGATGCTGTTCTAGCAGTCAGAAAATGTTATTATCTATCGTGACATATGAAAAGATTAAATCACTTTCAACACTCGACAAAGATACGGAGCTTGCATACCTCCCTAAAGAATTCCTTCTCACTTATGCGCGACAAGAAATGCAATCTTTCTACAAACACCTACCTGCCTATCTGCAACAAAACAAAATCATATTTGATTTTTCAAAAGAAGAACGAATTTGAGTGTGTAATTATTGTTTTTTTTTATAAGTCTATAAAATAAAGTTAAAGTGTACAAATAACTTCTGGGTTATGCGTTTATTTTTATCTCTGCTTATATTAAGCTGTTCGGGAGAAACAGTTAATACTAATCTGAGGTACATGTACATCGAAGATGTTATTCATTTTAGCATAAAATATTCATTTTTTCTGATGATCGCAAGCAGTGCCTTGATACGTACAAATACCTGTAAACTGTGATGTTATAAGAAATCATGCTTAGTATAGCCAATGGTATGGGTTTATGTAAAAATTAATTCGTGATTTTGTTTAAAACAAACGTGAATGAATTCCTTAAAAAAAACACTAAAACTTTATTACTGCTAAAATTATACAGAGTCAGCTTATCATAAGAAAAAATGTACAGCCACGGAACTTTTCGTGTACGCTTCACCAGCAGTTTAAATAAACGATTACTCAGTCACGGATAGAACCTCCTTCACACTATAGTACGAAGGGCTGATAGCAATCATTGCCTTCCACCCCACACATCCGAAAGTCACTTACATAGTTTGTATATGAACATAAACTGTCTAACAAATTAATACTCTGTACCGTGGCGAATAAAAAAATATCAGCTGAGGGGAAAATATATGTGCTACATCACCACGGCATATGTCGCGGCTTCGTATTAATCTAGAGACGGCTAATTTAAATAGTCATACAGCACTCGCATATTATTCAAACAGCGGCAGCAGACCAACATACATTTCAGTTCTTCCCAGTGTAGCGGCAAGGAGGATGGCAGTATGGAGATCACAGCCAGCGCGTTATTTTTACTCCCAACACGATCAAAACACATTCCTTTGTCAATAGCACCAGGCAATAGCAACAGAGTAGATAAGTACACAGGAATTAAATGCTGTGGTTCCTTTGATGTGGGCGAACCCATTCGCCGATTGGCTTCACAAAGCTTTGTTCCGGTCCATATGTCTGGTTGGCTACCGCGTGCTGCGAGTGATTCCCTACTGGCTGGGCTGCCAGCTGGTGAATAAGTTACCAGGCGCTAATTGGCGAACGGCATTCTGGCATGTCACTAGTCAGTGACAGCATTTTTCTCATCTGTGCTGCTAGAGTTCGTTGTATCCAATCCGAATGCATAAGAGTTTTGCGTCATTATTATTACTGCATATATTTTACTGGTAAAGATACGCTTTAAATGTACGCATCACAATAAATTACCAAAAGTCCCCAGTTCGCACCTTTAGCTGAGATAATTTTCGTTAAAAAATAACTTAACGATACTTGGTATACACGTTTCCCAGTTCAAACTACTGCAAATGGATTTATTTCAATATAAATATTGTATGCAACATACATATTTGATAGAGTAATATCCAGAGGAGATAGACGGAATTTGTAGAAACCTTTAAAGTATTCCAATTCAACTATCCTGCACGCGAACTGAACTCTGCATACATCTAATAAAAATAAACAATATTTTTATTTGCATTTTGTCGCCATACCTTTCTACGTCCAAGGATTTATATTTAATAGAGAGAATTTGCTATAAGAAATAGGTATGTTAGAACCATGTCACCTCGTACACACCAACCACTTTGTAAATTCATTTTACAATGAACTAAAATTTATTTGTTTGCTGTATTCATTTATTTTTCATTCGTTGAGTTCCACATTTATATGTATTACAGGCAGTTATGTTGTTTTTTTACCAAATACACGATAATGTTATTTATTTTATATTTATTATTTACTTTACAATTGTACTTATGATTCACTTTGCACGTATATTTACTATTCCCTTTGCAAGTACATTTATTATTCACTTGCAAGTATATAAAATTATTTTCGAAATCTTGGTAATTATCTCCTAAATTATTTTGGTTGCATATGTAGGGAAATTTTATTGTAAATAAAAGCAAATACTGTTAAACAGTTGTAATTTGTATTTACAACCAGATAAACCCGCACGCACACACACACACAAAACACGCACACTTACATATATATAGCATATTTTACATAAAATATTTAATCGGTTACAGAAAATGGTCATGCATAGGCCCTACTAGCTGAACATACGAGCAGATGATATCACGAGACCATTTATTATTGAAAATGTTTTTTTATAGCTGCTGCTATTGGTTTTTCTTTATCCAATACACACAATTTTTATTTACAACAACACGCATAATTTCGAAATAAAAAACATTTTATTAAAAAAAAAAACGTAATAGCACACACAGAAAACTTTTGCATCCTTTGAAGTATTCCAATTCAACCACCCTGCCGTAGAATTAACCTCTGCGTACAGACGATAGTAAAAATATTAGTATTTTGATTCGCATCTTTCCAACAAACCTTCGTATAACCGAGATTTCCCGTTTACTGCAGAGCATTCACTATGACCATGACCCACTACGCAACGAGCAGCTTACAGATTGCATTACCGGCTTTTGTGTTCTCATTTCTGACTGCACTGATCACCTCACATTTACCGACGGCAAAACTAGATAAAACTCTTAAGTAATAAACACATTCAAAACAGAAATGGGTTAGAATTACAATGAGTTATGAAATATTTGGAGCCGGGCTGATATATGTAATTCCTTATATAAAAAAAAAAGAGACTCGTTTTTATTGTGTACTTTGTGGTAGTTGTTTATGTACAATTATATCTATTTCATCTATGTATTCCTTTCCACTTTACTGTTTCAGTTTACTCATTCCAGTTGTATTTAGTTATGGAAAGGCTACTTTCATTAATTAAAATATAATTTTATTGGTATTCGAATTTAAAAACCAACTTAGAAATTAATGAATGCATTTATTCTGCAAGAAGAGTTTTCTGGGTGCACCAGTGGATTGCGTGACCTCGCTGCTGACTTGCTCCCCAGTGGACGTGGCGACCATGGAGTAGCCGGCCGCGTGTTCATGTACTGTCAGGCCCTGGGGGTGATTGGTGTTCGGGCAGCGGGGAGGCGGCAAGCCACCCTTCTGCCGGCGAGAAGACAGGTGTGGGCGCGCCACCTGTTCTCGACTGCACCGTCCCTTCCTGCCAAACCCGACTTCTCACGCCCGCCCGCCCAACACTTCGACGATCATGCCCTGGGCCTAGCCCGAACAACATTTGGAAGAACATTTCTCTACCCTTGAAGACAAATACACTGTTCCGCCATCATAAGAGACCTGGCAAAATTCGCGTTATTATTTGGGGACGCAAACTTCAAACACGTGTACGTTTTCAACACGTTCGTCATTGGACCATACTGTATGCAACACGTCCTGGGTAACTCTACGCCAATAAATGAACGCATCACAAATGTGTGCGCCAATCACGTGCATTTCAGTCAGAAAGTGAGTGAATCCACGTTTGTGCAGCAGCCAATGGAGAAAAGACGCCGGCTCTAGTGCATACAGTACTGTGAAGTTCAGTCTGATGCCAAATAATAACGCGAATTTTGCATGTCCCTGCTTATCAGACACTTACTATAGGCTGCGAATTAAACATTTTGCTGAGGGAGGAAACATCAATTTGCCAATTCCAGACTTTTGGATACTTGCGTTTTCCAACTAAGTGACTGCTGCCCGATGGCGGGAATATGTACTCGCTTATAGCGTGTAAACAAACTGCAATCTATGCTTGGTGTGAAATTAAGTACACCAAGAGCAACACGAAATGTTACGCTACATTGAAAACCTGGGGGTTGACATTCAGTATATCTTAGTGTCTGTGATCTCGTGTGTTTTCCAGCCAGTACCTTCCATCTGAAGTGGGGCATCAAGCTACGTTGATATGATGTGTACATGGGCACAATTCGTCTCGTCAACCATCATGCATTATTACTCTGCACGAAGGAAAATCACTTTCGCTGGCAGAGAAATATTTTTTTCTTAGATTAGCTAAGAAAAAAATAAATTATGAGATGGGGAATTCCCTCGTTCCCCTAACCCCTTCACAAAAAAAATTGATTTGCACACTGCTCTTACAACAACACTACACAACTTCAACAATAATTTTCGTACAGTCTATTCGCAGTTTCTTCACACTTTTTGAATCAAACTTTTGAAAAATTACCCCGTGTATGACGTGCTTGGCTGTTTCCTATATATGGCACGTATCATAAGCGTTTTATACTTCTGTTCACATAAAGGTACCATATGTTTAGTTAAATTCTATCTATAAATTATAATATATAATTTATAATGAATAGAGGAATTATAGGGACTTTGGCACATCGGGACCTGGGACCGGGGCGTCGGAGTAATTCATTTTCTGTCATTCATTTAGGTCCCCCGGCGGCCATTTTCCCTCAAAATGTCCCTTTTAACTCTCAAAATCGACCATTTTCTCCTCAAAATCGACTAAATTTCATTAAAAATTTCCCTTTTTGATAAAGAGTGAATACTATTGACACCTGCTGAATTAGAGGCCGCACACACACATATATATATACACATGTTCCGATGTCACTTTTTATTCGGCTAAGTCACGTAACAGTGTGCTTGGACTCTGAGGGGGATGGTGGGGGTGTTTTACTGCGGATCAGCTACATCTCTTAATGGAGCGAGCGCACGCGAATGTATGAAAACACAGTAATTTGTTTGCCGAAGGTAACTGTTTTTTATGATTTTGTACTTGTGGTGGGTGTACCTTTACACTAGCGTCTCCTCACGGTATATATTTTCCCTGCAAAACTTACTATATGTGCATTATTTATGCGTATAAAGAGTTTTATATGGAGACAATGGGTGATAGAAAAATCGCCGCACGTGGAGTAACCATATGGGTATTTTTTCTCGCTGCCTAAATTTCTTAATGTACTGATTTTAAACCTGGGAGGAAATGTTTTTAATGATGAGCGTCTATGCCTTGCTTAGGGGGGATGCATGAAATCATGCAATGCGTGTATCGCATACCGTGAGGGGTACCGAAGTGGTTTTAACTCTGTTTTTGAGTTTTTTCGAGCCATGATTACTTTATAGAAACCAGCGTAACGCATCCGTACACGACACATGATTTTTTCCAAATCCTTAATTTATTTTTTATAAAATTACGTTTATACACGTTACATATATATATGTATATATATTACATATATATATGTATATATATATATACACACACACACACGTTATGTTAGCGAAGGCTTGAATCCCAATGAATATTTTTCTTTAAATTATAACAAAACTGATATAGTCAATATTTTATTTTCTTTAAATTATAACAAAACAGATATACTAAATATTTTTTCTTTACCGAGAGTGTTTTTTTAAAGCAGGACATAACTCGAGATAAAATAAAAATCTATATATTGTTTTAAACACATTTATTTATACACACACATTACAATATTATTATTATTATTTTGGAGGGCATTCATTACACACGTAATATTTTTTAAATGTACAATGGGTTCCTTAAAGAAGTTTTTTTAATGTACCATGGTTTATTATAACTCCAGAAACTTAGGGCTTCGGCATTGCACAGCGCACAGCAATATCTTTGATTTTTGCACTCGTGAAGTCTTGTGGCAAACGTCTCGACGAGCTGTCGAAACGGCGGGTAGCAGAAATGCTTTTGAAGGTCTACAAAGTTCGTTCCGATGGGGCACGCATGAGAATCGCCCACTCTTAGCGTCTTCCAAACACATACACAGGGTAATAGGAAATAATGGCAGAGTCCAGCATTGCCGGAATTTCCTCGTACGGAATATTCCTCTCGTCCCACCTCAGCCCGTGCGTTTCGTACGACTGTAGGCGGTACGTCTGTTGCATGGTGCGGTCGAGGTGCTGCCATGGACATGGCGGTAAAAAAAAGTGAAATGTTTGGTTTTCGCATCTTCGTCACTGTACGAGATGGCAATCTGCTTGATGGTGTACGAGTCAAACGAGCGAAAACCTTGGGTGTTACGAACAATTTTTTTTCACTAGATTTTTTTTTGTTTGCGAGACGGTAGTTGTAGATATTATCACACTTTATCCGTTATAGCTAATATATTCGAGTTCGAAATACGTGACGTGGAATATAACGTTAGAATTGCTTAAAAACTATTCACGTGTGTCCCACTTTCTTCGTTAACACGGAAATAAGGAAATATGTTTTCGGGAGAACAATATGGCGTATAATTTACGTAGACGAACGATTAACGGCCGAATAGAAATTACTAGTACTCAAAATCACTGTACACGAAATACATGTTACTTTAAAAATTATGCTGAGCTTACGGAAAAATAAAACTATTGGTTTCTGTTCGGAATCTGTTAGCATGGAAGCTTTCTTCTCTGGCTGGTAATGCTTCGGGAACGAAAGGATAGATGGCGCGCACGCCATGACAGCGAGGTGAGAGCCGTTTCCTTTGCTCAATAGATAGCGTCCTTTTAAAAGTTGACTTTTCTTCTATTACTGGCTCGGAACGATATACATAAAAAATATATTTCGTCAATTTATTAGAAAAAATAATTTATCAGTATTATGCAATATTTCTGTATGCTTTTGGAATTAATATCAAGCACGTATGGAAAGCATATTTGGAGAGGGGTGATACAACGTGAAAAAGGTTTTTGAAGTTGCGTTTCATTTGGATACGGATCGTTTTATTGTGCATTTCATTTTGAACACCTATACATTACTACATTATCACGAAGTTTAGTTTGCGATACTAACAACCACTGTTGTGTGACCTCTTAAGATAAAATGTATTAATTAATCTAGGAACTCTTTCTTATAGCATATTTTCTGCTTGTCTAATGTGCGTCGGCAGTGCACTAAGAATAGCCAACGTAATATTAATTTTTGTTCGTTCGTACATCAGCTGATACAGGATTTTGTAAATGACACTATGTTTGTTTCGTATATGTCAAATTGCCACTCACTGACTGTCAAAATCTCGCCAATTTATATGAGAGAGACAATACAAAGCGGTACTCAGACCTGCACTTAACTTTTAACCAGCCCGTATGGAGAAAACTAGGCGAATTGAGCCAGACGTGGTATTTTGTATTGTGAGTCACGCGTTACTGCAACGTGTAAACCACGACAGAAATATTATTCAACTATAATTGTAGACCCGGGCAACGCTGGACAGTTCAGCTGGTTTACAATGAAGTTCCTTCTGCTTCGGCCAATTCATATTGTCAACTTGGCATAGCTTACAATAAAAAAAAATTAGATAACAAAATGTATAATAAATCACATTTAAATCGACGAATGTAAAATACACGTGAACTTTTCCGTAAATAATTTAGATGATTTGTCAGTACATCCCGAGGTACAACCTATTCAAAGAATTTTTCGTGGTGTATGCCTACACACATACACAAGGCTAGCTTTTTTGAAAGTTTACAAATCTCATAATTATTGACCCTAGATCATCCATATAGGTAGTTAGGTTCTATTTTTATCAGATACGGAAAATTTTGTATCTGACAGGTATTCAGGTACCCCAAGCTGGTGTTTGCTCGTTTATATTTTTTTAACACCTTACCAAAGTTCAGTTATGACAACATTTACTGGCACGTTCATGCTAAACGTGTTATAAATTGATATCAAAATATATATTATCGCCATTTAATGGGGATTTAATGTAACTTTGTGCATAGATCTATCTCTATGGATTGTCAATAGTGAACTTTGTTTCTGTTTATCATAGTCTATGGTATAAGTAAATAAATAAATGTGAACTTGTGAACTGAAATTCATACGTTTTATTAAAACGACTAACGCTGTGTGGCAAATTTAAAGTCCTAGTCTTCTATTTTTTGTGCCGTTAGAGTAAGAAATGTTATGAACTGGTTTTCTATCCCACCGACTTCCACTGCAAACGAGATTTAAACCTGGACATCTGGACATAGTTGTGGTGTGACGATTAAAGCTTATCCCCCACCGGGTACAACTCCATATGACGTCACTATACGAATCATAGGTCCCACGAAGTTTAGGTAAAAAAGTACACATCTGGTTAGCCCCAGGGATATATATAGAGGTCTTAGGTACACACACACGTCAACACGTCATTCTTAGGTTTCAAAGCTTTCTTCAGCAGCGAATGTATATGAGTATTTCACTTTAGACTCAAAATCAGATAAAAATAACAATGCACACCCAACATCACAACAGATTTTCTTCTTCGCCTAACACGGGTTCGTGTTGCTGTCAAGCGCGTACAACAAACATCGCAGCAGTCATGGAGGCAGCTTAAAGCAGGGCCTAAATTTTATACTGAAAATCACAGCAATATAAACAGAATAAGCAAATAATAATCTGAACATTATTTTAAAGATTTTTTAATACATTTCAGTACACAAAGAAAAAGGTTTTGTTCAATTAAACAAAGTCAACAAACCAAATTAATTGTTTGTACCAGGGCAATGAAATATTTTGTTGTTGAAACCAAATTATTTTGTTGTTCTTATTTCGTTGCCCCAAACAAAGATTTCGTTGCCCCAAACAAAGATTTGGTTGACGCAAATGAAGATTTGTTTAGCTTTACGTAAATTAAACAGTTTTGGTTAGTATAAAAAAAATTGAAAGCCCAAGCGAGAATCAAATTTAGAACGTTTCAGCCCAAGTGCTATGCCTTAGCAACCTCAGCTAAAGTGACTTCTAACGATATAGAAATGTTCGAATACCGGACAACGTGCGCAAATAAATATTTCAAGTTTTACAGTTTTACTTTTCAGTTTACTGTTGAACTTGCTTTATTGGGATGTTTGTACCATTATTAAGCATTAATATAAAATGCACTAACAAACACTGTTACTATCCTATGTGTTACAAAAAATACAAATAATCCCTTGAACTGTATTTTCGAACGAAAGCAATCAATTGAGGGGCCAAACAAATATTTTGAATCAACTAAATATTTAGCCGACAGTCTAATTTATTTTGGCCCAACACAGAGGTTTTGTTAATTCAAGCAAATATTTTGTTAGATGAACAACATTAATTTTGTTGCCTTTCAAGTTTTGTTCACTCTAAAAAATATTTTGTTGCGGCAACAAATAATATTTTTTTTTTGCCCTATACAAACGAATATTTGGTTGACTTTTTTCTGAGTGTAGCTCTCAGTAAGGCAACGTCGCTGCGCTTAGGCCAAAAATCAAGAAAACACTTAAACGTTAAAAATAAACATTGTATTAGTGCACGACCTACAGAACAAGCCAACATGTTTACAACTTATTAGAATAAAGGGGGGGGGGAGGTGGGACTGGTTCATCCATAATCTTATATAACTACGGTAAATTATGCTTTTTGCACTAAGGTGTCTGCGCAGTTTACAAAAATGTGACATGGGACTCGATGTAGCTGGAACAGAATTTCCCCGAATGTTTTCTTTCACTGTTGATTTTTCTCATTTGAAGAAAATGTTCCTACGTGAGCTCTCGGCGCTTGCTGTATAAAATTTATGAACGAGTCTTCGTTTCGTGCGACTGTAAGCACTTACAGGATTCCTTTTCTCGTCTTTTTCTTCTGTTACCCCGCCATTTCTTTTATCACTAAGGTCGAAAACAGACACGACTTCCGGAACTTTAATGAAATTCGTTTACAGCTAATAATAACACAAATATTCACCTCGAAGTCTGAAGTTACTACAGAGAAGAATTTATTTTTCGATGCATACATACGAACTGCACAAGTCACTGGCTCATAAAATCTCCACGGAGTTTATGATACTTTCAAAGTAAATTAAATTCCGGACGTGCAGAAATCCAAAATGAAAACACGAAAGTGATAAAAAGATACCATGACAGAGAGATGTGAATATAGATTTACGAGTCGCAAATTTTATTTCTCTGTACATCGTTTCGCCAACAAGGTATAACGAGCGTCCCCAATAATGCTACTTTCGAACTCAATACAAATAATTTTAAAAAATACGTCAGTAAATAATTGAAAAGTGATGAACACTGAAATTTATAAAGGTATCCGATTCCGTACATATCATAGGTTGCATTGCTTTGTAAATTTATTGCGTCGAAAAGTTAAAACATTCACCTTAAGCAACATATCGTTTTTGTCACGAGGCAGTGTGTCTTAAGGGTGTTGGTCGCCAAAAAATGCATTACACGTTAATGGCAAGTTTTCTATCTTCGCATACATTTTTTTTAGATCGCCTAGTGTTTTTGGGACGTACAAATAAAGCAAACATAAACATTTACAAAACATTGAACGAAGGTGACTGAAAGGTTGTTCCTTAATTCATTTTAAGGCATACTTAAGAAAATTTATTATAAAAAAATTGTAGACTGCTACACATCAAAATATGCAAAAATTACGCAAACACTTCATTGTACGACTTTAAATATTTCTTGAAGTAACTCGAGGTACCTTACTTCACTGTGAAATTTCTCATTTCGGTGAGCTAGTTTTTATTATTTGTATGTCCCATAACACTGAAATAGTGATTTTGGCATGCCACTGTGCAAAAAATATGCTGTTTAGAATGTTTAATGCGAGGAAATAGTAACTGTTAGTAATGTCTAAAAAGTTTAACAGTATTTCGTATAAAGATAACATAATACATTTTTTGGCGACAAGTACCTTTAACTCGCTTTCAGTGGATCGTGGGCTTCATCCTTGTCGAATGCACTCGTTTTAGTAAAGGCTGAGGGGAGTGGGGGAGGTCTGATATTTCATTCCCACAAAACTGTGGCAGATACATGGAAAATCAGTTGTGCGGACAACAAATGCGCGCTGTGCAATGTGGAGGGAGGTGTTTTAAGGATAATGTGCACAAATTGGCAGACGAGCAAATGCGCGAAATGGGGGCGATGGAAGGGGTCACCTGCCTTCCAGACATAGCACCAAAAGAAGTTTAAAAGGCAACTTAACCAAATTTACCAATTAAAAATTAATAAATATATGAATAAAAAATAATATGGATGCAAGAGACTACCTTCCAGTGGTAAACCCTCAAAATGGCATGTTCTGCTGACATTCCCCGTAATTTTTTTCACTCTGTGAAATGGCGTCGAATGATTTTTTTTTCTAATATACCTTAAAAGGATGGGATCTAAGTGCTTCTCAGGGCAGAGCCACATACGTCTAGGCATTCAGGACATATTCAACTACGGGGCACATGCATCGCGGATTTCGTGGGATTGGGAGAACATGGCCACAATTGGGGTCATGGTTACTTCCCAACCACAAACTTCTTAACTGAACTACGAAGGGAGGGGGGAAACCCGGCATGGACATCGTAAAAATTCCCCCCTCCCCCAACCAGCGAAAGAAAAGACTTACGAAATTGCACACAATTTATGGAAATAGAAAGTAGGTTTCTACTAGGGAAAGAATAGTATTTATTAAACGCTAGAAGAGATAGATTGGTAGTACGGAGATCTTTCTTTGCTTTAGTCGCGCTGTCATTGTTTTATTTGCAACCACAAGGGGTGGGAGGTACCAGAACCCCGGTGGAGGAAGGAATGCGCACCTGAGCACGCCCCTTCCCGTTTCCCCAGTAGACTCCTGAATCCTCTGATGATATTGTAATTGGGGCATCCGTGCAAGTGATTGTCCGCCCATCTGCCACACACCCGCTCCCACTGTAGACATGTGTCGCTGCAGTACCTTCGCAAGTGCCGTCTTAACTGCCCGCCCTTTGTGCACAGTTACTTGTAAACCGGCGTGCAAACAAGAAGTAAACGACGCAATAAAGCGTAGATAAACGTAAAAGTTGTGTTGATAGGACGAGGCAAACCTTACAACGATGTTACGGCCCAAGGAATAAATGCCCGTCTGAAACTGTTGTTACACACGCCGTATATACGTGCAGAGTAAAGACTTCGGCTACATATAAAATGTCCGGAAACTCAGTGCCCAATGTTCGGGAACCCAAAGCCCAAACTCCAGACATAGCTTCTTTGGACCAATAGTAACACGAAAGCCCTATACACTTGAACAGCTTTATTGACTTTTCAATTGTATGTGCGACGAGTTAAAACTTCCGATTCTCTTTCAAACAATCGATACTGATATATCGCTGTGGCAGCGTTCCGACCTCGGCATTTCTCCAAGCAATCCCTCCACTTCTCTTTCCTTTCTGTATGCTCTCTTCTTTCTCCTAGCTTGTGCATGCGCTCCTCCCCACGCAATGCTAACGAAGGTTGATGCCATAGAGTAAATATATATATATATATTTATATTTACATTATTTACTCTATGGTTGGTGTCGAGCATGCATCCTTTTATTCACTTCGACCCAGCACAGAGGCATTTAGTTTTTTCTTTAGTTTAGTGTTTGGTTCACTTGTGCCTGCGGGTACACACTTATATTCGGAAACGTATTTTTTATATAAAATAATTGAGTTCAAAGTCGCAGCGTACAAGAACAAGGCGGTGCGATCATGCATGTAGGACAAATTGCATAGATCGTAGGCACGTGACACTAAATTATTACATACGCAGCGTCGCGCGCCTACTTCATATGCAACTTATCCTACACGTATGATATAACAGTTTTGTGCTGCAGGTGTTGTACGCCGCAACTTTCAACAGAATTATGTTATATAAAAGTACGTTTCCGGCCATAAATGTTGTATACAGATTTTGTGTTACTATTGGTTGAAAGAAACTATGCCTGGAGTTTTGGCACTGAGTTTCCGAACATTCTATATAATATTCGACATATGGCGCAGCGGCAATGCAATGCGTTTAACACATGGCGGTGAAAGCTGGCCAACTTCTAAACGTTCGCGTTCTACGATTAACGATGTTTTTTAGACGATTATCGGTGTCCCATCGGAGTTCCAGCCGTAACTGACATGTGAAATCAAACTGCGTCCACGCTGAACGATAAACCGTAGTTCACTTTTTTCCTGGTCAGACCAACGCAGAAGAAGGCAACAAAATGAAATTGAAAATAATTCAGTTTAACTGACAAACCTATGAAATTCGTTTCAGGAAAAAGATAGAACGTTAAAATACATTAAACGAGTGATCACTTTCATGCATAACTAAGAATCTTTTGTCTACACGCACAAAATACTTCCCTTTCACTTTCCTTCCTAGTATCGTCAACTGTGTACTTTCAGGTTTGCTTGCTATGGTACTTGCCGTTCAGCTCCAAGTCAACTGATGTGCTGGAGTACTAAATAGAAGCAAACGTCATCACATGTTTCTGACAGTTTTATTGGCATTTATATTGGCAAATAGCGAGCCAATGTTGGTGACATGCAGAAGAAGAAAAAAAAAGAGTACCTCTGTTTTCTCTCTGGTCTATAGGTCCTGTGCGATATGGCGATATATCTGTCATGTAACAATATTTCAGAAAAATTGCAAACGCGAAATTTTAAAATAAAAAAAAATACATATTAACCTTCTGAGGAGTATGCACGTACATAGACGGGGCCATATTTATATGGAAATTTCATTGCTCCTGAAAACAAAACGCAAATATTGATAGTTTTTCTGGACTTTATCGGAATATAATTAATAAATTACAAGTCGTCAACATTTCAGTTCATAAGAAAAACAGTTTTTTTTTTTTAAATATAATTTCTCCCATGAACGCGATCAATTGTAAAACACGTTTTAGATGTATCGTGACCCTTTGATTGGTACACAGACAAGACTCGACTTCATTGGCCGCCGGTCAGCCAATAATAAACGTTGCAGAGTACAGTAAGCGTGTCCCGTGTAGCCATAACCAATTGGAAGATGGTAAGTGGAAATGCAGCGACCAACACAATTTATATTTTATAGTGGTGAACATAGGCAGCTCACGTCGACCTTGTCTTCAGAGCCAGTAAATTTGTGCCGTCCTCAAAGAGTTAATGTATACGGGTGTATGCGTTTTTGGCAATATTAGCAATACTGCTGTATCACGAAATTTGTGGCATTGAATAATTCCAATTTTTTCGATGAAGACGAAACAATATTTGTAATTTAGATATGTTATTCCTAGTATCAATGTTCCTGCAGCCTATCCGTGTCATCGATTTCAAATATTATTAACTAGCTGTGCCCGCGGCTCCGCTCGCGTGGACTACAGAATTATTGTTTAGGTTTTTTTTTTAATAAAGCTGAATTTTACTTAGTGTTAATTTTCTATACATATTATAAAACTCATCGTCTCTCTGTCTGTCGGTCTGTCTGTTAGTGCACTTATCACTCGAGAACCACTTATCCGATTTACGTGTTTTTTTTTATTCATAGCTATGTTCTCTGGCCACGTTTTAGTATATATTTTTTTACGTAAAGTAACGTAAGGAATAAGCAGTGACGATAATAGTGAATCAAGTCGGAAAAAAGTTCGACGCCAGCGCGCTCTCTTGCAATACGCTGTCTAAACCGTTAAGGATGGAACAATATCATGTAATAAAGAATTTTGTAGAATAAAAAGACTTAAAAAAACTCCGCGGTAGCATATATCTATCTATAACAGAGAAATACTAATAAGCGTTGCAGTGGTGTGCAATTCTAATCTATTACATGAAGTTTCCCTGTTGTAGTCATTGTTAACGATTGAAACTACTATGTTATCTGGTATTGGTAGGCCCATGCTTTCTATACTTGCTTTTCAATTTCAATAAGTGCAAGGTGAAAAACTTCGTCATTGAATGTTGCTTGTGAATTAAATGGTAAAAACGCTTATCAGTATTTCTCTGTTATAGATAGATATATGCTACCACGGAGTTTTTTTAAGTCTTTTTATTCTACACAATTCTTTACTACATGATATTGTTCCATCTCTAACGGTTTAGATAGCGTATTGCAAGAGAGCGCGCTGGCGGCTAACTTTTTTCCGTCTTGATTCATTATTATCGTCACTGCTTATTCCTTATGTTACTTTACGTAACAAAACCTGGCAAGAGAACATAGCTATGAATTAAAAAAAACACGTAAATCGGATACGTGGTTATCGAGTGATAAGCGCACTAACAGACAGACGGACAGAGGTACGTTAAGTTTTATAATAGGGTCTATGTATAGAAGAGGTCACAACGTCAGTATTTGAGATAAAGGTATGAGCAATATTTCCGATATAGCCGATTGTTGGTGTAAATAGATGGTGCAAATAAAAAAACGTATCGTATCTCCAAATCACAACAGTTATCAAAATCAGCAAAATATTGTATAATAAATATATTGTTTATCTGATAGTCAGTCCATAGTTTAAGTAATTACGATATTATTTATTTAAACAGTGAATTGGCTGCAATGCAAAAATTCTATTTGTCACGCAGTATTTAGTGAGTCTGATAACTTTGTGATATGTAGATACGTGGTATTGCATCTGCACAATCGATATCGCTAATTTATGTATGTGACAAACAGAATTAATATCAATATGGATAACATGTATCGAAATTACATCGAATGTGGTTATCGATCGCACAGTCGTACTGTCTGGTTTTTCACTGGTGCATAACGTCCTGGCGCTGGCGCACTGCTGGCCCGTGTGGACAAAGCGCAATGCTGCCTGTGGTAAAACTCAGATCGTGAACACCTAGTTGTTGCACCAGAGACACCCTACCTTCTACTACGCCTTTAAGGTGCAACCAGCCGCCCTCTTACGTAATCGACTTTGTGGCAGACAAGCGTAACATGAGTGGTCCCTAATTACAGCAGACTTAGAAACACAAGACGACTGGAAGTTATTGCTGAAATGTCATGCACGCGCAGTGCACCAGTCACCACAAAAACTACAACATGAATATATTCTAACGTATTCACTTGCTGGCCGAATAGTGGTGACACAGGCTATATATAGTAATGGTGTTTCTCCTTATTACGGTTTAAATTTTGTGACGCTGGTTCTTTATTTACGGTTGTAACCGTACTTTCGTTAGTCATAATTAGAGACCAGCAAAATTCGCGTTATTATTTAAGGACACGTTATACTTAAAACATATGTACCTTTGTTTGTCATTGAACCATGCTTAATGTGAGACGTCCTAAGCAACTTTGCGCCAATGAATAAACACATCACAACTGTGTGCCCCAGCCACGTGTAGTTCACTCAGAAAGGGAGTGACTTCACACCTGTGAAGCAACCAGCAAAGAAACGACGCGAACTCGAATACATAAATTACTGTGAAATTTATTCTGGTGCCAAATAATAACGCGAATTTTGCAGGTCCCTAGTCATAATTTGTTAATTAACTGATCCCAATGTTACAATGACTGCGTCACGTGCCAACGTGAATTTTTGCCGTTTTCAGAACAAAACAAGTTCATTTGGAAATATTTATTAAATACACCCGAAAAGGAACAAATTGGCAATGGTACTCCATATTCGCACGTAGGGAGGTTTTATTGCGACAGTTATCACTGTACCGACGGACTGGCTGAATACAGTGGCGCGGAGCTCCCGGGAAAACCACGATAAAACCATCAACACACAGCTATAAATGTTTCACGGTTAACCAAACACCCAATGCTAATAACTCGGCATATTTTCATGCAAACATTGAGGTATATATAAACTGAAGTTGGGAACGAGGTAAGCAAAAGTAATCGCATGCATTAGCTTCTCAAAATAACAATTTGTTTAAATTGGCAGTTATTAAAAATTACATACCTCTACCTATTTTTAGTCTGTAGTACTTGGTTACCAAGCTCCTTCTTAGAGTAATAAAGGTTCCAGTAAATATACTTCGAAAGAGACTGAATGTGACCATAGTCTCAGTTGGATGTTATGTGACACACAGTAAGAATATAGCTAGCAATCAAAAACATTAAATACTTTTTTTCTGCTCCATTACCAACCTAATAAACTCGACATAGCTTAATAGGTACAACAGCCTCTTAACAGCATACTGATGATAACGTTTATGTACCGTACTATATGACCTAATGCTTACTGCTGTGTGGATGACCATTCCTAAAAGCATAGTACATCACCGTGAAGTACTTACTATATGCGAGAAGCGGTATACCTTTTATCAGGAGGAGCGATGAAAAGCACTCACCTGCAAGCAAAAAAAAAATAAACTTAGGTTGGTTAACATTAACAATTAAGCATACAATGTACCTTCCCACAGAAAATCCACATAACAAATCCACAATCGGGTTCCATGTAACATCCTGATAAGTTAAAAGTAGAAAATTTTGGTCATTAACATCATTTTATTTTAATGCATGAATAAAAATACGGGACTACACTCACAATAGACAAATCTGGAAAATCACAAAAAAATAATAGCAATTCACACAAAACAGTATGCAGCTCACAGCGACACAGTGCCTTGAAAGCAGAAATGGATGCCATAACTTCCAAACTTTTGAGAATGCACAGTGCAATTGTTTGGTACGAAAGGAGTCAGAGCACATGCACTCTGTATTCACTGCTATGAGCTCGGTACAAAGACCAACGTAAAATGTGAATGCATGTGGCCCGTACACTTGTAAATCTTTCTCTATCCTGCATACACTTCGCTCTCGATTTCCAAAGCCACCTTTGCATTTCAATCAGATGGATCTTTTTAACATTTTGTTTTGAAGTACACGATTTACATCAAGCGATATATTATACAAACTGTGAGCTATTTCTTTCTCGAAGGATGACAATCAATTTCCGCCACACAAACACAACAACAAATACAACACCAACAACAACAGCCACATCAACCAATTCGCAGGAACCACAGATATGTGCGAATTTCGTAAAAATTACGAACACTCCAGATTACTCTGTGGCATACTTCCCATGAAATTCGCCAAACTCTCCGTGAATTTAAGAAACTTTCCGCAGGATATGTCTTGTATTATTGATTAAACATTATCAAAAAATATAACTGACTGTCTGAAGATCAGGATGTGAAAACAAACCAAAATTACACAACTCAAGATTTATCCATCCATCTACTGTATTTATGTGTGCAGCATATCAAATTACATTTCAGTGACGGTAGCATAATTTCAACTTCCTTTCGTATTGAGGCGTTTGAAAATTTGCCGCCAGTTACAGATCGTTTTCTACTAACTTACGATACTTAACCTGTAGGGACACGAGAATTTCGCGATTTTAACTACTTGTATGCTAGGCTCCACCGTCCTATGTATTTAGTAATATATTTTTGAGCCTTATATTTCTGTTCATTGGTTGCTGCCCCGGTGTGTAGTCAAATTTTATCTCAGACCAGGTGGCACGGAATTTGGTGCTTATTTCGTTGCAGGTCTGTTATTGGCTCGGAGTTCACCTGGGCGCGTCTAATAAACTGCGATCAAATTGCAAGCATAACAGAAATGTACACGTATTTGAAGTCCAGCTTGTCCTGGAATGAATTCGCGGAATTCTCCAGTCCCTAGTTATAGGTGTGAACAGCACGAATGACCTAACAGCCGCACGTACAATAATTGTCGTCTAACAGAGACGAAGAACGCTTGCAGGCTTCAACACCGTTCGGTCCCCGACCGCACACATCACACGAAATACTGAGAAGTTCCGTCGGAGAGATCAGTTCTTCTTCATTACGGATACTATTTCAATATGTTAGTTAGAAATTTGCGTAGAAATTTCCGTTAATTTACAGGAAATTTTTTTATAGCGCACGTTGGCAGGATGGAAGGCTATTGGGCCGGGGCGTAAGATTATAGTTCGGGACACAAGCGACTATTTCGCTTCTGTCTGCTGGTGTGTTCTGTGTGGGGTAATTGCGTCTCCCGCCAAGCAGAATACCAACTGGCAGGTTAACTTCCACGTGGGGTGTAACGAGAGCAGAATGAAAATTGAATATAGTGCGCATGCGAGCCGTGCAGTGGCCAGTCTCCGTGTTCCGACATTGGACTGCTTTCCTGCCAATAGCACTATCATAAACAACGTGGGCAGAGCATAAGACTAACGCCGTTAATGTAGGTAAGGTGCTTTGAGATGTTTATACACGAACTTCCTCTAAACCAGTGTTGATGCAAATGTAATATATTCAAGTCAGGCAAAGTATTTTATTCATATAAAAGTGTGTGTGTTGAAAATTCAAGCGTAAAAAAAAAAACAAGTTATTTACTTCTGACCATGTGATTTTGACAGTTGTATGGGCAGGCTAGGTTGGTGGACCTGACGTCTCGTTGACAGCCAGGTCAACAGAGAAGAAAAAAGGTGCGGGGGAGGGGGGAATCTGCCGTGACCTATAGTATGGAGCCATCCCAGCGTTCGCCTGTATTGATTCCGGGAAACCAGTGGAAACCGAAATCAGGATGGCCGGATCGGGAATTGAACCCGAGTCCTCCCGAATGTTAGTCTATGGTCAGTACGTGTGCTCAAGATGAAAAACGATCTACCGAATTTAGTATGTGGTGACGAGCACAGCGTGACAGGAGCGTCATGTAAACAGAGAGAAGAATCGGTGTGAAATTCTGGAAAACACGAATCCCTTTCTGAAACGGAAACATGGTCCTGGAGCTCACCGTGTCGGATGCAGTGACTGTTATAGGTACCTGCACTGACACTTGCTGCAGACTTTCCACCAATAAAATAATGGGGTTGCTGCTTAAAGTCCCATAGGTACACACAGCACGACAGAAACACTGCACGTAAGTTCAGCGCGCCTTGCGCGTATGAGTAATTGGGCACAAGGCACACGTGTCAGTGTCGCCCGCCCTTATCGCTCCAGCACTTCCCTGGCTCAAACACGTTAAAATACTCAAAGTAGGCCGAGAAGCGTGGGAGCTACAAGGGTTGCTCTGGCACGCACTACAAGAGCGCCATCGCCGCTACGCGCACGGCTCTGAACTGGTGTGCAGTGTTCTCGTAGCGGGGAGTACGGACCGGGCTAGAGGATCAAATGCGCGCGCGAGTAGATATGCGAGTGAACCGCACGTTTTCTACTTTCAGACAGGCATGTCATCTTTAACTACTTAATCAATTTTTTGATCGATCAATATCGATGCGCAAAATATATATGCGTATAGAAAACTGGACGAAAAAATCGATTTACAACAAATCGCGATTTTCGGTCTTTTACAGGCTAGTTGTACGAACATAACTTCGATCTTCTAGGATGTGTCATGGCCTTGGGAACATGCTTCCACATCCATAATACTATTAACCAAATTTCATAAAAATATCAATGACCAAAATATAAAATTCCATAAAAATCGAACAACCCATAAATGCGACATTTCGAAACTCAAGAAAATACATAACGTAAAATGACATATAAAGGTTTTTACTAAATCGAAAAACGATTCCACAATAAATACACCGATTCAGAAAAATAAAAACTGCGGCTTGAATATTGAACAAAAAAAATCGATTTTTAATTGGCATCCTTACCTTCAGATTCTTTCCCCTCGCCACAGTGCTATTCGGTAACACGTACGTGGCATATCACGAAAATATTCTGTATCGACGTATGTTTGAAAGTGCTGTTGTGTTTTATAACTACGTGGTATATTTCTGATACAGCTTAAACATCTGCAGACGAGCCACGCGGGAATCGCATACTGAAACTCCCGCAAGCACGACACGTCTGACACAGTTTAAACCGAATAGTCAATCAAATACAAGAAGTGTCTGACGTCAGCTCGACAAATGGGGTGAAAAAAGTTGTAAAACAAGATAGTTCGATTAACTTTCCCTACAGTGGAAAATTTGCATCTCCATGAGAAGAAATTATTTGCCAGTTACCGGATTAAAATCATAAAATTAGCATTTATACCTTGGCGTGCTTTTGACTGAATATCTGCGCTCTTTGTCAGCATCACGTGTTCCAAATTTTCCTTCTGTCCATCACCTTTGAAACTAGTTTATTTTATAATCACCTTGTAAATGGTGCTAAAAAATTGTAATCTTCGACTAGTCCTGCAATGCTGTAAATGTAAGCAGTTACATTGAAAATGTTTTGTCGCGTGGTTATTGGACTTTTCGTCGTGTCGAGCAGGTCGGAGCTATGTGCCTCCAGTATCACAAACGTTCATTATTAAAGTAGCAGACTTCTCATTGGCCCCGTTGAACGGGACACTGGCTTCACACGTACAGGATGTATTGAAACCTAACGCACAATCAGTTTTTCTTGCGACAAAACACACTCACGCAGTGACGTATTTTACTCGCTATCAGGAGGTCAATTTCCAATACCTGTCCGCCACGCAGGGGTGTCAACTCTCTGTAACAATACCTGGGCTCCGCTCACGGTCCAGCTTTTTTGGGTTTCCCGCGGTTTTCCGAAATCACTCCTGGATATTGTAAAAATGGCTCATCATTACAGGTCGTGGCCGATTCTTTCCCCAAACATAACCTACCCGCTACAAACTAAGAAATTTTTCCCAAATTCACATCATCGTATGCTCGTGCTAAGGAAGAGCGAGTGTTATTTTTTTCCTGTACATCTACAGTAGCTTTCCTATTTGTTCGCCCTGGAATGAGTGATTAGCTTATAGGCTGTCCACGATTATTTGAGAACATTCAAAATAAAGTTGTGCAAAATAATATGTGTAAAAATGAGCAAATGTGTAAAATATTAACTTTTTAAATTATTTCCTAGTTTCACTTGACCGACGCATGAATAAAGTTATCCGGTCAATGGCAATATTAATTTTACATACGGTGGAAGAATGTGCATAAAAGTCGATATTTAAGCAGGACATTCAAAAGGGCTCGGTTTACCGTGAACGCATATAGTACAGTTCCCAACTTTTTACAGTATCGTTCCTATTTTAGCAGCCTTACAAATGGTAAATTTTCCATGCTGATGTACGTATTGGTTAGAAAATGTTCATTACAGATTAAGAAGTTTACTGAAAGAACATTTTACAGTGCGCTGGATTCTCCTCTAATGACCTCGTTCCATAAATAAATGTATACGAATCTCCCAACAGATCAAGTTGAAGACTCCGCCTTAGTAGAAGGCGCGTCTGTGAGTGTGGCACAAAATCTACGGAGCACTAGGGACGAGTACAGCCTACACAACTATAGACTGTTAACGGTAAAGTGAGCACTTTTGAGGCCCTAGTTACTTTTTATTTCAGCCATTTTTTATTCTTTAGCCACCTTTTAAATACTGACACGTATGTGTAGATTCCGCCACACTCGGAAGTTAACGTCTAAAGCTGAAATAAAATGTATTTATTGATTATTATCCCAAATGAGAGAGCTTCCAAAAGTCCTCATTTTGCCGTGAATAGCCTATAACGTAGTATCGCTTCTACGCGCAAGGCAGAAAACTGGTGCGCAGTTGTTCTGTCGTGTAGCGCGCAACTATGTGAGTTTAGTCGGCGACTCCATCGTTTTATTAGTGTTAAGTCCGAAAGAAAAGCAACCGTCTGGCTTAGTTGTCCTTTTAGGATACATTGAACTGCAGCATGAAAAGACAGTTTACAGCTGTGTTGAATATTGCGAAATTAAGTTCCCAATACGTGTGATGTCTTGAACGTGCCATTCTCGATCGTCTGAAGTGTTTTCTCTTCGCAAAGATGCCCCGACGGCCAAGAGGTTAACACGCTGGCCTTCCACCACGATGATTCAGGTTCCACTCCCGGCGAAGTCTGCCTGGATTCTTGTATGTCGGAAACGTGACGGACGTTGCTGTTGACCTGCGGGTTTTCTCGCGACACTCCCGTTTCCCCCAACCTTGCATTCCGCCACTGCTCTACCATAGGTCATATTCCACGTCACCTAAGGCATGACGGGAGCAGCTCACACACGACATGCATTCATTTATCTATTTTCATACATGCGATTAATAGACTCCGGTGTAAAAAAAAACGCAATGTAAAACACGCTGCAACTCAATTCAAGCCCCATGTAGGCGGTTAACCCGGTGCCTAACAGTATACCAAGAATACTATAATGTTTATCTTTCTTCCTTGAGGCCGGAATTTGTAAACGTTATTCGAAGACGTCGCATGTGTTGTTGGTCGCTCTGGCAAAGTATGTGTGTACGTGTGGATGTGGCGGTTTTGCCAACACAGTAACGTAACGATAGTTTCTCTTTTTATTTCTGCACAACGCACGCGTGCACGTAACTGTTTATGGGCCCAGCCTATTCCGCGGAGGAGAGTTTGCGCAACTAGCAGTGTGTTTACTGCTCGGCCGCCGGCCAGAATCCAGCACAGCCCTGACCTACATCACAGTTCGCAACGTCCAGCCCCAGCTGCGACACATCGCTTCACCACATGCCACGCTAATGCCGCGTCACAGAGTACTCGAGAGTGCAGACACGAGGCACCAAGGGGCAGCGGTGGTTTAGTGGTTAGACTGCTTGCCACCCACCAAGGCGAACCGGGTTCGATTCCCGGCGGGGTCGCCCCCAGATTTTCGCAAGTGGGAATCGTGCCGGACGATGTCGCTGGCCGGCGGGTTTTCTCGGGGATCTCCCGCCCTTGCATTCCGGCGCTGCTCTATACTCAATTCACTTCAGCCTCATCGGCTCTCAAGACCTCGATGTAAAGAGCGGCCAAAATCTCTTCACTCACTCACGAGGCAGCCGCTTATACCACGAATTTCAGCCGCACACGGTAGCAAAATGACGCCACTCACCAGTAACATACTAGAACATCGTTCGCCAATCAGCGCCAGGTGGCAGCCACACCAAAATAGACAAACTCGCAGCATGTATTAGCAAATCAGGCACGAGGGTCTTTCCCAGGGTATCACAAATACACANCGCGCAGCCAATCATAGAATGGGTACGCCCAAATCGAAGGAACCGCTACGCAATTTCGTCTCTGTGTACTTAATGTACTCTGTGACCACGTGTCGCAATGTCGTCACGTTGGCCCGTCACATATGCTGCGACACGACGTTCTCTACGGTATTTGTGATCAGCACGAGATAGTGCTTTGAAGATGTGTATATTCCTGCCAGTTCTTGGATGCTGCTGTGACGCTTCCCCTTGCCAACACACATTATCATGACTGATGAGTGCCCTATGTTACTGTGCAACAAGTGTGGGAGTAGAGCGGAGAGATTTGAACGGCTCTTAAAATCTAGATCTTGAGAGCCGATGAGGATGAAGCTAGGTGAGTGTGGAGCAGCGCCGGAATGCAAGGGCGGGGGAAACGGGAGATCCCCGAGAAAACCCGCCGACCAGCAGCGTCGTCCGGGACGATTCCCACATGAGAAAATCCAGGAGCAACCCCACCGGTAATCGGACCCGGTTCGCCTATGTGGGGGAATCGACTAGTCTAACCACCACACCACCACGGCTCCATAACATGTGTAGGTACACTGGCCAGAGAAAGTGCGCAAAGTGTATGTCACTGAACCTAAGGAAGACGTGAAATAATATTTCGTATGTGATGGGATATCACATCATTAAACGCAAATAACAACTATTGCGCCAACAGGAAGTTAAGGCGCCCGTCTACCTGGCGCTTGAACTGCGTTGCAGAGTGTTCGAAATACACGTTTTTCAACGAAACTATTAAGCGTGCGTCCAACGTGCTGATCTACGAAAAGAACACACACTTCAGACGAGAGCTGTTAAGTACTTTCAAAATATCACGTACGTTAGAAACATCAATTCAGAGTACTCCAAAACCGCTAAAAACGGCCTTTCCAAGGCGCTGTAGCTCAAAATGCACGCATCAGATACATACAAAACTACTATAGGGGCCTGCATTGAACCTTCCTAAAGACTTCCCACTAATAAAATAATATGGTCACCGCTGAAAGTCCCATAGGTACACGCAGCACGACGAGAACAGTGTACGCCAGTTCAGAGCCTTGCGCTTAGCGGCGATGGCGTACTTGATGCGCGTGGCAGTGCCGCCCTTATCGCTCCCGCGCTTCTCGGCCTAAACGTGGAAAAAAGTTCCAGGTAGACGGGCGCCTTAAATGCAACTTCTTTTGAATGGAATCCTTCTCTAGTCTCGCTGTCAAACCACAGAGGGTATCAATGAAATTAGTCTACTAGGAAACCAATTTTTTTAGAAATGTGGTTGGTGCGTATCTTGAGTAACAATGATAGGATTAAAATAAATTATGGAATTTTGGCATTTAATGCTTTGCGAAGATAAGTCATCTCTATGGAAGGCAGTCAGCTGTATCTCAGACGAGCAAGCACATGACTTTAAATCCTCTACAACGTGCCTAATCTGTGGGACGATAACAAAAGGAACTTGCATAAATGTATTCGCGTTTGAATTGCATATGTTTCCCTCTGTGTAATCACGAAATTTTCTGTTCCCTAAATGTGCTTTAGTTTTTTCTATGACGAAGCTGGATTTTATACATGTCACTACAACTCAACAAAGTTATTCTTAACGCCAGAAAAAAACTATGTAAGGCGATTCCTTATTAAAAATGAGCAATAAAGCATTCTATGACCTGTTAATGACAACTGTTATTACGGGAAGTATGCCTCCATGAAAATCTATATTTTCAAACAAGTTCATTCCCAACAATCACAAACTACTTGAGACGAGCCAACAAATTCTGGAACAGAAAAGTAATTTCTTAAAATGAAATTTAATATTTGTGAAAGTTTTGTCGCGTGACAGTTTTGAGGATTACAGCACGCCTTTGGCTCACTTCCCTCACCCCCTTACCCCACCCCCTTCAACCTTTAGCGCACTTTGCTGTCGCCTTCGAATAGGCACGTGGCATGGAAAATCTCCAGACACGTGAAGCTGAAGCGGAGGCCTCCCCCCCCCACACCCCCTTCATCTACCTACGCCTCCAACCCGCCAGCAGATCTGTCGAGAGTGCAGGGCTTTCGAGTTATCACCCAAAATTATCAGGCGTAGTTCGCCGGAACGCCGAAAATAAGCACCGCGGCAGAAATACCGACTAGCAGTATTGATGCCGAGGTATTATCCCCCCCCCC
>NQII01000830.1:444609-476892 GCA_002778355.1 Clitarchus hookeri | reverse complement strand
GGGGGGGGGAGGCCTCCGCTTCAGCTTCACGTGTCTGGAGATTTTCCATGCCACGTGCCTATTCGAAGGCGACAGCAAAGTGCGCTAAAGGTTGAAGGGGGTGGGGTAAGGGGGTGAGGGAAGTGAGCCAAAGGCGTGCTGTAATCCTCAAAACTGTCACGCGACAGTTTGTTGGGTAACATCGCCCACTTCGATAACGAATATAAAATGCTGCCCAGCTGGCAGGCAAAGACAGCCAAATACAATAATTTCAACTTTGTGAGATTCTTTATCGAGAAACGTTCGCTTCAAAGCGTTACGCCTATCACACCAATTTTATTGAAGGATATTATTCATATCAGTAAAAAAAAATTATCCATGCCAAAGGTTTAAAATTTTGTTCGGTAATAACACGTCACCCTCTATCTCACATATTTCAGATATAAAGAGGCAGAAAAACGCTATTCAGGAATTTGTTTTACCTCAGTTCCTAGTTGCGGAGTGTTTGAAATACACATTTTCCACGTAACTCGTCCAATGTGCTGATCTACGAGAACACATATTTCAGACGAGGGCTGTTGAGTGCTTTCAAGACGTCAAGTACATTACATTTTAGGGTACTTCAAATGGCCTAAAAACGGCTTTTTCAAAGTGCTTAATCTAAAAATATACTCTTCACTTACATAGGAAACCCCTGTGGGGCCCTCCACTAAACCTTCATACAAACTTTCCATCAATAAAATTATAGTTTCATTGCTGAAAGTCCCATAGGTACACGCAGTACGAATAGAACACTGCTCGCCTGTTGAGAGACTTGTGCTTAGTGGCGATGGCGCACTTGAAACGCGTGGCAGCGTCGCCCTTATCGCTTCCGCGCTTTTCAGCCCCAAATGCGGAAAAAGCGCTAGGTAGGCGGGAGCCTGAAGCCTTGCCTCCATACCTACTCTTTAATAATCACCCCTTCCCATTGTGTGGAATCAGAGCAGGCGTTCTCCCCGCACACAGGCACTGGGACGCCGGGCAGCGCCTCTAAAGAGAACGCTCTGCAATCGCCAGAAATATAAACGAGCGGCGGAATGGATTAGGCACCCTCCGCCGCGCACGCGCACAAAGCCGGGCCGGGGGTTGGTTAATTGTGTCCCGCGCGGGAACAAGTGGGAAAGCACCCACGCGTGCTGGAAGCGCTTTGGCCACGGCGATTCTCGCAACACGTGTCCTCTCGTTCATTAGCGGCTGCCAACGTCGCTCTGCGCCGGCTGATTAACTGCGCGCCAAACCCGGCAGAAAATTGCCATGATTGCGGTTCGCCAAGGTAATTAAATACCCGTTAATCTTTCATTTATAATACGGCCCGTGATTAGAGGGCGCGAGCGAAGCCGCCGATGGCAAACCCCGGCAGCGCCAGGCACTATACCTGCTGTGCGCAATGGCGACATGCTCTTGGATTCTCTACATACACCATAAATAATTCTCTGGCTAACCCATTCACACCCTGTGTGCACAACTGAGTACACGTTACACAGCAAAGTTATTTTGCCGGTATTGTACACTGCAAGGCTCACTGTTCAGTGATATTTCATGTGGGAAATTGATTCGTAAACCATTCTATGGGATGTTCACGGTAAACCGAGCACTTTTGAAAGCCCTGCTTAGATCTACTCGTATGCACACTATGTATCCTTACACCATATGTAGAATTAACATTTCCATGGGCCTAATCACTTCATTCATGCGTTGAGCAAGTAAAACTGTGAAATTATTGAACAAGTAAATATTTTTCAAATTAACATATTCTATGTGCATTAAAAAACAGAGAGCAACATAAATAATCTCAATATTCACAAATATTTACCCAGCACTTTTAATTCAACGTTGCGACATGGAACTACTTTCCCTCCGTCGCGTCGTTGCCAACTTTCCTAGGCGCATGACAGTCAGTGTGCCCGTTGGAATATACGCAGATAGGGGCAGTGACATTTTTCAGAGGTTGATTTCGAAACTGTTCAATGAACCGTGAACAAAGCATACCACTCTAGGTTATTAAAGTTTCAAATCAATATCGCTCAATACAACGCCTGCATCACATTGGTTGTGGTAATGAGTGGTGGGTTATTTTAATGTGCGACACGTAAAAAATATTCTTATTTTCATCATATAAAACCGTAAAGTAATGATGGTTTGAAAAAGTTAATTCCACGATTAAATTTTGTAAGAGGCATTACGGCCGTCTGAACAGCGATTACAGCTGTACTGGCAACAACAGCTTACGTCGTTTGACAAATAGAACCCGTCATATTTTTCACAGCAACTTCTGCACTTACTGCAATAGTTGCCACTGATGTTTCGAAAAGGATGAAAATTAACGTGGCCGGCTTGTATTTTCAAAAATATATATACCGGGTGAGTCGCCCGCGCCTATTTTTCCGTATCTATGCAACCCGCGAGCAATATCACCCATGTAACAAAACATCAATCGTAGCAGAACTCCGCGTGCACTTTGATTCGTTGTCAGTAGAGTAAGCGGTGAACTGATGGTGTTATGTCAGTAATGCGTTGAGAAGCAGTCACTTTTCAAAGAAAGCACATCCGTTTATTGTGTTGAAACAGATTATTGCGATTTTTACCGAACACATTGGTACGAAACGATTGCGTCCTTAGTATCACTCATCTGCCTCGATTCGAGCCATTGTGTTTCTTCATGTGACATAAAAATACAGTCACCGCATATTGTATTGACGAAAAGAAATCAACGCTCACGTGCAATTTTGTAGCGATTCTCTATTTTCGAGCCGCTGATTTCTGCAGGCTGACAACGGCGTCTAATACTTAGCTAACAGACGAGGCGCCGCAAAGAGTACGTACATGGCACGGGACTCTGCTACAAAGCGACAATTATCTTACAGCGGAGATGTTTTGTTCGATATCTAAAACTGTAGGCCGGTTGCCTATATACGGAAAAACAGGCGCGGGCGACTCGCCCGGTATATATCCCGGCCGAAGTACGCGAAACTAATATAACAGGGCAATGCAAATTTCTTATTCGAATACTTATGATATTTTTAATCTTTAAGAGTCTTCGGAATTTCACCATAAATTTTCCTGAAAAACAGCAGCCAACGTCACAAATATGTATGATTTTTTTTCTTTAGTTTGCTAATGAAAATTGTAAGAAAATAGCAACTATGTACGCGGGATCATAGTTCAGCCTAAATGTTAGGTGATTAAACGTCCATTGTAGTAGTGATTAAAATCAAAGTTAAGTAAGAAATTGTGGATGCTGTGTACTGGGCTGCAGAAAGAATTACCATGAAATTACTGAGAACAAATAGTGAAAAAATATCTGTTAACATTCATAAAATTACGGCTCCTTCTGTGAATTTTCCGAAGTGAAATTACTAAAGTTTCTGCTATGTTTTTATTTCATAGTAGGCTTTTTTTGTATCTAACGAAGTATTTTTGGAGAAACCGTTTTATATATCTTACTAGCTGTACCCGTGGCTCCNTTTTATATATCTTACTAGCTGTACCCGTGGCTCCGCTCGCGTGGTTATAGTAACAAACTTATAGGGAGAAATAACTGTGTTTGTCAAAAAATTCAGCGAATTCATTAATATGGCCTGCGATAAACGCCGGCTTGAAAAGAAGCCCAGCCACTAATGGCTGCTTCAATCGGCCCAGCCATGTCCATTCAAGGCCGAAAAGAAAGCTTGGGTGGTGCAGAGTTCATTATGGTATGAATTTCGAAATTATCGTACGAAATAACGATATGTGGTGCAGAACCAATTATGGTACGGCCCAACCATGTTCATTCCAGGCCGAAAGGTATAGTTCATTTCATATAAGAAGGCCACATTCTGACAGTCAGTAAGTGGCACTTGACGTATTCAAAACAAACAACGCGCCATTTACAAAATCCTGTATCAGCTGATGCACGAACGAACAAAAGTTAATATTACGTTGGCTATTCTGAGAGCAGTGCTGACGCACATCAGACAAGCAGAAAATACGCGGATAAGAAAGAGTTCGTAGATAAATTAATACATTTTATTTTATGTGGTCATAAAACAGCAGTTTTTAGTTTTAGAAACGAAACTTCGTAATAAAATAGTAATATATAGGTGTTCAAAATGAGATGCACAATAAAACGATCCGTATCCAAATGTAACGAAATATCAAAACCTTTTTCACGTTTCCAGACTCTCCAACCATGTGCTGCCATCTTGTGAGGTACAGGCGCACCATCTGTTACAACACGCCCTTCCGCGCTATCTGTTATCCATATCCCGAATTACACCCAGAAACATATTATAGTTTTGTTGTTTAAAATAACGTATTTATGGGCATATACAAATGGTTTTATTTTCCCTCGAGCTCTGTATAATTTTTAAAGTAACATATATTTCGTGTACCACGTTTACGAACGACCCTACACACGTCCACCAAGTTCCGTTTACGAATGCAGCGCCACCCAAGCAGTTCACCAATTGCCACACGTAGCAGCACCTCCTGGACGCGCTGACTCGCCGCATCAAAGCCTATACTTGACACACCAGTTGATGGCGAATGGATACATAAACGATAAGGCACGGCGATCGTCAACTGTCAAGAATGTTGCCTTCTTATATGGTGCACAGTATAAGCTTGGATAGCGGAGTCCGTTATGGTACAAATTTCTGGATTGCGGTATGTTGTACCACATTTATTGTGCATTGTACCATGATTATGGTACGCAAAATATGGACCCTCGGCTTTGTGCCATAATTACGGTGAACATTATGGTGCCCCCTTATGGTACAGACATAATTTTTTTCCCTGAGGGAATTAGATATTTTTCGGGATAAAAAATAGCCTATGTCACTTCCCGGCCCTTCAACTATCTCTGTGCAAAAAAATCACGTTGATCCATTGCGATGTGAAAGAACAAACACCCTTTCGCATTTATAATATTAGTAGGATGCGTGTGTTGAGCCGTGGAAGAAAAAAGTGAGTTTTTGATTTTCGAGCGAGAATTATATTGGATCCAAAATTATTAACCTCTCAAAGACCATACAAATTCATATATTGGAATTTACAGGCAAATTGTAAACAAAATGTCTAAGATGTTGCTAATGTGTAAAATGTGGTTTGTACTAACATTTGAAAATTCCACCACCACTACTATCACTACCCGCCATTAACCGCCACTACCAATGCCACCGTTATTACATTCACTACTAACCACCACTAACACTACTACTCCCACTACCAACTACTATTAACTACCACTACCACCGTTAATACCACTTCCGCAGCTACCACCACTACTAATATTGATAAAATATACATATAATGCAAGAACTATGTTACTTATATAAATCTATTAAAGATTATAAACAAAGAAGCTAAATGTATGATTGAGAAAAAAATACGGTATGAAAACATTTGTAACTAAACTGGTCAATAGTAACTGTTTCGGCGGCACACAGATATCCCTAGCTGCACAGTGGCAAATGCTGCTTGCTGAGGTGTGGAACAAATGTGTCCACCTTGATTGCTTGGAATGTAATAGGGGCATATGTATCCGTGGAGGTAACAACAGCCCGACCACAGAAGATACAAACATACAGAAAATACATCAACGTATCGTTGGCTTTGATATAAGCGTGCTTGAATGGAGTTTGTCTACAATGCTTACAGACGGCGGTATTTCGCGATTCGCATAAGTTTTTTTGTCAATATAGTTTTCAAAACGCTGTAGCGTCTTGCTACGTTTACGATTGGCTGCAAAAAATGGCCCAGCTGTTTACAGACGGATATTGCAGACGTCCGTAAGTAGAGCAGCAGAATTTTCATTGGTGTATTCACATAGGAAGAACGTTACACCCAGACGAAAACCAACAACGAAAATAAACCTTCATATATGTACGCGATGTATTGAAACCAGTCAACTTCACCGTTATGTCACTGTATAATGCGCGATTCAGGTGCCCAGTAACCATTCTCCAAGTTCGAATATTAAGACTACCTTTTGCCAAATGCACTACCAAAACAAACGTGTGTATAGAACTTCCTCTGACATCGCTTTAATGTAACTAGAATGTACTCAAGCTAGTCAAAATATTTTATTTATATGACACGAAGGGTTAAACACAGTTAACCACTTAACCCTTGACAGTTATAATGGGAGCGGGTGAATCAATGTTGGGGAAATTCGCAGAAGACGAAAATCTGTTCATCTCGTTTCTAATGCCATGTTCCCACCCACCAAGCTGTGTACGTTTCAGCGTCTATAGTCCATCCACGGTTACTTCACACTTTTTGAATCAAACATTTGAAAAATCGCCCCGTGTTTGACGTGTTCGGTTGTTTCCTGAATATATGATGAGTCACAAGCGTTTTATATTTTCGTTAACATACCAGTATTTTATTTCTGGTTAAACTGGACTTTTAGTTATTTCGTTTAATACTAATACCAATAAAACAGGTAGAATATAGGTGTGTGCTGGCGTCAATATTATTATTAATCTGAGTACGCACAAATGCGTTAGAATACATGGCAGTTTGCCTTCTCCTCTGTGGAGTTAGGTGCTCAGTGTCCCGTGCCGTCAGTCGTGCCTGGGCGCTGGTCCACATCTGACCGCAGCTTTCACCGCCGAGGACAACCGCCTGCCTCTCGGAACAATTACGTCAGCTCGGAGGACGATGTCGTCGAGGCACGCTCCGCGGCCCTGGCGTCACCTTCACGCGAGTTCCGGGTTCGACCCGGCCGCGGCTCGTTACTCGCAGTGCACCGCGCGCGGGATATCCGCAAGCTTGGGTCACGTCACGAGTCTTGCAGAGGAGAAACGCGGCGCTCGAGCGAGGCCAAAAAGCTACGCAGAGTATTGTAAGAAGGCTGTTTACGACAAACTGAGCACTTCAGAAAGTCCTGCTTACGTGGAATGGAGAGCCGGTGAGTATGGAGCGGCGCCGGAATGAAATGGCGGGGGAAACGGGAGATCACCGAGAAAACCCACCGATCAGTGGCACCGTCTGGCAATATTCCCACGTGCGAAAATCCGGGAAGCGAACCCGCAGGGAATCGAATCCGGTTCGCCTAGGTGGGAGGCGAGTTGTCTGGCCACTAAATCACCGCGGTCCTGCAAATACTATAAAGTCAGGTTATAAGTCTTTTCGCGGTTCCTGCACACTTTTGGAATTAAACCTTTGAAAAAAAAAAACCCTATACGTAAAACGTGTTTAGTTGTTTCTTAAATATATCATATTATATCACAAGCGTTTTATACTTGTGTTAAAATAAAAGTACCTAATTATTAGTTGAATTTACTTTTAATCATGTTTTATCTATGAATTATAATAATTAATTTATAATTATTACGAATAAAACAGGGGGAAATAGGTAGTTGGTAATGCGTAGTAAGAAATACTTCTTATGCAAAATATTATTACAGTCATCGCGCACGAATGCGGTACGACGTCCCTCTGGTGTAATTTTCTAGACACGGTTAAGCTTTTCTTACATGAGGCGGAAGTAGAATTTCAGAAGGGCTTCAGAAGTTGGAAGTAACTGTGAATGGACTTTACAAAAAATGTTAAATTCTTCGTGAAATTGCGGATTTGAGGTTTGAGTGAATCTAATGACAGTTCTTGTGGCCGTTTTTGAGACAACGTTGGAGACATGCGAAGAAGACGAAAATTAGTCTACCTCTTCTTTAGTTTACGTAGACCACTGGATCCTCTTGGCTCAGGCAAGGCTCCGGCCCTCATCGTGTGCCATCCGTAGAGAAGGGAAAGGGGGGTAGAGTTCGTAACGAGCTGCGCAGAGGCCTCACTCCATGTTTCAACATTGGACTGCTTCTCTGCCAATAACACTATAAATAACAACGTGGATAGGATTTTAGGTTAGAATAATGTTTGAGTAAGGAAGTGCTTTCAGATCTTTGTAATTTGTTCTAACGTAGTTTCAATGCAACTAGAGTATAATGAAGTTAGCCAAAGTTTATTTTTTTTTTCAGATAAAATAGCAAGTCTGTTAAAAATTTAAATGTAAAAAATCACTGTTAACCATGTGACTGATAGTTGCAATAGTGATGGACGAGTCAATGACGTAGACATTTGCAGAAGATGAAAATTGGTCAACCTCATCTTTAGTATATGGTGCCGCCTGCCAGGATGTTTCGCGTGCCCGAGGCCTACGCTCTATTCCAAAGCGACAAACAGTATTATTCCGCCTGTCAACACACTTAAATGGTATTGGTTGCGTTGCCAGCCACCAAACCTCACGTCGTGAGCGAACATCTGACAAAATAACATTATAAAAAAATAATATTAGTTACGTATTTGTAATGAAGCGAATTATTTACATTTGGCACTAAATAATCATAGGTATTCTTGTTCGATTTGCGTATATTTCGGCACAGCAGCACGACACGCTATATCCGCCATCTTGCACAATATAAGTGGCTTACATGGTGCTTTTTTACCCCGCGACGAAACAACAAATGTAAATATTTTCAAAGCTGCAAGCAAACAAACACTTGAATGCACGCGTAGTTTAATACAAAAAAAACATTACATGACGCAGTTAAAATTCAGAATTACTACTTCGGATTTTAAAAATTACAAAATACTGAAGGAACTATTTCCTCCGCAGTCACACCGTGAACCGGCCAGCCAGCCAATGACTTTGACTTTGTCACTGGCAATGTTTATGTCTGCTGCCAGCTTGGAATTTATAAACAAGCGCGGGAGCGCCCAAGGGTGACCCAAACACGAGCATCATAAACCTCAAAGTAGCAGTTTTTCCGCCCACACTTCGCCTCTAGGAGACTTTCAGCAGTAAGCCTGCCATCATAAGGATTCACGTCCTTAGACTACGTTATAAATATTGCATACACAAGTTTTTGTGCGTAAAATGATTGTGAAAACACTCATTCTATCTATTTTCACTTTAAAAAAGAACAATCGATAACGAAATGGAAAACTGTCCTTGGACTTTGAGTGCTATTCGCAGGCAGACGTCATTCAGACAAGTTGAATTTTTTTTTAATATAACTGTTTTTATTGAAACTTCACTCACCGTTTGGTGGGAGAGGCAACACTCCGCCAAATGATGAGCAATCGAGGCGCGATCCTAATTTGCCGTCGTCCTTGGAGGGTGACATGGAATAGGACCCTCGGGTGAACCGGCGATGGAATTCAAGGGTGGGGGTAAACGGGAGAACCCCGATAAAACCCAACATTCAGTGGCAACGTCTGCCACGTTTCTCACAAGCGCGACAATGCAGCCTGGAAAGGAATCCACGTCACCATAGAAGGTGGAGGGGGAGCCGTACACCAGCCTTTCCTGATATAAATCACTGCCCCTAACTAGATAACACGTTGCAACAGTGCAGCTGCTTTTAAGCACTTTGTAAGTCTGTGCCCAAGCCACGGAGTAATGAGAATACAGAGGTGCGAACTCCAGCCGCACACGCCACCAGCATGGTCCACTAACCAGCAACGTATCGGAACGCCGTTCGCCACTCAGCGCCTGGGTAACCCGCTTGCCAGCCGGCAGCCCCGGCTATACGGAAAATCTCGCAGTACGTAGTAGCCAATCAGACAAACACCCGTTCCTAAAACCTTGTGAAGCCAATCAGGGAATGGGTACGCGCACATCAAAGGAACCACCAAGCCATTCCGCCTCTGTGTACTTATCTACTCTCTACCAAAACGTAGTCCGAGCGACAACAGCATGGAGTATTTTCTGCCGTTGTAAACAAAACTCGCGCGGACTGTCGCTTGCTTGTATCAGGATTTTTCACGACCGCTTCATAAACTCAACAAACATTTTCGTAGACAAAAAATAGGTTTTTGTAAAATAAATTAAATGAAAAATGTTTTTTTTAAAGGCCGTTCGCGGTAAACTGAAAACTTTCGAAAGCTCAACTTAAGATCTACTTGTATGCACATTATTTATACTTACACCATATATAAAATTAACATTGCCGTGGGCCTCATCACTTTATTCATGCGTCGCTCAAGTAAAACTGTAAAATTATCTAAACAGCAAATATTTTACTTATTTGATAAATCTTATAATAATAAAAATAAAACAGAAAGCAAAATATATAATTTTAGTACCCACAAATGTTTACTTAACCCTTTTAATTCAACGTTAAGATAAGGAACTATTTTTCTTCCGTCGCTACCAACTTTACTGGGCGCAGGTCGGTCGGCATGCCCGTTAAAATATATGCAGGTAGGAGCAGCAACATTTGATTCGGACACGGTTAACTCGGCACTGTCAGCTGACAGTTAGCCAATAAAGGACGTTGAGTATAGGCTATTCACGGTAAAGTAAGCACTTTTGAAAAAAACATTTGAAAAAAAAATTACTGCTCATAACTAAATACATAGGTACTAAAGCCCCCAGTTAAGGTGGCAGCGAATTAATAAAAATAGTTCTTAACGCTTGACGTATTGAGAGTGTAATGTTTAAATTCGTGGCAAATAAAGGTAGTATTTCTTGTTTTACATAAATTATAGTATGATATTGCATGTTTGTAATATATTTACATTCCTGACAATTTCATGCTTTTACTTGGATGGCGCGCGAATAAAGAGACGAGGGCCAAAGTAATGTTAATCGTACATATGGCAGAAGTATACAAAATTAGAAGCAAACGTACATCTGAAGCAGGGTTATAGGCTGTTCACGGTAAACCGAGCAATTTTAAAATCCCTGCGTAGCATCTACTTGTATACACATTGTATATTATTACGACATATGTGAACCACCACTTTTAAGAAGGGAATAAACGCCAAAATATAGGAAATTGAGTTTTTGCTTAAAACGTTATATTTAGACGTAAAGTCATCCATCAGCGTTAAGAAGGTAATGAACGCAGAGTTCGTTGCGGAGATACATGGTAGGTTATTATGTGACAGTTTGAAAAAGGGAATGACGCCTGGATTCATTCCCTTTCTTACAAATTTTGCAGGAATCACTAGATCGCAGCACATGGTTCTGTCGGTTCTGTCCACTGATAATCATACGCTATGCTTTCGTAACGTTTGTAATAGTATTGGATGCGGTTTAGCGCATAGTGTACAGCTGGTCAAAATGTCGAGTAGTGACGAAAGCACTGCAGACGTAAAATCTGAATGTGAAATGCTATGCAAGAGGAAAAAAGGAGTTATTAATGTTCATTTATACAAGCAGAACACGCAAAAAGGACATCGTCTGCGAAGCCGGGNGGGGGGGGGGGATATGTGAGTACTACAACTGGGCAGACTGTGGTGGCTAAATCAAACACGGAGGTGTAATGCTTATGCAAATGTAAGTGCACCCAGAACTTTACTTTACAACAAAAGCAATTCATTTTACGCTCATTGTACAATGGTCGGCCAAAGAATGAGCAGGATACATTCCTTATGGGTCTAATAGAACGTTCCTCTGTAGCACGAAGATGTTCTAAAAAGGAAACGCCTAAACATCGTCACAGTGCCTACTCTTACTTTGTACCCAAAGGTACAGAGTAAAGTAAAATGTGTAAAGAGGACTTCTCTATTCTGTACGCTGTCAAAAACAAAGCGATATTTCGCCTATTTTCTCTCATTGCTGAAGGAAAGTCACCACCAGTAGATCTGAGTGGTAAACATCAAAACCGTGCTAAGGCACATCCACATGATGCCACCCTTACCATCGATGAACACATTCTATCATTCCAGTTAAAAGAGTCGCATTACAGCAGTAAAGTGAGTGAGTGAGTAAAGAGATTTGGGCAGCTCTGAACAGCGAGGTCGTGAAAGCCGATACAGCACGTTATCCAGTATTTAAATGCCAACCTTACTGTGAAAACGATGCATGAACTCTTCTGTATTAATACCTTAGTTTTGCTACTACCGTCAAATACTACTTTTACAGGAAATACTTCAATGAGAATTAAGGCTACATATTTGGAAGACCTCAGGTGGAAGTTTGTTCAACATGTGAGGATATGAAAACGAAAATAAATTCGCAAACACTGAATGACCATGCTAAACGTGTAGCAATTGCATAAAGAATGGATTCCACTTGCCAAGAAATTTTACGCAAAACAGCAGGATCTGTTAGCATTATGTAAAGAAAGGGATAATGTATACGCACTTGTTTTCCGACTACATGCAGAATCTGTCCCCTACCAAAACTGCCTATCCAAGAAGTGTTTTACTTACGTAAACTACGGTTATGTGCATTTTGTGTACATGACTTAAAATCAAATACCTCCAACTTCTACACATACCTCGAGGGAGGGGCTAAACGGAAACCTGATGAGGTCTGAAGTTTCTTAAGGATGGATGACTATTCAGAACATGGACACGGGGATAAGAGAGCTGCGTGTCCTTTATAGACGCTTGCGGCATCCAAAACCTGAACAATAAACTCGTAAGATACTTTCTTACCTTAATTACGTTGGGTTGCTTTCACAAACTCGACCAGTACTTTCCGACACGAGGTCACTCATTTTTGCAGTGACGGAAACTTTGGCACAGCAAGCGCAAAATCAGAGAAGGAAGGACAGAATTTACACTCCAAATGAATACAATGGAATTATATCCACTGCCAAAACTGCAGAATTTACAGTGACAAATATATCGCCGGCGAATGTACTTGATTACAAGAACACTGTGCCTAACTTATTCCAGAAAACTACAAAATCTTAGAGAAAACATTGACATTAATGATTCCAAAGTAGAGAAATTTGAAATACAGATCAATTATCATCTAAGGACTACGCAATAGCGTCATAATAAATTGATGGACTGGTAACACATAGTTTCTTTCTCCTGAAACCTGGTATGTGTCCTATGTTGCCTACAACTACAGTATGCAAAAACAGACTACCAATCAATGTGAAGAAAATGCAAGATATCGCAAAAATTATTGCATATATTCCGAAAGAGAAGAGGGTGTTTTATGAGAAACTACTGAGATGGTCAACGATAGTTTCTGAAAGAGGTAGAAGACGAAGAATAGATATGATTATAATTTGGACTGAAAATATACTTTCTTTCGTTTTATTTGTGTAATTTGGTAGGGTTTGTCCATAGACATGTGCATTAAAACAAGTCGTTACATTATTTCCAGTGATTTTATCTACTATTGCATTTGTGAAATGCCGGTAGTTTGAATAAGGGAATAAATCCATCGACGTTCATCGGCAATATTTGTATAAGAAATTATTTTAAGTATTCTGCTACTTTTTTCATGGGGCTCCGAATACACTGAGCTACATTTTCTGTAAGTTTAAAATCAACCGCACATGACACAGGAATGTTGAGACGTTTTTCTTAATTTCTCTAAAATCGCCTTTTTTTTTATTCATTCCCTTCTTTAAACTGCTGGTTCAATTACAGTTGTTATTGCCTCATCTCTTTATTCATGTGTCGGTCAAATAAAAATTTGAAAAATTTGAAATTCGATATTTAATTAATAGTTTTAGTTAATACGCTATCACACGTATACTAATTTTTTTAAAAAGCAAAATAAATAATTTTAGTAGTTACAAATGTTTACCTATTAATTTTAATTCAATATTAAGATATGGAACTATTTTATCTCCATCATTACCAACTTTACTGGGCGCGGGCCAGACAGTGCGCTGGTTAACATACAGTATATGCAGGTAGGGGCAGTGACATTTTTCAAATGTTAAGTTCGGAAGTGCTTAATTAACCATGAACAGTCTTTAGTACAGCGTAGTGTCCGGTGAGGTGCAGACCATTATGACGGTGATAAGTGGGAATACAGTGATCAGAAATTGTATTCCTGCAGTGGTGGAGATAGGCAACTCACGTCTAGCTTGTACTGACTAACTGTAAACGTGTACCGACCTCAAGTGTTGAACCTGCGTGGTATCTCCCCAGCTTCATATCGCAGTGCTGATTGCGAGCCGGTTGACAAAACTAGACCAAGCCAACACGTACACACGTGTCTATGTTTTAATCCTTTCAGACACGGTGTTCTAAATATGTGACGTTTTACATTATAGGCTATTCACGGTAAAGTGAGCACTTTTTAAGACCCTCCCCCAATAAATATATTTTATTGCAGCCTGGCGTTAACTTTTGAGAGTGATGAAATTTATACACTCTTTATTAATCATATTGCAATGTTCATATTAAAACGTGGCGGAAAGATAATAATGAATTAAAAGGAAAAATTTAGCAGGTCCTTAAAAAGTGCTCACTTTACCGCGAATTGGCTTATAAGTGAATCTAGCGATTTGCACTCTACAGAAAACCGCAGGAAAAAAAAGCGTTCAGTAAGGAAAGTCCCTAGAGTTGCCAACTGTCCCGTATTGTACGGGATTTCTCGTATCCTGTGACTGAAGGAACTATTCTATATGAACATGCAACGCCCAGAAATATATTTTATGAATGAATAGTTCAACCATAATTCAAACCCAAGAGCCCTCAGCGTCCAGCCAACTACGGCACAGAGGTCAACAGGGAGTTATCGTAAAACCATTGAATTAAATTCAACGTCGTAGGAATATGTGTAGATTTTGTTCACTGTTTAGTGTGAACAAAAATAAATTACTAAAATGAATGCATGTCGATGAAAAATATTTACAGAATTCTTGCTAGTGTTCTGTTAACCACATGTTTTTTTTTATAAGTTAAGTTTTGCTGTGAACAACGCGAAATGTTTACTAGTCATAATTGGAGTTAACGCATCTAATGAATTGCCATATTACCATGCATTTACAAATTATTCTGAGACAGCAGACGTGAAATATTAAGTACAAAGTCGTTAATGTACCGGATTTGTTCATCACAATTCTGTTACATGAGAAATGTGGAAAAATTTAAGCAAACTTTAAAGCTAATAGGGGAACAAAATGGAACGAAGTTAAAAAATATAATAGAAAAGCAATCATATCTTAAAAGGTGAATCTACAGATTAGCAAAACACAAGAAGCAACTTCTAATTCAAATCACCTTGTTGCTTTTTGAGTTAATAATGCAACTGGCTACTTTTGTGTTGATGGAACAGTGTGATAACTGAGGTCAGTGAATTCGGCAAATTTATTAAATACCAGTCTTGATTTCACAGTACTTTACATACTCAGGGGTCATATGGGTCAAATGTTTATTTACTGTTTGCTGCCACTGTGGGATGTTTTGTTGCAATGAGTTACGCAGGTCTTGGTCACGATATTTCTGTCTGTATACCACTGTCTCAAAGTCTTCTAGGGCACGTCAAAACAAATGTTACACAATCACAAATGTGACACTAAAACCTACGTGCTTTAAGGGGCCCGCCTACCTGACGCTTGAGCTGGTTTTGCAGAGCGTTTGAAATAAACGTTTTCCCACGCAACTGTTTAACTTGCATCCAATGTGCTGATCCACGAAAAGGACAAACACTTCAGACGAGACCTGTTGAGTGCTTTCAAGACGTCATGCACATTATAAACACAATTTCTCAGCACTCCAACATAGCTAAAATGGGGTTTTCAAACCGCTGTATCTTAACATATACGCGTCAGCTACATACAAAAATACTCAAGGCTCCACTAATAAAAAAAAACGGGGTCACCACTTACAAAGTCCCATACGTACACATAGCACGACAAAAACACTGTACGCCAGTTCAGAGCCTTGCTGTTAGTGACAATTGTGCACTTTATGCACGTAACATTGTAGCCCTTATCGGTTCCTCGTTCGTCAACATCAAATGCGGAGAATATCTCCATGTAGGCGGACTCCCATAAGTCGTAACGAGCAACCGAAATAAGGTGCAAAATTCACGCACCCCAGTGAAAGTCGAAAAGCGACCGGCGGGCAGTCAGAGAGGATGATGGCAGGAGAGTGAAGCAGCAGTGTGGAGAAGGGCGTGATAATCCTCCCCTCGCCTGCTGTAGGCGCTTGTTGGACTTCTTGCCTCGTCCTCAAGCACCCTCGACAAGCCTAGCTAGCCCCTCACCCCGTCCAGCCACCATTGCTCACTTACAGTCTGCAAGGTAGGTAGTTGGTCTTAACGTCTCGTCGACAGCGAGGTCATTAGAGACGGTGCAAGTTCCACAGGGAAGAGGGATTGGGGAAGGAATGGGAAGAAATCAGCCATGGCCTTTGTTTGGGACCCATCCCAGCATTCGTCTGGAGTGATTTCGGCAAACCATGGAAAACCGAAGTCAGGTTGGCTGAACCGGGAATCGAACCCGGGTCCTCCCGAATGCCGTCCCGTGAGTTACCACTGTGCCATCTCGCTCGGTCGTCTGCAAGGCCATGCGCAGTGTTGCCAACCTGAAGGATATGCTTACTAGTACTCAAAATACAAAAATTGCCATGTGACTAATAAACCCTGTGTATACATTTTATAGAGCTCAAAAGTTAACGCCTGAGGCCACGATAAAATAAAAATTTTTGGTTATCGTGGCTGCTAGGAGGGCCTTAAAAAGTTTCACTTTACCGTGAATAGCCTATACTCAAAAACAGTTTTATATTTTGTAACGGTCTCTGCATACGAACAGTATTTAGAAAATACACCTATGAAGACAGGTTTCAGTTGCACAATTTTCCTCCACTTTCTGTGATATAAAATGGCTAAAGCGGATGTTTTCACGGTCGTTCTTATGTATGGACAATAAACATTCCGGTAGAGAATTTTTGATGTTGTGTACGGACGTGCAGTACATTTGTGTTCGTACGTCGCCACTTAAAAGTCACACAGAAACCCGTTACACGGGAAGAATTCAAGGTAGTTTAGTTCGCGCGCAAATGCTATGACGATTGACGCTTCGTGTCTCTTGGTTCCCTTAGCGGCAAAATATCTCCAGTTACACGGCCGCCGAGGCAGCCTGAACTTAGTATTTTGCAGATGCCCCGAACAACTGCTCACGAAATGCCCATACAACTGTCAACATCACGTGACCAGCGACGCGGATGACTATTCGCGTTTGGTTTACACACAGACCTGTGCTTTTATAAAGGAAAGTTATTTTGTGTGACTGGAAAAAAAACCTCGATACAGTGAATAATCATACGTCCAACCCATGAGGTTAGATGGCATGCCGATAAAACAAACCAGTTTTATTATTCGCTCATTTCTGTAAATACCGGTAGTTTTCTGACTGCATTTCATTCGCTGCAAGTTTGTTTTCAACGTTTCATTGCAAACAGGATTGTTTACAGCACAGCTGCAACTTGCACAATTACTCGATGTTTTCACCAGGCTCGTTGTGTTTTGCGTAGGCTTCAGTTCGCCTTCGCAGAGGAAAGGAAACAGAACACGGCCGATCAAGCCTCAACAACACGAGCAAAATTTACTCTCCTGTAACCGTTGAAAAAAAAACTGGAAATAAAGACAGACGTGGTAGAGAAATGCTAAGCCGATACTTCAGCCGCAAAGCGCTCCACAGTTGCAACGATCCCAGACGGAAAAACAATACAACCGCCAACATCGTGTCAGCTGTGTTCCGCAGAACACGCGCTATTGAACGTAAACAATACGAATTCAGTAAATAATTTCTCGTCGTTTTTCGAAATTTACGTGAAAAGATTTACGTGCACTCTACGATATTAATGTTCTACATGCGCACCTGTAGCTTTCCTTTATTTATTGATCGCGTATCGGTGAAACATAATTTCTTATTTGTTTGGACCAATCATAATTACGTTACGCTGAAGAGACATGGGACATCCAGTCGCACAACTGCATTTGAGCTAAAAGTGTTTTGAAAAACCATACAGTCATGAAATATTTTCAAGAAAATTTGTTTGCTTATTTTTAACAACGGATATATGCAATAACATTAAAAACAAGCATCGAAAATCGTACCACCAAATCAAAAATTTTGCACCACGGGATATCTGATTAACCAGGTTGCTCACGACCCAAGAGAAGGTCTGGGATAAAAATGCAATGTCTGCACAGAATACCACGCCTGACTTGACGACAAGTACCAAGGAAAACGAAAAATGTCCCAGCGAAAATCCTTCATAAGGAACCAAATCACAGGCGAAAGAAAACTTTTTTTGAACCGTGTATGTGCGGCAGTTCTTACCTATACTGTATTTATTTCGTCTTTCGGAGAAGCGAGAAGGAATATTACGGAAAGGCTTAGTAGACCCTTTCAATAGCTACGGGAAATTGAAGACGTCTTATTTAAAAGAGCCTGCAGCCGGAGGGGATAACGGCAATGCCAGGAAACAGAATGGCAGGGTCGGACAGGGAATAACGGCGGCACACAACTAGTTGAGTAAGAAGCTCAAGGGAGGAATGATAAGGATAAGCGGAGAGGGAGGGGGTGATAAGGACGAGATACAAACGTGCCCTTATTGGTTCGGATAAGCTGGCAGGTAAAGAGAGCGCTCCCTCCAAGACATACAGGTCATCTTCGTAGACGGCTGCCAGGGGCAGAAGACGTGACGACTTCGGCTCGATTCACAATGGAATTGTGTAAGTGTACGTGACGTGCGGGAGGCATCCTCGACATGTAAACGTGAATAAATGGCGATATTTTATTTCGTGTCGTCTGCACAGAGCCTTCAGTCAATAGCGCTGGAAGAGGAGAATAAGAAGAAGAATTAACTTCACTTATATAACGAATTTATTTCGAAATAAAACTTACTTTTATTATTTTCCTTTGTAATTTAAAAATATGTTATTTTGAACTATATTATTTACGTAATATATCACCAAACTCACTATGAACCACATTTTATGTAGACCTAGGTCTATAGGTTTTATGTAGACGTCTCTTATTAAAAGAAACTGATCATTAACCGAACCTTACTCCTTGTATGAAAATATGACTGAATGAACAAAAGCAACGTAGTTTACAGCCAAATTGACGATGTGCAGTTAGAACGAGTTTGATACAAGGGTTACAAAAGGAGTGCATGTCATGGTCAAGCACCCGTAAAATTCCCGTTCTTCGTGTTACGATTTGGAAACACTGGACCACAGAGCACTTTAGAAAGCCCTGCTTAAAGATCTAACTCTCGCTTCGTTTTCTATCCTTCCGTCATATGTAAAAGTAGCACTGCCGTGGGCCTTCTCGCGTTATTGGTACGTCAATCAAGTGTAAATGTAATTTTTTTATAAACGTAGGTCTAAGCAGGCGCATTAAAACAATTAACCAAAATAAACATTATACTTTTTATTGAACACTAGTGTGTGGAACTACGGGAAATAGGGAGCGATTATACAGCCAACTAGTGTCGGGCCAGGAAATTACTTCTAAAAAAGCGGGGGAAATCATTAATAGCTTTAATAGCTACAGAAATATCTACAGTATGTTCCACTGCTGCCCTAACACTGTGCCAAAACTCATATCTCTGTGGACCCTTCGCATGCTTCGAGTGGAGTGGAGTGGAGAGATTTGGGTGGCTCTTGGCATCGTGGCCTTGAGAGCCGATGAGGGTGAAATGAGGTGAGTATGGAGCAACGCCGGAATGCAAGGGCGGGGGAAACGGGAGATCCCAGAGAAAACCCGCCGACCAGCGGCATCGCCCGGCCCGATTTCCAAATGCAAAAATCCGGGAGTGATCCTGCCGGGAATCGAACCCATTTCGCCTAGGTGGGTGGTGAGTAGTTTTACCACTATACCACCGCGGCCCCTCGCATGCATCGACAAAGCATCGCGTACATTATGTGTGATGTGTTTAACTTGGTTACATACTGCACAACTGTGTCTGGCGCGAAGGAATTTGACAGTGTCGTTGCACGCCGAAATCATTTCACTACGTTCCCGAATGACATTCATAACACGTCTTTACAGTGAATAAACGTTACGGCACTCACTAGTTTTTCACAATGTCTCTCGCTACACTGGCATGAGTCACAGCTACATTAATGCATTGCGTGCAAGTCGCACTGTCGCTCCCTTCTGCCCTCCTCCCGCCCAGCACACGCACAAGCCTGACTTTCGAAACGCCAGCTCACCACAATATATGCATTTTTTTTTTTTTTTTTTGCAGTGCTGATACCGTTCGTTCGTTTTCATTAACCCAAGCTTTTCTGCTTTAATCTTGTCTTACAAATGGCTTACCAATTCACTGGGCCAAAACTTCCTTAATGTTACGATATATCAGTGACAGCCTTATATCGTATTCAAACAGGGTTCTGAAGAGTGCACCGCCTGGTTAAAAGGTATTTTACGTGATCAAGACATCGATGGGCGACGCAGTCCTAACGGCGACCCAAGCGGAGCATCAGATGCTTCATCATCTTTACGCGCCAGGCACTGAATTGAAGTGTGGTCTTTCCGTCAGTCCGACTATATGACTTTCTAGAGGCAGGCCTTAAATTTAATGGGCAAAAAATAAAGAAAAGGTAGTACTGCATGCCCATATAGGCTTACTCCTTTGCAAGAATGTTTTTACGGCACGTAAAAATACTTCAGAAAACTCCTGTTCAAGACATTTTCACTTCCAAAAACTACACGGCAGCCGCCACTTACAGTGTGACGTTTCTGAATAGAAATTACTGGACAATAACTCCATCACACAGTCTTGCGGCCTGGCAGCCTTGAAAGGCGACTTCCTGGTAAAATTTTTAAAAAAACCCACAAAATCTCGCCTAGCTGGTAGGAAGCGTAGCGATAACCTTCAGGTGCTTCGACATGCACTTGCTCTAGCTTAATTCCTCGCCAACTAGAGCTGCAATACTGGATTATTATTACACCCGACGGAAGCCAACACACTTAACTGCAGACATCGTTTCGTGCTTTTCTCTTCAATTTCAAACAATTTCTGTCACAGATAAACATATAATTTTAGGAGTTGCAGCTGAACAAATTTTTTGTTCGGGACTGCACTAGTATCATTACAATGTTTTGTCACACAGTATGTCAGGGAACAAGTGTTACTAATTGATAGGGATGGAACATGAGTAGTATTTTTACGTGAGGTAGAAAAACCAAAGGCGTTAANGGGGGGGGGTCCTAGATAACGAAAATCGAGAGGACAATTTCAGGGTAATAGGATTTGCAGTATTCGAAACCGTCAAGAACACGCCGGTCAGAACATGATGCGACATTGCAGGGCATGCACCACATGCTGAGAAGGCAATTTTGTCTAGCAGATGTAATCTATATATACGTAATAAACCAGATTTAAAACACTCAAGCACGAGCGGCTTTCTTACCTGACGCCACCTTCTTCCCCCACCGGATCGCCTGCTCGCTCTTATCGCCGTTTTTTTTTTGTATAAGACTGCATTTCCGGAGATGGGAACCTTGATAAAATATTGTTGCATGAATGCCTGGGGGCGTATCTGAGATCGTAAGGGATGGAGTTCTTAATAAAAATGAAAGAACTAAATTTTATTTCTTATTTATTTACACAGCTTTATTTACAGCATTAAATTATATGTCTACAATATTACTCTTTTTATTTCACAGTGAGCGCAATATTTAATGTCTAGTTCCAATATAATTAACGTTCTCCTTAATGCCTGTTTGGTTATTGTCAATTAACTGATATGCATCATTAACACACGTTAAGCCTATCGGTTGCCATCATTTGTAATGTCTTTCACTCACGCATCCAGTCCAATAGTCCAGCCTCCAGACGTATTCTTCACTGCTCTGATGTTCGCAGTCACAAATTTTCCTCCCGCTGGTCACTTCTATCGCCACGCGCCTCTCTTCTCGCTAGTCGTCTATCGCTGAAACTCATCCATTCAACAACTGCAAGCTTGGAGGACCGGTACGCCTTTTATAGCCACTGGCCTTGAACTTGAAGGTTCGCCGCACCCCGAGTCTAGCTGAGAGACGCGAGGTCAGTAATCCAGAGCATTCTTCAAATGTTTCAAAGACACCCGACACCCAAGGTCGGGAGCGGCACGCGCCCTGCTAGGCATAAAAGGCACGCTTTGTAAACATTCATTTGTTAAAAGCCGCCGCGTCTTCTGTTGCAACTTATAACGCGCGTGCGTCAATAAATCATCCAACTACTCTGTCATTCGCTTCTGCTCGCTTGCGCGGGACAAGGCAGCGAGCGCGTAACACTGCCCCCTCCTCAAGTCTGTTCGTCCCGAACAGACTCTGCTGCATCTGGTCCTTCGTTGAGTACCAGTCGGTCGATGTGGACAACCTTCGGCTTCGCCCGTGGGCCTTGGCGACAAATCCGGAAGACCACATCATTGATCTTATTTAGAATTATGAAGGGGCCTTCTCAACATTTCTGTAGCTTCGGGCAGTGCCCTTTTCTCCTCTGTGGGTTGTACAGCCACACCAGTTGTCTTTCTTGGAATACCTCACCCGACATTCTCCTATCATACTGCATCTTCATCCTATCGCTATTTATTCTGAGATGCTGTCGAGCAAAATCATGAATGCCAACTGGTCTGTTACATAATTCGCTGGCATTATCAGGCGCTGCAGCTTTCTCTTCTGTCGGTCGGCCTAACAGCAGAGCACTAAGAAGGTGTAACTCTCTTCCAAACATCATCCTTGATAGTGTTACCCTTGGGGACTCGTGGACTGCTGAGCGGTAAGCAAGAAGAAACAATGGCACCTTTGAATCCCAGTACTTTTGGTTGTCTGTCACAAAGATCAACAGGTACTGCTCAAGAGTGCGGTTAAACCTCTCGACCATTCCATCCCACTGAGGTTGTAAGGGTGTAGTCCTAGTCTTTTTCATCCCCAGAATCTGTTACCTCTTGGAAGACTGCAGCTTCAAAGTTTCTTCCCTGATCAGAATGGAGTTCTAGTGGCACCCCAAACCTAGATAAGATATGCTCTATGAGTGCCTTAACCACAGTACGTGCTTCCTGGTTCGTAAGGGGATTGACCTCAGGCCACTTAGTAAAGTAATCTTGGGTCACCTGTAGATACCGATTACCCCTCTCTGTGACAGGCAAGGGACCCAGATATCTACTGCCATTCTCTTGAATGGGGCTCCAATATTGTATTTTTGGAGGTGACCTTGCCCCCTGGTCCTTGGGCCCTTCCTAACAGTGAAGGTGTCACACATTCGGCAACATTTCTCAATGTCCTCCCGGCAATGAAGCCAGTAGAATCGCAGTCTACCTCTGCCGAGGGTCTTATTAACACCAAAGTGCCCACTAGCTGCCGCATTATGCAGTTCTTTTAAGATTTCGGGAACCCTGCATTCTGGAAGGACCAACTGTAAGCATGTGTGTTTTCCATCATTACTTTCCCAGTTTCTGTAAAGTACGCTATTCTTCAGTACAAGGGAATCCCATTGTGCCCAGTATGCTTTGACTGCTGCACTCAGGCTAGATATATCTTCCCATTATGGCTGACAGCCAACTTCTTTCCACTTTAATAATGGCTACAAAATGGGATCATTCAGCTGATCTTTCCTAATACCCTCAACACTCCAGGTAGGTGACCCATCACAAGACAAAGAACCTTGAATGTTTTTCCTCCGCACATTCGGTGATTCACCACTCTTTTCTTCCTGATGTTCGCAATAACGACAAAATGGCTAGACAGTGCATCTGCATTGCTGTGAAGGCGTCCAGATCTGTGCTGTATTTCAAAGTTATATGCTGTATCCACCGGGCTATTTGACCTTCGGAGTTCTTGAAAATTTAGTAGCCAGCGTAATGAGGCATGGTCGGTTCTTAGAATAAAATATCTGCCATAAAGGTAAGGGTGGAAGTGTGAAATTGCCTTCGCAATGGCCAGAAGCTCCCTGTGTGTTACACAATAATTTCTCTCAGGCTTATGCAATACTCTACTGAAGTATTCTAGTGGTCTTTCCTTCCCATTTTGAACCTGAGATAACACAGCTCCAATGCTTACATCACTAGCATCAGTATCCAAAATGATTATACCCTCACTTTTCGGGAAACCCAGGACTGGTGGAGATATCAGAATTTCCTTTAGATTACGAAAAGCATTTTCACACTCAGTGGTCCAATGAAATATTCTTTTTGCCTCAGTCAGTTCATGTAGTGGCTTGGCAATCGTGTTGAACCCAGGTACAAATCGGCGGTAGTAGGAACATAATCCCAGAAAACTCCGGACTTTGGTTTTGTCAGTTGGTGTCGGCCAATTTCTTATTGCGTTGGTCTTCTCGCAGTCTGTTTCAATCCCGTGGGCCGAAACTACATGTCCCAAGAAATTCATTTTCTTTTTGAACAGGTGGCACTTCTTAGGACTAGTTTAATGTTGGCTTCAGCAACTTTCAAGCATACAGAATCTAAGCATGATTGGTGCTCTTCAAATGTCCTAACTGCCTTAACAATGTCATCTAGGTAAACTTGACAGATATCTAAAGGCAGAACTTTTTCAAGCAGGCATTCGAAGGTAGCACGGGCATTACATATCCCAAAAGGCATAAACTTTAACTACCAGATTCCTTTGCCTTGGACACAAAATGCAGTCCTCTCTTGGTCTTCTGGAGCCACCTCGCACTGCTAGTACCCATTCTTCATTTCCAAAGAAGAAAACCATCGTGAAACTGCTAGACTGTTTAATATCATCTATCCTTGGAAGCACATAAAAGTCTTCCTTTCTTACATTATTAAGCTGGCGATAATGTACACAAAACCTCAGCGAGCCATATTTCTTCTTAACGAGTACAACGGGTGACAACCATGGACTAACTGATGGTTCTATCACATCTAACTCCATCAGATCCTTCAAAATTCTCTCAACTGCCTCGTGCGAAGCTAGTGGCAGTGTCTTGGTAACTGCTTTATGGGCCTGGCATCTTCTTGTATCAATGTGATGGCAGGTCATGTCAGTCCTTCTAAGGTTATTTGGTCCACATAAGAAGGCATCCCTATTTCTCTGCAGTAATTCAGAGAGAACTTTCTACTATCGCCAGTTAAGATTTTCTTTTGTTCTTACTTGAAGTTGCCCCATTACTCCTGGTAAATGACATTCTATTTGTTTTAGTGTAGAATATTCTGGAATCTTTGGAAGTACCTGTGTGGCCTGCTTGCAAACACCCATCATGATCCCCTCCTCAAGACGAATGGCACTATTAGACAAATTTATCATTCTGTCAGAATTAGAAGAGATCAAAGTCCTTGCTACAGCAACTTTACCTGGCAGGACGCCAATCGTTTCTGCTGGCTTAATTAGACCTAAACATCTTACAAACTTTCCTTGACACCTGCCTGTATTAATTTCACTAGATGCATGTATCCACTCCAATAGTACAGCCTGCAGTAGTACTATTCACTGCTCTGATGTTAGCAGTCACAGACATTCTCCCGCTGGTCACTTCTCTCGCCGCGAGCTTCTCTTCTCGCTAGTCGTCTATAGCTGAAACTCATCCAATCCACATTCAACAAATGCCGGCTCGGAGGCCTGACGCGCCTGTTATAGTCACTGGCCTTGACCGGGAAGGTTCGCTGCACCCCGAGTCTAGCTGAGAGAAGCGAGGTTAGTAATTCAGAGCATTCTTCAGATGTCTCAAAGACACCCGATATCCAAGTTCGGATGCGGCACGTGCCCTGCTAGCAACAACAGGCACACTTTGTAAACATTATTTTGCCGAAATCTGCTGCGTCTGTGGTTGTAACTGATAACGCGCGCGCGTCAATAAATCATCCAACTACTCTGTCCTTCACTTCCACTTGCTCACGCGGGATAAAGCAGCGAGCACACATAATATATATATAATTTTTTTTTTAATTTGAATTTGCCCTATTTAAGAGCGCTTGGAACCATTTTGGTTGAGTTTTCTTGCTGCCCAATATTCCTTCATGAGTTGTGACTGTCTTTGTTTTCTTTCCTCCGTGAAGGTGTAGTTGTTTTTCCTTCTGATTTTGGGTTATATATATATATATATATATATATATATATATATATTCCATTTCACCTCATATACCACTACTATCAATTTATAACACTTGTTCCCTGACATAATGTACATCGCGACCAATTAAATATGTATTTCTGGTTGATGTTATTGGCAGAAGCTGTTCATGAGCTTATGGAATATATATTCAATTCACGGTTACTTCCGATTTTTCTGAAGCCTTGCTTAAGTTCTGCTTCTACGATATTCCTCCGCTCAATGCAAACAAAGCTTAACCGAGTCTATAAAATTACACCACAGGTACAACGCACCGCATTCGTGCGCACTTAGTTTGAATAACATTTTGCATTAGAATTATTTCTTGCTAGGCATTACCAACACACCTATATTCTCTCTCTTTTTATTAGTTTGAATTATAAATTAAATATTATCATTTATAGATGAGATGTAAGTAAAAGTTCAGTTAAACCAAAAATAAGGTACTTTTACGTTAACATGGGTACTTTTACGTTAACACGGGTACTTTTACGTTAACACGGGTACTTTTACGTTAACACGGGTACTTTTACGTTAACACGGGTACTTTTACGTTAACACGGGTACTTTTACGTTAACACGGGTACTTTTACGTTAACACGGGTACTTTTACGTTAACACGGGTACTTTTACGTTAACACGGGTACTTTTACGTTAACACGGGTACTTTTACGTTAACACGGGTACTTTTACGTTAACACGGGTACTTTTACGTTAACACGGGTACTTTTACGTTAACACGGGTACTTTTACGTTAACACGGGTACTTTTACGTTAACACGGGTACTTTTACGTTAACACGGGTACTTTTACGTTAACACGGGTACTTTTACGTTAACACGGGTACTTTTACGTTAACACGGGTACTTTTACGTTAACACGGGTACTTTTACGTTAACACGGGTACTTTTACGTTAACACGGGTACTTTTACGTTAACACGGGTACTTTTACGTTAACACGGGTACTTTTACGTTAACACGGGTACTTTTACGTTAACACGGGTACTTTTACGTTAACACGGGTACTTTTACGTTAACACGGGTACTTTTACGTTAACACGGGTACTTTTACGTTAACACGGGTACTTTTACGTTAACACGGGTACTTTTACGTTAACACGGGTACTTTTACGTTAACACGGGTACTTTTACGTTAACACGGGTACTTTTACGTTAACACGGGTACTTTTACGTTAACACGGGTACTTTTACGTTAACACGGGTACTTTTACGTTAACACGGGTACTTTTACGTTAACACGGGTACTTTTACGTTAACACGGGTACTTTTACGTTAACACGGGTACTTTTACGTTAACACGGGTACTTTTACGTTAACACGGGTACAGACCACTTGTGATACATGACATGTTTAGGAAAGAACCAAACACGTCCTACATGGGGTGATTTTTCACAGATTCGGTTAAAAAGTACGAAAAAACCGCGAAATATATCTGTCGCATATGAGTGACTTACCTAATTGTATGCGATTTTCTGCCGTGTACAGTTTAGAGCAGTGTTTCCCAAAGTGTGGGTCGCGACCCACTGGTGGGTCGCAGACTTAAATTTGGTGGGCCCCGAAAAATATAATTTCATACATAAACATAAGCATGTGTTATAAATGTTATAATTTAGAACCTACACACTAGCAATGCAACTGTCAATCAGACGTAAAATACTGCGCAGAGTACGCAGTGACAAGAATTGAAGTGGACACTTAAGCTGTAATGGGAATAAATAGAAAACCAATGCATCCTTCGCATTGAAAAATCTGATTTCTTACAACCAAAATGATTTTTAAACTAAAATAGCAATAGGTATCTTTTTCATTAAAACTGTTCTTTAATACTTAAACTTGTTTAACTATTTTATTAATCCTACTACCCTTCACTTCCTTACGCTACGTAATAAATGCAATGTGAACATGATGGAACAGCGAAACTGTACGTTTCTTGCATAAGGCATTAAAGTGGGTCCTGAACTTTGACATTGATTTTTAATGGGTCGTGGTTCATAGAACTTTGGGAATCGCTGGTGTAGAGCATCAGAGTCACTTCCTATGCAACATCTCAGATATATAACATTGTGACTGAACGGGTTAAGGGCTCCGCTTGGCTGGCGCATGAATTACCTATGTTGCAGAAATCTTGACAGAAAAGGACGCGATTCAAAAAAGGTTGAATATTTCGTAACGGCCACGAAATACGAAAAGCATATAAGAAACGTGCCATGCCCAAAGGTAAGTTTCAAGTTTTCATTTCAGCTCCAAGGATTTTTTTTTTTTTGTGCATGAAAATTGCTAGAACGGGTGTTTTCAGAATCAGTATTAGCCGTTAAAGTTTCTTGTCTTTGGACACACGTCGTAGTTTAGCGTGCAATAAAAATCTAGTCGCCGCTTAAAGCCACGTTCAGGCAAGTCGCCGAAGGAAAGACTGCACGCCAGTTGAGCGTCTTGCACGTAGAGGCGATGAAGCACGTGATGAGTGAGCTGGAGTCTGCCTTGCAGCTCACATGTTTCGAGGACTCAAAGTGTATAAGGTTTCCTTCTTAACCATTTTCAATAATTAACATTTCTCTGAAATAGTTTTTACCTTTCCTGATTAAAACATCATCTCCTTAGTACACTTTTCTTTTTTACTGAGACATGGTTTTATATACACGTAAAACACTGATTTTATAGTAAAGGGCTGATTAGGAATTTCCCTGGAGGGACCCGTCCGCCTGGAACTGTTTTCCGCGTTTCATGCCAAGAAGCTCGGGAGCGATAAGGGTGAGGCTGCCACGCGCATCAGTGCGCCATCGCCACTAAGCGCAAGGCTATGAACTGGCGTGCAATTTTCTTGTCGTATTGGGTGTATATATGGGAATTTAAGCGGGGACCCTACCATTTTATTGGTGGAAAGTCTGTAGCAAGGTTCATTGCAGAGCCCGTGAGTATTTTGAATGTATCTGACGCATATATTTTGATATATAGCGCTTTGAAAAGTTGTTTTTAGCTATGTTGGAGTTTGATAGTTTTGTGGAAACGTGTGTTTCAAAAGCCTCAGGTAGGCAAGCCCCTTAAGGCTGTTGCCTGGTTGAGAATTTGGCATAGGGAAATGCAGGTTAATGAAAATCGGTTTTTAACCCAATATTGAAAATATCAACTTGAAACAAAAACCTGAATGCGAGAAAAGATATATTCTCAAGCTCTGTAGGAAGGCAAAAATAACAATTACTTTTTCACAAATTTTTAATTTAATTATTAAGTTTTCTGGTATATCCAAGAAACAGACTATATTAATGTTACAAAAGACTTTGATAGCAAAGAAGCATGTATTTTTCTGCTCAAAAAAGTCCCTGGTGGTATTTATCTATATTTAAGAGAATTTCATTGATATATATTTCCAAATACCAAATTCTCAACCAGGCAACAGCCTNCCCCCCAATCACCCATATGCCACCCTTTTCCGGTTTTTTCCCCACTCTGCCAAAAACAAGCTCACGTCCACGTCTCAATGTCGCGTGCTGTAAGATCGGTCCCCCCACGGGCCCATAACGCCATCCCACAGTATTTATAAACCGGTGAGTTATTGTAAAGAGCTGGATGACACGGTGGTTCGAACATATTCCCTTTCTTCCCCCGCCTTTTTATCTCTCTTCCAGAACACTGGCTCCTAACTTGCGATAGAGAGAGTGAAAAACTGCGGACGAGCCAGCGTTTTGTAAATGACTGCCGCCCTCCTCGCCAGTTATCGCGGATTCTATATTTCACGCCGCCTCGCCCCGTCCTCGCTGCACGTCATTCATTACCGGAGACTGGCGATAGCAGCACTTCGGGACATGCCGTCGAGCCTCCTAATGAGTGCCAATACTACGAGCGACGGCGCCCACGCCTACAAAGGCATACAAAATAAATTTAAGTTAGGGAAACTCTTAACGCATTAAAAATGTTATGCAGAATTTATATTTAATTACGTAAACAATACAGCAGGGAAACAGAAGGGGATTTCTCCTCACTTACCAGTAAATTTTGCTGTCTACCCTAGCGTGTGCGCGTGATAAAATTACATCTCCAGTCACCGACATATTCCGGTTACATTGTCTTTCGAACCGTAAAAGCATTTACAAAAATGCACGCGCTTGGTCAATCATTCAGTGACGTAGTTAATTTTCTTTTCTTTTCATACGTTAAAGAATGGCACAAACAGTAATCCTGCAGGATGTGTATATTTTAGTAATAATTTTGCGTACTCAGAAACATCAATAAACACAAACACGGCCATTAACGTAAAAACAACCTAATATTCAGAATTCTTGACTGTATTACGGACAATTAAGATTTCATTACCACTGTGCATTTTTTTGCCAACCGCAGGCTGCCTGCCAACTGTGGGCTCATTTGGTTGCTTTTACAGTTTCCTGTTAGCACTTCACGTAAGGTGCGCGCGCGCGTGTTTGTGTGTGTGTAGTAGTAGTAGTAGTAATGCTTTTCTTTCCTCTGCCAAAGAAATTTATATGCCATTTGTTATAATTATGGGTACAATAACGTAGCAGAAATTAAGTATCACCGAGGACTGGCCATTCACTTTCAAACATTCTTAAGGATGTGGAAACTATCATATCTAGAGCCAATCTCCTTACGCGATCCACACATGTACGAGTCTGATTCGTGAGTCCGGCTCGAGTTGCAATTGCCAAATCTCGTGCGTGTGTGGAATATGGCAAGCTGTCTCAGGGACCGATTAGCCGAGCCTGGCATGCTGAGGCTCGACTAGGTTCGGCTTGCTATTGGCTCGTATGTGAGTGGTGAGTCGAACCCCAGCAGATTCGCTTATCGACATGCGGAGCCGCAGTATGTTGCTTGCTTTGTGTTGTAACTATGGAAGGTGTCGGCTTCCACGGTAAACAAACACACGTCACCGTCAGACGTTCTTAAGAGTTTTTGTAGTCACCAGGACTACCATCTCTAATACGGTTAAGCAAATTTAAATGCTTTAATCTTTGTTGTTCTAACAACCGGTTCTTAACTCGCATTTTCCTCTGTTCATTCTGTCTCTAGAATGATCACTGCAGCTGCAACTTCCGACAAGCTCATTTTGAATACTGAAATGCACGAGCAAATTTCGGGAAGTCGTGTTTGTCTCGTGTTGTGGTCAAGAATATCCTAGACTGGCTCGCGAGGTAAGCTTGCTGAGCCGAACTCGTGAGCCAAACTCACGCTGGTCTGGGCATCTTTAGGAGGAAGCTGAAACGCAAAATACACGGAAGCAGAAAAACCAGCAGAAAATCGGTACTCTAAACTGCTAAAAAAAACTCGGCATTGAGTACGGAAAATTTTGATTTTCCATTGCACCAGAGTAAAATACATCGAGTCAGTTCAAACGCCTTGCTAGTAGAGACGGCACAGCTGTATATGCACAACTCAACCATAGAATAGACAGTACACAAGAGGCGAAATGGCATGGCGGTTCCTTTGTTGTTGGAGCATCCATTTGGTCATTGGCTGTGCGAGGCTCTGGGATCGGACGTTGTGTCTGATTGGTTATTGCGTACTGCGAAAGGTTTCCTATTGGCTGGACAGCCAGCTGTCGAGCACGTTACCAGGCGCCGATTGGCGAACGGCGTTTCAACATTTTTCTGGTCAGTGACGCCATTTTGCTGACTCGTGCGGCTGGAGTTCGTGGATTAAGGGGGTAGTATCCCTTCCATCTTGGATTTATTTTTGTTTCAAATTAGCTTATTTTTCAGATGAAATATTTTTTAATGAGGGGTATCATGGCATAGGGCATATAAGAGATTATGTTTAGGTCCACAATACTTTTCCCATGTTTTTGTTGCATATGTGTCCGTAATAAAGATTAGCTCGTTATTCATTATTTTTCAGTCTCACATCAGACAATACAGACTTAAATCAGTCCATCCTGGTTTAAGGAATTCTGCAAAGTAGTTCTGTATGAGGAGAGTGGGGAGATTTTGACGGCTCTTAACATCGAGGTCTTGAGAGCCGACGAGGGTGAAGTGAGGTGAGCATGTAGCAGCGCCAGAATGCAAAGGCGAGGTAAGCGGGAGATCCCCGAGAAAATCCGCAGACCAGCGGCATCGCGCGGCACGATTCCCAAGTAAGAAAATCTAGGAACGACCCCATCGGGAATCGAACCCGGTTCGCCATGGTGGGAGGCGAGTAGTCTGACCGCCACACCACCGCGGTCCCCAGTTCTGTATGTAATAATATTTTGTCTGTAATATTAAATCTTAACAGTGAGTTATGAACAAATATAAATAAGCACAAGATCTCAAGGACACTAACACCTTAAGCGGCTGTTTGGTTCATATATTCTTAATTACGCTGTGGCTCAACTTCGCCCTGCAGCGCCTCAATGATCCCGTGCCACAAATGAACCTCCAGATGGGTGGGGCCCTATGGTCTTGTAAGGAAGGGAGTATACAGGGAAAACACGCAGGCATTCATCCGCCTTCAGCACGCTCTCCACCCCCGCACCCATCGCTGATGCATTCACGTCGCACTCAATGAGCCCGCGCGCGCTTTCAAGTCTTACCACCGGGTGAAAAAGGGGGGGGGGG
>NQII01000830.1:393033-444598 GCA_002778355.1 Clitarchus hookeri | reverse complement strand
AAACACGGAATTTTAATGACCGCGCGGACGACCCGAACCACGCTCTGGGCACTTTCCTCTCCACCAGGCCCACTGTCTGGCATGCTCCATGCATACTCCCGTGCGATGAATAAGTGAAGCGTGCCGCGGTGCATCTTGTGAGGGGAGGGCTGGTCGCCAATATCGTCAACAGCTACGTCACGCATGGATACTAATGGACGGGCTTCTTACTAAACCCTCGAGAAAACATTTCCGTTGTACAATCTGTGTGATGGGAGCACAGCACAGAAAACAATGGGGTTGGGTGAAGGGGGGGAAATATTCAAGTTTTCAAATTCACTAAAAAAAGTTCCCCCCTTTAGCAAGAAGTTTAATTCGCACCCTGGGAGTGACGATAGCTTAAAAAATACCATAGAATATTGTTACGTGTCGCTGGCCTGCGCCTCTGATCTTGGCCCACCCTGCGCGAGCGGGCGGAAGAGAAGGACGGAATAGTGACATGATAGCAGGGCGGTGAGTCACTAAGGGAAGTTTTAATGACATGCGAGCTATAATCCCACGTGTGTTTTGAGTTATGAAGGCATTCTGCCACGATAACTATTTCGCAACTCACCGCTCCTGACCTTCGGAGGATAGAATTTCTGCGTTTATCTGTAGAATGTTACTCTGGATTACTGACCTCGTTTCTCTCAGCGTGACTCGGAGTGCGTTGAACATTTCAGATTGTCAAGACGACTGATATAAAAGCATATCGGGCTCCTGGGCCGGGAGTTGATATGTGGAGAGAGATCTAGTTGTTTAATGGATGAGTTTCAGCGATAGACGACAAGCGAGAAAAGTGAACAGCGGGAGGAAAACCTGCGATTTCAGACATCAGAGCAGTGAAGAGTACGACTGCATGCTGGACTATTGGTCTAGATTCGTGAGTGAAGGACATTACAAATGATGGCAACAGATAGACTGAACTTGTATTAATGATGAGTATGAGTTTATTGACTATAACCAAACAGAAACATTAAGGACGTTAATTAGTGTTAAAATAGACATTAAATATTTCACACACTGAGAAATAAAAATACTAATAGAGGAGATAGATAATTTAATGATCTAAATAAAAGCTGTGTGAATAAATTAGAAATCAAATTTAGCTCCTTTATTTTTAAAAAGATATCGGAGAAGAGAAGCAAATACTACTGACGAGGCTGAAGTAAAGAAAGGGAAAATGTCGAATGTCTGTAATGGAAAATGTAAATATTTCAATTTAATATGAATCACTATAGAGCTATTTGAAGTGAAATAAACTACTCTGTATTCAGTGTCGCTATACGCAAGACTTAAGGGCACTGTCTACGGGCTGGCGTCTACGGAATTTAAATGGGAAATCCGACGTTAAGGAAATCTCGCCTCAGTCCGTAAACTTTAAAGATAGACGTTTCAAACAAAATGTTTCGCGAATTTTTAGGAGAAGATCCCTACGAGTGTATATATTCATTATAGATAGGCAGTATGTATATCTTTCTGAAATATACATTTTAAAAATGCCTTGCAAACAGCTTATGCATATTTTGGAAATATCTCCGATGTAGGAACTTTTTCCTATAAAATTCGCGAAGAATGCATTTTGTTTGAAACGCCTATCTTTAAAATTAACGCATTGAGGCGAAATTTTCTTAACATGGGATTTCCAATTTAAATTTCGCAAATGCCAGCCGGTAGGCAGTGCCATTAAGTAATTTATACAGAATCAGCCCAGCACAAGTTTCTCCGCCCTGAGGGTATACATACATCAAGGATATGCCCATGAGGTATGTGTAATCCCTTTACAACCGTGAGGGGCACCCGTAAAGCATCTACGCCCATGAAATATCAACACCCGTGCGGGGTGTTATGACTTTGATATTTTGTTGAAATTTATCCTTAACGGGGATATAGGGGCGTAACAAGTTATTGATAAGAGTTATGTAATGAACACTATATAAAAGAGGTTTATTTAACATTAAGGTTGTACAATATTATTTCAATATAAATATGATTGAATATAAACGGGGAGGAGCTATACAAATATACTAAAATATTAAATGATATTATTTTATAAAAATTTAACCAGCCACATTCTGATTAAAGCCTAATTGGAGATTCCCCACCTTGTTCATGATTCCGGAGGCTGATTAAAATGGCGCAAGTCGACGGTCGGACACACCCATCTTCAGTGATCTTCTCGTTCCAATGGCCCGACAACAAAAGACACCGCCCACGGACTACACTGTCCTATATCGGCTGCGTTGTCCCCGTTTACTGGCCGGTGGAGGGGGTTCTGAGGTTTGCGATTTCATGACTAATTTCAGCGATTACGGCCCGTGTCCTGGATACATAAGTGCAGGGTCTGACCAGAACTCGTAACAGGGATCTTTGCCCTCGAGTGGTTTACGTTTATGAGTTCTTGTTTGCAAGAAGATGCAAGCCATCAACAGTGTGAAATCTACTTTGCAGAGTAACTCTCCACACTAATTTCCTCCGATTACCATATGATTACACGGATCAACCTGTCAAACAAGCACTGCCTACACCTGACATAATATATGAGGATATTTATAAACCCGCTGCGTAACTGGCATGCGCATACTACAGTAGGTTCCCGCTACGGCCGCGTTGGTGGCGATGTCAAGATTTCGCGTCAAACCTGGTGACCAATTTGTCTTGCCGGCTGGTTTAAACAAATAGCCTTGGGTGTTTTTCCTAATAAGTACTTATTTCCGTTTTATAATATCTCGTTGAAAACTGTAAGTCTATTTTGTTGATACATACGGGTTCTCAAGGACAGCTTTCCGAGGCCAAGCCCACATTTTATCTGGCTGTCCTTCACTTTTTTTAAAGAGCATCTAGTCACTAACAGGTCGTGTAGTTTTTGCAACTAATAAAATGAACATTTCTTTTGAAACTGCACTTTGCCTGAAAATGGTTAATTCAGGCCTATGATCCGTAACACCTGCGTGTCGTTCACAGGACTCTATGCTGTCAGTCCATTTATCGTGTGGTAAGATTTCTTGGTGGCGAAATTTATTTCTGAGTACGTTTACAGAGCAAGATGTCGCAATGCTTAATTTAAACCAATAGGGGGTAATTCCTATACTGCTTTCATTCCGTATAAACCTTGAAGTTGAACTACGTCTGATCGTAGCCAATCGCTTGTGTTACGTCACTCTACCTCTCTTATGAAGGCTATGTAGAATAGGCGTCTCCAGCATTCGTCTTGAATATCGGTGCCGAATAAAGCTCTAATATCTTAATAGTTGGGCAAATAATAATTAGTGAACTCCTTCCACCACTAACGTTTAACACAAGGCCATCGGATACACAAGTGATTTCAAGTAAAATTTAGATGATTTCAAATTATATTATCTTTAACTTAAAACGCAATCGAAAAGGAATTTAACTTCCGGGAATTAATATTTTTTTCTTTTAAATAATTTAAACTATGAAATAATTTAGCGTAAAAAAAAGGGTTCCGGAAGCATGTCTAAAATAAACGCTAACATCAGCTTCAGTAGTTTGGTCTGCTCCGCCGTTATCACAAGAACACTGAGCACGACAGTGCCTACTGAGGTCGCATTACCTGTAGCTAGTTCGCTGTTAAATTAAGCACTTCGTAAATGAAGCTCTGAAAAAAAAACACCCACCTTTAATTACATACAGTAAATGTAAACGCTAACTGATGAATATCTGTGAATTTTTACACATAGCGGGAGGACTCTAAATTAGGAAAAATAAGTCTTGAGCAAGATTTACAAATTGCTCGATTAACAGCGAACAGCCTGTTAGTTAAATGGTAATGTTAATGTTAACGTGTTATTGTGGAAGGATACTAATGAACACAAAAAAAAAATCAACAGGGATGTCCAAAGTGCCATACTACTTGTCATTCTGGTTTCAGAGGTTTTCTGTCATAACCTGAAGTACAGATATGATTTATGTTTTACTGTACGACAGGGCAATGCTTGATAACGGTATTTTGTGGCTACTGTTAGTATTTCACCTGTGTAATAGCCCGCACAAGACAGTCTTTTATTCCTTCTTGACCGTTAACAGTTATAAAATAGGGCAGTGAAGCTGTTACAATTCAAGAAAGCACGAAAGTAATTAATTATGATATGTCGTGACGAAAATTTGAATAAACATTTCCTAAATAGAACATTTGAGGAGGCGAAAAACACAAATCCAATATGTTAGCGATTGTTCACCCATAACCACAGACCGGCTAGCACGGCCGCCAGTGACTAGTCAGGAGGACACTAGGACAAGACAGTTGGGTGTGTTCAATATTATGTAACGACACTGTCTACTATGGTTGTCCCAGCTAGTAGCTGGCAGGTAGTATGTGTGTGGCTAGCAAGGAGATCGCTAGGATTAGACAGATGGGTGTGTTCGTTCTCGCCCCGCCGCTGGAGCAAGGGGAAGAGCAGGGCAGGCAGGGCAACTTTATAGACATTTAATGACTCGCGCGGAGAGGGGTAGGACGCAGCTGTCGCCTAGCTACCACACAAGAAATGTAAGAAAAGTCAATAAACCGCACGCGTCAAGCCTTCTGCAACAAACTTCAATACTTTTCTTTCGCCTGACTTTTGCAGAGAGGGATTCTCCGCGTGTAGTGGGCCCGCTCCGCTACATCTACAAACAAAACACGCGTATGTGAGGAAATTTCTTTTAACTGCGTGCAACTCTCTTTACAGACCACTAGGGTCACATATAATAAGGTTAATACCTAATATAGCCGTCACTACAATCATAATGTGTGATGCGTACTGAAGCCTGGCCATTGCGAGCCCCAATAGATCACGATGTTATTAGTTGTCATAACCCTTAGTATGGCATCGATGTGTGGCCAACGGTTAGTGATATGGCTTGAGCATACGAGCAAGCAGCGAGCACGACCACAGAAAAGGCCAAAAAGGCCAGTAGGGTATCAGTATAGCAAGATCAGGAGTGGAGGCCTATTCGCAGTTGCAACTTAATGCAGACAAATGTTAGTTCACGCACCACTTAACCTCGTGTGTGGTATCATTCCGTCTCGGACGCAAAAAAATGTCCTCGCGTCGTTTCTCTCTTTTTTTTTTTTTTTGCCAACCTCTACGATTGCAACACCAGCCTGCGGCAAAAGGGTTCTCGGTTTGAATCCCAAATAAATCGTGCATTTGTGTGTCTGTAGAAGTGCATTCACTTTAGCGTAGCTTGTAAGCTGCCTTCCAATTAGCCAAATGGTATTAAAGTGGATGAGTTAATAAACAGCCTAATAAAATAAAAAGGAGCAACACGTACGTATCGAATAGATCTTATTAAACGTCCACAATGGGTGGATAACTTGGTACAATCTACAGAAACTGTTCCAAGGTCAAATCTCAATCCCAGAACTGGTAGTACAACACCGTATGCTCTATTGCTGTAGAAAGTGTTATTTGAACAGTTACATCTACAGCTCATAGCTAGAGGTTTGTGGATTTCGCTAATTCGTTCATTGGCACGTTACTTTAAGCATGTGGTTTTAGTGTAACTTTTATGATTGGAACACGGTTAGCTGTTTTTCTGACGTGCTCTGAACGACTATGAGACAGAAAAACAGGATGTTCACAAAAATCACAAACTCCGTCGACTGATTCCTCACATAAATATAAACTAAAAGTAGACATATATACAATACATTTAGCCTAACTCGCTTCCTAAGGACGGTACGCGCCCGTAAAGGTGGAGAGGAGCAACATGTTTATTACGAATGGCACGGTATCAAATTTATTTATACCTATCATAAAATACGTGATTTTTGTGAACAGCCTGTATACAGAGGCAAATGTAGTCAATATATCACATAAAACTCAGTCCAAAAAAACTCCCATCATAACAGCAGCCAACGAAAAAAACAACTTTTGACGCCCGACTATGTACCTACAAGACTTGATAAGTCAATCTGATACCATAACAACTTATGAAACTCACGGGCCTCTGGTGCCTGTAGACTACACATAGTTCTGTTTGCAGTCCAAGTACATGTTTACAAAGCGCTTGTGTTAAGTGTGTCCCTCTATTGCCGCAATCTATCCCCCGGAATGTTACGTGTGTTCGGCATCTGCCACTAATTGGTAGAAAACGGTGCGGTTTAGGATAATAACACAAGGCGAACTTTTTCGTTGTTTATGAAACGCTGTTTATTGAACCCAAATTGAAAACCAATAATGCTTACGCGTCACATGATTTAATACAAAACATAAATCGATACAACACGCTAACGATATGAAACCTGAAAGGCAAAATTTTATTAGTAAATTTAGAGCAAATTCCACACAAAAAATAGTTCACTTATATATGTAAGTTTATATATGCAAGCAAATTAATCCTTGCACAGAGAGAGAGAGAGAGCGAGAGAAAGAGGGAGAGAAAAAAAAAAGAAGTTTGGGGCATCTGCTACTTTTACGCAAAAATAAATTTGAACGAAAAATTACATTTCTAACACTCCACTTTACACAAATACGATCCCGCCAAAAATAAAAACGTGAGTTGTTTTGGAATGCGAAGATAACCATTCTATCCCGTTTCCATTAAATAAAAATAATATCCCGTTTCCATTAAAACACACTATGTTGATGTATGCATTCACCAGCTAGTTTGTGTACAGTCGAGCTGACGTTATGCGACTGCCTCCAAGAACAGTAGAGGAGACGACGACGTGGCCAGTTCAGAAGCAGCAACAGGACTGCATGTCCCCTGGAAATTGTTTGGCCTTGCATGAAAGAATAGATATGACGTGTTCTACCTCGCAGTCTTGCCTTAGCTGCCTTGCACGCGACTTTACTGTGCGAGATCAGTAGCAGTTTGTCATCTTACGTGGATTACGCGTTTATATTGCATCGTGCGAATAATTCTCCTAATTTATTCGGGGCCGCGATGGCGAACCAGGTTCAATCTCCGGCCGGGTCACTACCGGATTTTCGCAAGTGAGAATCGTGCCGGACGATGGCGTTGGTCGGCGGGTTTTCTCGGGGATCTCCCGTTTCCCCCGCCCTTGCATTCCAGCGTGCTCCATTCTTACCTCATTTCACCCCCTCATCGCTCACAATACCTCGTTAAGAGCCGCCCAAATCGCTCAACTAAACTAAACTAATTTATTCCCATGAAATAATTTTATGAAGACGACGTGTCTTCTAGAGGTTGCAGTTCTTCCTTACACATCCAAAATTCAGTGTTCCACTGTAAATAATTTTGTAATATCTAAACCTTCAAAAGTAAATACCCCCTTAGGGATAATTCTATGTGATTTTTTTATGACGAATTTGCAACCGCGGTGTGTCAATTATACTGAGTTACAACTCTATGCATGGTTAGAAACTGATTTATCAAGGGAAAAGTTGACGGCTTGCCAGGTTCCAATACAACCTCTACGAGTCTGAAGGTTTGTTTTCGTAGCGTGAAGCTAGTTCCCCACTCAACAGGGTTAATAAGAATTCTGCTTCTTTAGTTATAAAGGTTCGTGATTCCTCTGCAGCCAGCTGGGCCGTGTCAGAAATGTATCAAACAATGATGATAGCAAGACACTGTGCTTAGAGGTATAGTATAGTCACGATTACTTCCAACTTTTCTGAAGCCATGCTAAATTTCTACTTCCAATATATTCCTCCGCCTCGCGCTAACAAAGGTTAACCGAGTCTATGAAATAACACAAAGGGACAGCGCACCGCATTCGTGCGCACCCAGAGTAATAAAATTCTGCGTAAAAGCTATTTGTTACTAGCCATTACCAACACACCTATTTTCTCACTGTTTTTATTCATATTAATTTTGATAGAAATATTATAAGCTATGGATAAAATAAAAGTAAAAGTTCTATTTAATAAAAAAAATAAGTTATTTTATGTTAACACAAGTATAAAACGCTTGTGATAAATAACATATTTAGGAAACAATCAAGCACGTCATTTAGAGGGGTGATTATTCAAGGGTTTGATTTAAAAAGTGTGAAGAAACCGTGAATAGACTATACGTGAATTTTCGCACGTTCTTTCGGTGGCAGGCTGGATTTCAAGAAAGCATACTCTAATTGTCCTTTTGTGATTGGACCACAGTGGTTTCGACATGCCCTGTTAAACTCTTTAGCCAGTAAAAAGCAGTAATCAACGATGTAACCGTAGCAGGCGTAACCAAGTTGAATAAAGAAATGTCTCGGACCACGGTAACAGGCAATGAATAAACAATTGTGGCTCGAGTAAGTGAAGGACTGAGAAGTTTAGGCTGCTGCCGAAATAATTGGCTAGATTCACAAACCTCTAAGAGGCTGCGGTGGTTTAGTGGTCAGACTACTGGTCTCCCATCGAAGCGGACTGGGTTCGATTTCCGGCGGGGTCCTCCCGGATTTTCGCATATGGGAATCGTGCCGGGCGATGCCACTGGTCGGCGGGTTTTCTCGGAGATTTTCCGTTTCTTCCCACCCTTGCATTTAGGCGCTGCTCTATACACACCTCGCTTCACTCTCATCGGCTCTCAAGACCTCGATGTTAAGAGCCACCCATATCTCCTCACTCTAATCTCCACGTACCTCTAACTAGGTTTGAAACCTACTATATATTGACACAACATATTTTAGAGTTTTCCCACCATCTCTAATGTGATAATATCTCGTAAAAAAAACTCTCTGTGTATGTCCTGGAGAAAGAGACATCACACAGCGATTAACAGAAGATACCAAAGAAGGTTGTCGGCTGCTGTGACGAACAACAGACCTGAAGTGCTGCAGCAGAGTAGTTAGAAAATGTGTATTCAAAGACAGCTTCATGACAGGGATCGGGGATCACCCAAAGCTTACCAAGAAAAAGGTAAACACCATGCGTTTGTATTCCACTGCTACGGTAGCCATCTTGGCAGCCAGTGCATAAACCATATGCTCTGACATTCCATTTCGATAGCAGCTATATTGTTTTTGAAAAATAATTTAAATTTTTTTTTCTAAATTTTATTTTTTCAAAAGTTAAAAAAATAAACATATCAAAACTTTACAAAATGTATTTTCAAAAGTTTCAATGGGGCGCCGCAGTGACACAAGAGGATATAGTGCATGTTAAACGTCACGCTCTTGCATTCCAAGCTGCAAGGGTTATCTCAGAGTCTTCCCAAATGCGATATAAACGTCACGTTCTCGCATTCCATTTCGGCGGGGTCCTACGGTGATGCAACGGACAGATGACTCACTTCCCAGCGGCAATGTCATAGCCCCAGGCGATGGGGTGACGCGGTGATGCAATGGATAGATGACTTGCTTCCCAGCAGCCATGGCATAGCCCCAGGCGACGGGGTGCCACGGTGACAAATCAGATTGCCGACTCGCTTCCCAGCGGCCATGATATAACCCCAGGCGATGGGGTGCCACAGTGACGTAGCGGATATACGACTCGCTTCTCAGCGACCATGACATAACCCTGTCGAAATGGTATGCTAGGGTGTGAATTTTTACTTGTCATCTGTCCTTTGCATCACTGCGGCGCCCCATTGAAATATTAATTTTTTTTTTAGTTTTAAAATATTAAATAAATTTTTTAACTTTTGAAAATAGGTTTTCTAAGTTTTGAAATGTATAGTTTTTTTAACTTTCGAAAAAATACAGTTTTAAAAAATTTGAAAATAAAATTTTGAAAAAATTCAAAAACAACATGGCTGCCATCGAAATGGAATGCTAGAGCATATGGTTTCTGCACTGGCTGCCACAAGGTGGCTGCCGTAGCAGTGGAATACAAACGCATGGTGTTTACCTTTTGTTTGGTAAGGTTTGGGCGATCCCCGATCCCTGTCACGAATCTGTCTTTAAATACCCATTTTCTAACTACTCAGCAGGTAGGCTTATTTTCTGCGGAAGAGAGAATCGTGGTACTATTTTCTTCCGGAAACTCAGCATGCATTCACCAACTACACAACTAACCGCTTGTAATGCACGGCCTTTTCTTTCCTGATCCTGAAAGTTCTTCCTCCAACTGCTTTCTGATCACAAGCAGCCTAAACACGCGACATGCATAATTGTCGTGCCTGGGGAAGTTAAAACAAGTCCCATCGGAGCTGCCGCTTCAGCGACCTTCTATCTCAACAGTTGGCAAACACAGACTGGCAGAGCGCGGGAAAAAAACAGAACCGAGCACGTTTCCACCAACATCCCTTTCTGCTGTCGGAGCACCTGCCATCTATTTATAAACATTTCTGACATTTAAAATTATGTCAGGCCTTAGGAGAAAATAACCGTGCAATGTTCGCTTGTCAATGGTCTTATGCAGAGCCGAAGAAAGTCAAATCAGGTACGTTACGCGTTTTTAAAACAAGAGAAGGTAAACAGTAGAATTTATTGAGTGCTGGTGTATCTGTAAGGGAAAATTTAAAATTAATCAAAGAGAATATACGCACTCCTTTTACTGTCCTTATTTAATGTTCTTTTACTTGTGTCACCCTAAGGTCAGGTTCATGTAGCGTTGAGAGCGACCTGTGATCACACGATACCAACCCAATAGGTTCTCAGAAAATATTTTTTTTCTTATTTTAGATTTTGACAGAATTGAAACAAGAGCTTGTCTTCAAAGAAAAAAATTGGCGTTCTATCTTTTTCTTTAAAAGGCAACAAAATGACTGCCTTCATACTTTTAACGGTTCACATAAACAACCGATTACGGAATATTTCATTAGAGTGTGGAATTCTTCAATGTAGTCAAAACACCGTAAAGGGATGCTGAAAAGCTACGTGAGGGTAGCACAGTCAACTTGAAGGAATTGCGTTGGCCAGAGGAGTGAAAGAACTGAACAAAGTGATATTTCCTCTCTGAGGTCCCGTAGGTCCTCAACATTACTTGAACATCTGCCAGCCAACACTTAACTCGCAAACAGCAAAGTTAATCCCCGTTTTTGTATAAGTTTTAATACAGGTTTTCCAATTTCAAACACAACAGGAATCTATGAGCATAAACTGTTCACGGTTAACTCAAAACTGTCAAACCCTTGACATATTATCCCGAGTGTACTCGTTCACGTCTGACATGTTGCGGAATATGTAAAATCATGGTCGGTGCTGTGCAAGTCCAGATGCTAGTACAAGTACGGGCAAGGCATCTCCTTTCCCTGGACAGTGCTATTGGTTGCTGCTGACACACAAACTATTTTATCATTGGTTCTTGTGCTCGTTTTCGCTCAATTTTGGCCATCATCAATTGTAAGAATTTTTATAGGTTCCAAAGTGGCGGTTTTTACGAGTGATTCGTAAGTACTTTTCACACCAAATATTTATTCTTTTGCAACATGAGACGGATAATTAACGTGTACGTTAAGGGTTTAGAAGAACTGCTTACGATGTCATTTTCTTCTAATATTGTGTCATTTTAAGTAAAATTAATATTACTCTGGACCGTGGCACTTTTATCATGAGTAAACCAAGTAACCCTAAGGAATTTTTGGGAAGTGCGTTATGAGTGATGATTTTATTGAAAGGCTGATTTTCAAAAGTGCTTCTTTTACCGTAAACAACGTTAAGAAATTTGATTAACAAGTTGAAACGCGTAGTTGTTAACTGTTTTTCGTAACGAGAACACACTTTTGGAATATTCTATCAAGATTTATTTTTTGCTTAGTATACTTATTTTGCACAAAAGTGGAAGAAGTTAAAGGCTTTACTGTTCCTTTGATAAAAATGAAACCGTGTCAAGGGTTATCAGTAGTCTGCAAACTGGCCTTTCCCGTTCAGCTTTTATGTGGGCTTGTTGCGCCATCTGCGAAATATAGGTTATATTTGTGTATGCAGTAAGTGTTTCTAGTGATTAAATGAGGTTGCTGGAAATCTACAGAAGGATAGTATGATTATGGCTGACACAACCACGTGATATTAATTTAATTTTCTGTTGCGTGATACAAGTAGACTACTATGCGATGCTAAAATATGCCATTTCAGAAAGTAACTCCGCAAAATTAGATAAGTTAATAAACTGCATGGATACAATTTCTTTAAATAAAAAATAGAATTTCTTTAATTTACGTCACATTTATCTTTTGGGAACATTTTATTTTGCCACAGCAATGAAATATTTTATTCCTTCCTGACATAATTCTACTGCTTTCATCACTCTGATAAGAATTTTGCATGAGTCAATCAATTTTTCTGCTGGATGTATTATTTTCGACCTTTGTCGAGAATGCCTGTATCTCTCGACAGTTTATGGAATTGCGCACCAGACATTGGCCTCCGCCATATCCTTCTCGTTATCGCGGGGCAGTGGTGGTCGCGTCATTACATATTCTCCAATCGGGTTCGATTCCCGGCGGAGACGCTCCCGATTTTCGAACGTAGGGAACACGGTAGACATTCGTTGTTGGCCAGAGGGTTTTATCGGGGTACTGCCGTTTCCCTCGTTATTGCGCTCTGTTGCTGCTCCACTTCCATCCTACTCCGATTCCATGGGCGTTAAAAATTTTTTTAGTTGTTATGCGTCCACCAAACCTTTCACTCCTTATTTTCGTAATTCTAATATCTTGAAACTAAATTGCTTATTTGTAATTCATTTTGACCTCGTATTGCTGTTTCTATTGTTGTTTCCAATTATATCATATTGCTGTGATAAAAAGTCACCGAGCGTGTTTGATCGGTCATTAAGTATTTACATACGGGAGGTCGTGTGTTCGATTCCAACCGGGCATATTGAAGGCAGACTTTCTAATTGTTTTATCCATCCCTGTTGGCCTACTGTAGCAGCTTCTCAAAATGAACGTTCCCAGTCGTCAGCAATAAGACTGAGATCCTGAGTGGCCTCGTTGTAGGGAAGGAAACACATGCCATTATTATGATACTAAAAATGTGTTTTATTATTTAAGAGATCAATTTACACACATACTCTATAGCAGTAATTAAAATATACTAATTACTTGTCTGCACGAATACACTAATCAGCATCAAATACTTTTTAACTTGCATGTGGTATTCATGTCACATAAATATGCCTAAGATTTGTATCAGTATACTACATACCTCGTTTTCGCTCAATTTTGACCATCAATTGTAAATCCATATTTGTAGGAACTTGCAAAATGTTCCAGTAGAGAGCAATATTTTTATTTTCTCATGATGTGATACAAAATTATATCACAGAGTAAATAAATCCACAGAAGCGAAATGGCATGGCGGTTCCTTTGATTCTGCAGTTGCGTGAGGGTCCGGGAACGGGCGTTGTGTCCGATTGGCTACCTCGTGCTGCGAAATGTACCCTATTGGCTGGGCTACAGGTGACATGTTGCTGGCCAGTGACGCCGTTTCGCAGGCGTGACCTGCTGGAGTTCGCGGTATAAGCGGCTGTTTCACTTAACTGCATCCTTTAGTATGCTGTGACAGCGCTGGTAAAAAGGCACACAAGCAGCTGCGTCACTCAATTATGAAATAGTTATGCTTACTGACTTGGCTTTATGAATTACTCTCTATTTGTTATACGCCAAAATGAATGAAGCAATACACCTGCCAATCACTGCATTACCGAACGCATATAGTCATTTATAACGCCTGACTCATCTTCGAGAGGTAGTGGTTTCTATCCCGACTGAGTGTATTGATATTTTATATATGGTTCTAAATGCGCAATCCAAGTGAAATTCTCGAGCAGTTCAAGGATATGTTATTTTCGTCCACGACAATCATAGGTACGTAAAATTACTGAAGACATAAAAAACTGTATACAACACTGAAAACCGATTAGCAAATGAAATTGCAAAAATATATAGCTTCTTTTTTTTTTCACAGAGTGGAACTTAGATTTTACCATAAATCTTTTAAATTAAGGACCTCGCGACAAAAATAAAAAGGTCTTCGTTTCTGGTAGGATGGGTGGAAGTTGGCTACCTCGGCCTACCGACAGCTCTCTGAAGAAGCTAGACGTAACGGTAAAACCGGTAAGTTGGCAATACAAGTGGTGCAAAGAACAGCGCCGCCGGTCGTAGCGGCACGAAGCCTAGAGCGCGACGCTTTTCCGCGCAAAACAGGTGACGTGAGCTCGCGAACGTGACGTGCAACACGCCCGCCGTCGGCCACCGCATGCCACAACTCCGACCACAACTCAAGCAGTTTGCACAAGAAGAAACTTCGACAGTAAGCACCGAGAAGCAAGCAGGAGAAAATTGTCCAATGCATTAGTTCAAACCTAGTTCAACACAGTGGGGTTGATGCTGATTACTGCAGTGGAAATATTAAAACATGCATTCAAATAAAGGCCGTTCACGATTAACTGAGCACCTTTGAAATCAACCCTTGAAATACGTCGCTGCCCCCTAACTGCACATATTTCGATGGGCACAATGACTGGCATGCGCCCAATAAAGTTGGTAACGACAGTGGGAAAGTAGTTCCATGTCTTAACGTCAAATTGGAAATGTTAGGTAAACATATATAAATACTGAAAACATTACTTTTGTTTTTTTTTTGTTTATTAATGCATATCAGTATAAAAATTATCAATTTTTTAAAATATTTATTTTCCTATTAATTCTTCAAGTTTACTTGATCGGCGCATGAATAAAGTGATTATGCCCATGTCAACGTTAATTTTACATATAGTGGAATAACACACCATGTGCATACAAGCAGATCTTAAGCAGGGCTTTCAAAAGTGCACATTTAACAATTTTTATTTCAAATTATGTACTCCAATAATAATTTATACCGACCTGCTTCGAAAAACAACCGCCTAAAAAAAAAATTCGAATAAACAAAAAAACTGTTTCCATTTTGATCGAATGCAGCATACGTTTATATTGGTCTAACTTGCAGTAGTTTACTGCTTACTACCTAAGTTTTTTGAGGTCGATCGATTTTAGTTTTATGCACATGTCCCCAACATTGACTCGCCCGTGATGAATACAACGGTTTAAGTAACATGATCAACAGTGTTTATTTAGTTTTGAATTTTAAACAGACCCAACCTTTTATATGAATTAAATATTTTAACCAACTTGAATATATACTAGTTGCATTAAAACTATGTAAGGGTAAGATTGCAAACAACTGGCAAAATAGCAGTCCAATTTCGGAACACGGAGATTGACACTGCGTAGCCCCCATGCCCACTCTGTCCCATTTCCTCTCTTACGCCTCCAACAGCAGCTACTGGGCATCGCCATTCTGCTGCTGCTCGGAAACGTCGGTGCAATATTGGATATATATATGGGGTGGGGAACGCATTTCAGATGCGTCGTAACCAACTTTCAGGTCTGAGCATATGAATGTGACGTAGGGCTGTGTCCTGTGCTTCCCCAGACAGTCTGTCACGCCGCGCACCCGGAGANCCCCTCCTCGTGAATAGCATCGCCCGTGGAAGCATAACTTTTTCTTCGTCATTTTACATGTTGCGGTAACGCGTTTTAGAGCAGCTAAGCCCACCTGGCGTGCACGAGCGGCCAGGGCCCGCTTATGTTTTCACCTTGAGGTAAATGTAGAGTTTTTGTGCAAAGGGAAATATACGTGTGTTAAGTAAACCACGTCATATAATTTCTACGCACCGCCTCGTTGGCATTTCGGGAAACGGGTCCCCTACAACCCGCATTCCAGATGTTCCTTCACAAGCCTAAATTAGCACAGTCTCTATAAAATTGCATTTAACAGCAGTGTAAGACGTGTGGGTCAGCTTGAATAGGCCCACTGCACTCCACAACGAAGGTGCCAGTACGACTCAACGATATCCATCACCGAGGGAACGGCGTGTGTCCGGGCGGACGACCCTACAGGCCTGAGAACATCTGCAACACCATCTTGACTCCGCCTGTCGACGGGGTCTGGCGCCTAGGTCGGGTTACCAACACCTTCATCCATTCATTCCCGCCACGTTAAATGCACTTTTACCACTATAACTAGTGCCAAAAACAAGCTGCTTCAACCGAGCGAAGTGGTGCAGTGGTGAACATCCGGACTCACATTCGGGATGACTGGGTTCGTATCCCGGTACAGACATCCTGATTGCTGGTTTTCCATGTTTTCCCCAAACCACTGCAGGCGAATGCTAGGATGGTGCAGGCCATGACCGATTCCTTCCCCGTTCCTGCTACTCTAAGCGACGTACTCTTAATGACCTCGCTGTCGACGAGGTGTTTTTTTTTTTTAAGTTCTGCACGACAATCGTAGTGCGTGTATAATACCGTAATCAATCAAGGTCATATATAGTTTATGGTTCGTGCACTCGCGGCACGGGAAGCACCGGCCTCGCTCTGTCATTGGATCGTCAACAGTTGGCATCGGGCCTGCAGGAATTTATCGTGACCGAGGCCTAGAAGGCGACCCAAGGCACGCACGCGCCCATCACACGCCTCATCTCCTCTCTGCAAAAGGCATTCAACAGCGTGAAGTCTTCTCTTCGAGTCGTTCAGCGGTGACCTTGTCTCTACATAGTGTAATAGTAAAGATAATAGGCGTGTGGTGGCCGCGCGGAACCCCGCAGCGCATGTTAAAATCCTGTTGTGAGAGTCGTGCGTAGAGGTTCTTAAGGACGGGATCACTATCGCTACACGAACGTGTCCTCGTATATGTACAGGGTGTTTACTTCCTCTGCCACGTCCGCACGCGCCATTCCAGCAGTGACGCAATGTGTCCTTTAGTCCATTCTCGGTTACTTCCAACTTTTCTGAAGCCCTGCTAAAGTTCTAATCTCAGGATATTCCTCCGCCTCATGCACACAAAGTTTAGAAAGTTACACCCGAGGACCAACGCACCGCATTCGCCACGCACTCAGTGTAATAATATTTTGCATACGCGCTATTTCTTTCTAAGCACTATCCCTGTGTTTATTGATATTAGTTAGAAAATAAATATTGTAATTTACGGATAATATATATATAAGTAAAAGTTCAACTTAACCAAAAATAAGGTGCTTTAATGTTAACACAAGTATAAAACGCTTGAGATGCATGACATATTTAGGAAGCAGACAAACACGTCATGCATGGGGTGTTTTCAAAGGTTTGTTTCAAGAAGTGTGAAGAAACCGTGAATAGCCTATACAACTCTCACTTAGCAAAAGCTGGCTTCAAGAGTTAAGCTTGGTTCACAATTGACAGCATAATAGCAACAACAGAACATTGGTTGTGCACAAGAATTGACCGCCATCTGTTTGAACCTACTGCCTCACAACTGCATATAACAGGTTGTGTGCATGAGAGTTCCTGACATATATCAATATTATTTTCTTTTGCAGGCGCATGGATGCAACAGCCAATCTGAGAAAAGTATAGAATTTTCGATGAAGTTGTTGTTTATTCAAAATGTAAGAACATTTATGCTGCAGAAACGAAGCTATGTCGCAAGATTTAAATTTAGAGGAAAGGATAAATGGCAGTTTACAGTCAGAAGTTTTTAAAGGTTATCCACATGTTTACTTTAGCAAAAGTTAAGATTTTATAGAAAAGTAAAAATACTAAATATTTTAAATCACTGTCAATTTTCTACACAATATCAAAATATGTTACGAAAATTCACTGATTACCAACACTGTCAAATTACGTCAGACGCGTCGCAACATTTCATTGGCTAAAAATAATACAAGTATTTAATTGTGAATCAATTTCGCATAAGAATTCTGTTCGTATGAATGTTCTACTGTTATGTGCTATGTTCTGTGCTTGTGTATTTTGATTGAGAACCCACCATTAGGCCCACGCCTCCATGGGGCTATTTTCCTCTCGCGAGGCACAGAAGCAAGGGCGTGATGGGGCGATATTGGCGAGTGCAGTGCGGAGGCCATCACCTCTACGAGCAAGACAAGGACCTGCAGTTGAGAAATTGTGCCCGTTGGTGATGGCCAAAGAAGTGAAGATTGAGCAGCGGCAAAATTCAAGGGCGGGGGTAATGGGAGTGTCCTGAGAAAATCCGCCAGCCAAAACGCAACGTCCGCCATGTTTCCCACATGAGAAAATTAAGGTGACCTCACCGGGAATTGAACCCGGTTCCCTTGGCGGGAAGAGAGTAGTCTGACTACCACACCACCGCGGCCCCTGCAAGGACCCGTAGAACTGTCGTGCGAACTTATAGTCGTTCAGTGTTTCCTATGAGATTTTAAGCGGTGACCGTTTAATTTTATTGATGACAAATTTTTGTAGTCATGTTTGAGGTAGGCCGTGTGCTAGTTTCTCACATATCCAGGGTAGTAACGAAAATGGCGCTTTGGCCACGATGAGACGTTTCAAAAATGTTTGCAACATGCTTGATGTGATGAAGATTGTATTCCGGACAAGTAAGCAGTGCGATTTCTTTTAGCGCAATGAAAATAAACTGGAAACGTGAATAATAATTTGTTTTACAGAGTGTATTTAAAAAATACCGAAACGCATACGCTCAGTAGTTAGACGGGCGGGCGGACGCCTCTGTCAAGTACTTGAAAGCCCTGTGGTTTGACATGAAACGCGGCCAATTAATCGCGAAATCATTATAATGCACCAGCAGTGCACTGCTCATGTATATTTGCAGAGTGATTAAGTTATAGCAAAAATAACTTAGGAATTTGTTTGCGAGTCATGCACGCTGATGAATACAAAAAAAAGGACATATTAAAAGCTTTTAAAAAAAAATTCGAAGGCTTAGCACATAACTTATTTTTACCACGCCAATGCTAGTGATTGGTAGATGACGTCACGCGACAGGGCAATACGTTCAGGCCCCACGTCAACGCTAACCTTGACGAGCTTTTTACTACGCGAGCGTGCGTTGAAACTTCACGTGAGATGAACGTGATAGATCTTCTGGAAGTACAGACGCCAAGCTCGATGGTCCATGCACTTGCCTCCTCTCGCAGATATCAGCCAAAATGTCAATGGAGGTTCCACGTACTAACCACATTAACTGCAACACAAATTTGACTACACGCGTTTCAAAGAGCTCCCATTCTGCAGACAGCAGTCACGCCAGCAGTATCCAGCCTAGAGGGAGTCTGGCTTATTAGGCACACATTGGACGACGCGCTAAGGGCGACTGTGGACGGCCAGTCTAGCGTGGTATCGCCTCTGCGCGTTACTAAGGAACTTGGCGGTTACCTTGCCGTTCCATTGATGTTAAGACTGTAGCAAAGTTCAGTGTATTTTTCTGTCCTGGTTTCGCAGGTGTCCGGTAGTATTTGTTTGCAAACTTCAGTCTGAAAAGGCCGTTTACTTATTATGTTCGAGGGTTGCAAAATAACGTTCCAGATAAGCGTCACTATTTGCAAGTTCTATTTCACAGCCAACAGGTGCGCGTGTGCTCTTATCGCAAGGAAACACACTGGTAACACGTTTTGCAGTTTGGTTGGAGAAGGCGGGTTTCAAGCAGGCTGTCGGTCGTGCACGACCAAACAGCCGCACAGCTCATGCCCACGTCCAACAAGTTATCAAAACTGAGCGGAATTATATGAAAACGCACAAAATACAATTTTCGTAACAACGAATATCAAGTATTACCAAACATCGTGTGAATCTACAACTACAACAGCAGCGCCATGCCCTAAAAGCACAGGCGTCAGAGACAGTGTACAACGAATATCGAAGCCACACACAGTGCACAAGTACGCCTATAGTTAGAGACACAAAGAGGAGTGATCACCACTTCTGTTTAAACAGTCATACATACGATGATAATGAAAATCTACCTGCTGCTCTACTTCACACCTAGGTATGAGCACTACTGGTTTGGCAATACCGAATCACTTCCAATAGCGTTTCGAAACATGCTAACCATATCGATAACAACGCGCAATATAGATTCCAAAAATTACTGAAAGCCGCCTAAATATCGAGAGAGAAAAAATCAGCATTATACGTCTCCTTCATGACAGTAGACATACTGACATCGAAAATAAAAATATCTACCTCCCGCAAATATCGTGATTTACACAGCAGTTGCGACATTCAAAAAATATATATTGTATTATAATCGATATATCGTAAAGTCGGGATGAACACCTGATCTCGAAGGTGGGAAAAGAAGTCACGTGGGGACGGCATATCGCCGACCGGCAGAGCGAAAGACAAGCCATGTTTCCGGCTGCCGTGACGCGCTGGCTATTTCGAAAGAAGTGACTAGTCGTGAAAGAACCTACATTACAAGACAATCTTATCACTCCGCAGGTTTATCACTTCACTTCAAAGTCAACACAGGGAAAACTCGACGATATCAAGTAGTTTCCGCAAGTCGGTGTGGTGCACTCTCCCAACTGCAAGTTCTTTGCAACATGCGAGGTACGCGTGATATAACGACTGCCGAAAACTATTAACCACAGATGACAGCATTTATTTAAAGTTGCAATGTAAAAAATTTCCTGACGGCTTCCTGCAAACATTCATTCCCTGATAATTCTATGATTTATCGTAAGTGGTTATCAAGACATGGCGCAAAACTAATTCACGCCTATTACCTCTTAATGTTCCCCTAACAGGGGCATGCTAAATTATTTGGCTACAGAATATAGACAGTTCACAGTAAAGTAAGCAATTTTGGTATCAATATTTAAAAAAATTCAACTGCCCGTTAACTGCATATATGCTCCCAATTCAACTGCCAGGTTAACTGCATATATGCTATCGTATACACTGTCATGCAGGCTATCAAGTAAAATAGAGCTAAGTCTTGGCGTTGTATTGCGAGTGTAATGTTTAAATTAATGGCAAGTAAATTTAGTTTTTTCTGCTTTACACAAGTTATACTACGAAATGGTATATTAAATTAGTAACGTATTTTGGTTCCCAACAACTTCATGTTTTTACTTGACTGACGCATGAATATAGATAGTAATTAGTAGGATAAAAAGAAGACAATAAATATATTAAGAAGGGCTTTCAAAAGTGCTCATACCAGTGAATAGCGTGAAGTAGTCTTCGAAAACCTGTAATTTTGTATTGTCTATTAATAGACTACAGTTTACTGAACACGATTTCGGGGAATGCGCTAATTCGAAACGACAGGGTGACGGAAAGATGCGTAAACAAGTTATGAAAAAAATGGGGAGGGTCTTTCTACGTGGCAGAAGCCAACGAACAACTAACACCGATTCGAGAAACCGAGGATTGTAAAGTCTAGCACGCTAAGATAAATAACATCAATTTTTTTTGTATCTACAGTGACTCACAGTGACAGTGGAGTGGTACACCTCTTCCATGAAATTTCATTGTTGTAATACAAGCCTTTTTGATATGAAAATTGAGTGTATTTGACGATAAATGTATTTACAATCATCATACAACAGATACAAAAAACAAATACCCTCACAAATTAATATGCAAATATACACCAACCAACTGCACATTCTTAGGTCAAGATGTACACAACAATGAAACTGGTACAGTCGGTATATTTCCTGTCGTTGAAGGGCATGTGTGGACAGTCAGTATCTAGTGTGACGACCACAGTTCTATTTCATCTCCTGAAGCTTATCTTGCACAGATCGAACCAACCTCTCACGATAAAAGGGCTCAATCTTATCCCATTCCATTTGAAGGGCAATTTGAGGTCATTCTGGTTAGATATGGGATGTTTGCGGATGTTTTCTTTTAACATACTCCACAAATTTTCAATTACATTGATGTCTGGGGACTGTGGAGGGGTATCGAGTACATGGGTACGATGATATAGTAACCGAATGCGTACCTTATGGGTCTTATGTTTCTGGTCGTTGTCCTGGTAGAACATGAAACAACCCGCAAGCCTAATTTCTCTGCGCTCAGTGTCAGTTCTTCCCTCGATATGTCCAAATACACATATTGATCTATGAAATGGAGTTTCCCCACACCCGAAGCAGCCATGCATCCCCATACCATGCGACCCACCCCCGTGTTTCACCGTCGGCCGAAGATTTATTTCTGCAAGCTCCATGTTTGGCTTACGCCAGATACTGACCTTTCCATCCGATGCAGACACATTGAATTTACTTTCATAGGTAAATATTACTGTTTTCTAGTAGTCAAAAGACTTATTAGCGTGATCTGTGGCACCCTGGAACCTGTGACGTGTGTTCTTCTTGCTGATGTATGGTATATTGCCCGCTACTCGACCATTGAAGTCCTCTCTACGAAGGACTCTCCTCGCGGTTTCTGGGCAAGCTTTGTTCCCCAAGAGGACTGCTTCCTTGGCAAGTGTTGGTGCACTTTATGCGGGATTCTTCTTTATATGACGTCGAATCCATCGCTCGTCTGATGAAGTGGATATTTTTCTGGAACTACGCTTCTCTTTGTTCTCTATTCTACTATACTGACGAAAGCGACGTACTATATTTTGCACAGTAGAATGATTGCGATTCACAATTTTGCCGATCTCACGCTGAGATGTACCCCTTTGGTAATGCAAAATTACCAGCTTTCTCACCGCCACAGACGTCTGACCTCTTTCACGTTCCATGTTGATCTACGAAAGCTTACTTGAATGTAATGAATGCATGCCTTCATGCACGGAACGAAGTTAAGTGTGGTTCAGAATGCTTCAACCCGACATGGCACGCCTCGCAGCCCAATGGGGGGCATGTATTGGGCAGTGTACCATTTTCACTGTGGCGTTCAATCTGCAGTTGTTTTAGTTTTTTTTTCTCCATTGTATGCAGATATAATCATAGAAATGATGCGTATCTTTATGGACCCTAAAAGCTGGATATGTAATACATTAACTAAACTGCGTCACCAGTTATTTTCATTTCCAATATAATGCCAGTTCGTACTAGGTGTACCACTTCCACTGTGAGTCACTTAAGTTATTGTAAAATAATGGAAGATGATGTTCCATTCCCACGTTAATTCCCCACTCGACTTTACAATTGGGGGTTTTCCCCCACAACACACGCCAGACTAGCCTCGGCACTGGCCTACATTTGAGCCCGCTCACTCTTTCAGCCTTACTTGACTAGTCGACCATACGAAAACTGAAGCAACAAAATTACTCCGGATGTTTTAGGCACGAGCCACTCTTGGGTTCATACAGAAGAAAACCAGGATGGTGGCAACTCTCCTTACTCTAAGTCCATTGTCGGCTACTTACAGCTCTTCTGAAGCGCTGCTAAAGATTCCCTTCCAGGATATTCCTCCGCCTCATACAAACGAAGCTTAGAAAATTATACTAGAGGCCCAACAACGCACCGAATCCGTGCGCACTCAGTGTAATAATATTTTGCATGAGAACTATTTCTTATTGGGTATTACCAACACACTTATTTTGTCCCAGCCTTTACTCATATTAGTTATAGATAAAAAAAAATAATAATTTATGGATAACATATAAGTAAAAGTTAAATTTAACCAAAATTAACACGCGTATAAAACGCTTGTGATATATGAAATAGTTAGAAAACAACCAAACACGTCATACACAGTGTTTTTTCACGGGTTTTATTCTAAAAGTGTGAAGAAACCGCGAATAGACTATACCTCGTTTCCTGGCTACTGAAGAAGGCGTAACTGCTTAGCTGGCTTGAAAACACAGACAGCACTTAAATCTGACCACTGGGCAGGGTGTTACACTTTCGAGTGCTCAGACCAGGACTGAAATCTGAATTGTAATGTAAATACATTAAAAATACTACTCGTCATAACGGACACTTTGGTGTAAAACTCACAAGTATAATCCATTCACGGTATCTTCGATACTTTTGAAAAGGACCTTTGAAAAATCACCCTAGGAGTTACATGTTCAATTGGTTATAAAAAAGAATTGTATATGGAAAAAGGTTTTGTCTTACTTTTAGCACTGAAGCACTATATAAATTTGTTGTTTTAAGTTTTAAGTATATTTTTTCAATAAATTATAATAATTTGTTAAACGTCCGTACGAATTAACAACGGATTTTGAAGGGACATGTTGGTTATAGCTGAAAATAAATAGTTCGTAGGTTAAATATTTATGTATAAATTTAATGCCGTAATTGTAAAGTTAATATTGCTAAACTATATATTAACATTTTTTACGTAGCACTCATGGGTAAATATTTCACTGTTATTAATTGAAATTAAATAAATTTCAGTGTCTGTCCAGAGGACTCATACACTCCATCTTGTCCGTTTGGGGGCGTTTTTTTTTTTCAGAAGTATAACCACGCCATATTGGATATTGGAGACGCTGAATTGTGGTTATAAAACTAACGTAACACATTCTTTATACTTATAAGATAATTCTAGGTTAAGATGTAATTTTAGTATTAGCGTTGTTATTTCTGCACTTTATCAAATAAACATGCAAAATATAGAAAGGCATTTGAATATTTCCGTTACGTAATTCCCTTCGCAATCTTTAACAGAAAATAATATTTTAAAAGAATGAAAAGGAATCGGTTTTTAGTCTATAACTGATAATCAATTATTTTCGAAAGCTTTTTGTGAAGCGTAAGAGATAGCAGCACAGTAGCGTTGGCTTACACGTCTTTCTATTATATCGTCTTTGCGCCGCAGGTAGTGTNCGATTATTTTCGAAAGCTTTTTGTGGAGACCAAGAGATGGCAGCACATTAGCGTTGGTTCTTCAGTGCCAAATGTTAGCCGTGACTCGTCTTTCCGCCGCATAGTGTTGTTTTTATGTTGCAGTGAAGAAGCACGACAGTTCTTGATGGAAAAGCGATGTACCTACACCGCAGGTTTCAAAATGAAAGTGATTTTGTTCGCTGAAGAGTTTGGAAATCGAGCCGCGGGCCGTGAATTAGTAGTAAATGAAACGTTAGTGCGGGGCTGGAGGAATTTTTCTCACTTATAAGTGGCCCCCGAGTTTTCAATAAAATTCTTTAAATAAAATGTGCGACTTATATGCGATAAAATAGAATAAATGGTACCCATTTATCACAGTGAAATCTTTAACCTGAGTGCTACTTCCAAAAGTTTATTATGTAAAATTTAACTTTTTCCTTACACCAAATATGTAAATAAATCTTAATACAATAAGTAAACTTTAATTAAATTATATAATTAACAGTTCCGATATATACTTCAATCTACCTTTTTGTATGTATTACAATATTTTGCTAAATTGATTAGCATTTTTTAGACATTTGGAGAATTTTATTAAAGTATATGACAGTTAAGATTACATGGCATTGTTTCTCTTCAAAAATAAATTTTGGTAGTTCCCACATGGACACTGTTAACAAAATATTTGACAGTTCCCACATGGCTCTGTTTTTGTTTACAAAACGTTTGACAGGTGTCACATGGCAATGTTTTGTTTACATACTGCGGAAGGATACATAATCGGCTCCCTGAAAGTAGATCTTTAGCAGGGCTTCAGAAAATCTTGAAGTTACCGTGAATACAGTATATCATGGAAACTTAATGATATAATGTAGACAAATTTAATAACAAACTCGAAGTTATTTAATTGTGTGTGCAGTGATTAGCAGCAATGCGAAATATGCTTTCACACATGTGAAACTAATTTACGTGCAGTTCCTGATGTTATATGGTGCAGTGCCGTGGTGTGTGGTGTCGTGTACCAAGTAAACGAAAGCTGCGATGGCATTCCACAATAACATGATCCAGCCCGCGGGCCATACACTGTACGTTATGTATTACGAGCTGTAGTAAAGAAACGAAACGTATACTAACCTACGTTCATGCAATGTTTTTTCTTCCTCCAGATGTGAGGAATGTTTCCTCGAAGTATTGACAGGCAATTTTGCAACATCCTGTATATCTTTCGGTAGTAGGAATACATATATGTTGTGAAAGCTACTACCTTTTTGACTCGCTATCTATCCTAAGACGTCCTCGGCGAGGCAACTAAATACGTGCCATACTGAAGTTGACAACAGCGCTCTATCTCGAGGTCTATATAAATTTGCGGAGCAGTAAAAGGACACGTAATCAAAAGTAAGAGGACGGTGTTAACAAATACATACAAATAACTGTGGACGACGCAACTGAGACAACACAGATGAACACCGACGGCTTCCTGTGACGAGCTGGCGAGCGTTCACTGGCACTTCTTCCACCAGGTTATTCCTCATTTGCATTCGAGGGAAGATCTCTCCTATCCACTCCATCTTATGGCGCCTCCTTGTAATGCACCTCGGCGCCCATATGACCGAGGGGATGGCACCAGATCCTTTTTTATCCTTCCTCGGAGGACATAATCGATGCCTTTTTACCGCTCCATGGAGTGTCGATGCAGGGAGAGGCTTACCCCAACCGAGGATAACTCACGCCTTGCGATACGTGTTCGTGGTGGTAGCCGCTGCATGAAGGTCGGTTCACGATCAATCCCTACGTGAGAAATTAGAACGTTTACAAAAATGAGTGATTCACTGTTGAGTTGAGTTGAGAGATTTGGACGGCTCTTAACAGCGAGGTTTGAGAGCCGGTGAGGGTGAAATGAGGTAAGAATGGTGCAACGCCGGAATTCAAGGGTGGGGGAAACGGGAGATCCCCGAGAAAAACCCACTGACCTGCGGCATCGTCCAGCACGATCCCCACTTGCGAAAATCCGGGTGTAACTCGGCCGGGGATCGGATCCGGTTCGCATTGGTGGGAAGCAAGCAGTCTAACCGCTCAGCCACCGCGGCCCCTGGTGCATTGTGAATGTACATTTCTTATGTTCAACCAGTATCAGATTACTAGAAATTAACTTGATTTTAATGACGTAGCGATTCATTAACAAATAACATTTCATTTCGTTTTATTGACATCCTTATTGTCAGTACTTCCTGCACATGATTTGTCAATAATATATAACAAAAGAAAAATTACAATACAATACAAAATTAAAACACAATTAATCATTAGATATACTTTTTAAATGACTAAAGAAGAATGGAAACGTACCGTTTTAGAAAGCTGATATTCTATTAAATTCGATAAATTAATTCTAAAGGCGTTTGCAGGCTTTGGCGGCTATTGTCTTTAGAGCTATCTTGGCTGCCAAGATAGCTCTAAATTATTTATTATAATTATTAGTCTTTCCTCCTTCAATTCTTTACGTTGAAGGACTTACGTACACGACACAAAATAAAAAATCGCAATTTAAAACACGCCTACAAGTCAAGGATGTTCCTACACGACACGTATAATTTGACCATGAACCGTTTCGTAAAAATACCTTCTTTCATTCTGATACGTACACATTCATTACGTACATGTTTTTCATAATAAACCAATCTTAAGTCTCCCTGCAGCGCTGCTGGTTCGAGTCCCAGCTGCTCCGAGCACTTTTCTCTTATTATTTCCGACTACTCTGAGTTAAAACATTTTCGGTCACAAATAAATGTACCGTTTCGTATCGATACAACGCTCTGTCATGTATCGCGGGCAACAAAAATGTGTTTGTGGTTGATGTTATTGGAAGCAGCTGTTTAGCAGACTACGGAACGTAGTCTCAACAACGAACAATAACTCCCACACGCGGGTAGTTTCGCTCACTGGACGCTATTGTCTGCTGAAAATTATACCATGTATAGAATGTAGATCATTAGATCTACTTCATATGCAACGTCCAAGATATAGAACAGGGGTAACTGAAAGGGGTTAATGAAACACTTACTTGTAGCGTTACGAAAATAATCTTGGCAACTCGTTTCCAAAAAATCTGTTTGTAAAGTATGAAAACACTTAACAGTGTACATAATATGTTATTTCTAACTCTTATGTGAATAGAAATCAAAATAAATTATTTCAGTTTTCGTAATTCAAACACTACATTTTTAATACTGCTTTAATAAACGGAATCACTTTTTCTACATCGCTGCCAAATTAACTGGGAGCATGTCTGTGCGACCTACGAAACAAATACATGCATTCAGGGGCAGTTTTTTTTTAAAAGACTGCTAAAAATTTTTTTTTAGTTAACTGCGAACAAACGGTTTACAAGTTTCGACCGAAGCGCATAAAATGAGAAATGGCAGGGGCGAAGACTTGCGAAGAAAAAATCAAGGCGTTTTCTAAACGTTAGAAAACGGATTTATGCCGAGTGCTGTTTCTGAAAAATAAAAGCTTCTAGACGCCAAGAGATAAAGCCATTGATTATATACAGAGATTTTACGAGCCTGCGTCAGTAGAATAATAAACAGAAGTCGGGCACACTGGCACCTGGCAACGGCGCCGGCCAGCTGCCATATTGTGACGTAACCCAACTGACATGTTAGATTCAGGTGACCTTTGACCTTGACATTTGACCTTAACTTCATGTCCGTGACCTTAAATGACCTCGAAACACAAAAACAATTGCAGAACATTATAAAATCCCCAAAAAAATATTAAAATATTAAAAAATAATTTAAAGATGTACATGTAAGAGGTTCGGGGTTCGATGACAGGTGGATCGACTAAGCTCACGACATGACCGGTCCTCGTCAGGTTGAGTAGTGTCCATATCGTCAGTCATGTTAGATGTCGATTACCTTTGACCTTGACGCCGGTGACCTTTAAGACAAAAAATTCTAAATAATCCCAAGAAATTTTCGAAAAATTCCAACAAATAACACAAAAAAAACATCTACACTTGACCCATGACACAAGACACATGACCCAAGATCCATGGCCCATTAACCCAATACCCCAAAAAAAATCCTCAAAATTTATAAAAAAAAATAAAAAATTCATTAATTTTTTAAAATACAAAATTATTATAAAAAAGTTGATATAAAAAACTCACATTTCCAGAGGTTTCCTTAGGGCCACGTCCAGCAGACAACTGATCCTCATCAATGTTTCTCATTTGTTAGTTGACAGGTCTCCACCCCCTCACCTTTGCTCTTTCTGTCGAATAAACTCCACCCACCATATTCATTGTTCCGTTTGTCATTTGTTTACTTCTTCATCACCTAGGTGATGCTAATGTATTAATTCTCGATTTCGTCACCAAAGGAGCTGTCGATTTAGCCACAATGTTGGTTGTTGTCGACATTGCCCTTGACCCCAATTGAGAAAAATCACAGTCCACACAATTGGTTACAACAAGGACCCATACAGACACTAACATCACCTAGGTGATGAAAACGTACACAAATGACAAACAAAAAAATGAATATGGTGGGTGGAGCGCATTCGACAGAATGAGCAAAGGTGAGGGGGTGGTGGCCTGTCGACTAATTAACCAATGAGAAACATTAGTGAGGGTCTGTCGTCTGCTGGACGTGGCACTGGGGAAACCTCTGGAAATATAAGTTTTTATATCAATCTATTAATAATTTTTTAAATAAATTATTGAATGTTTTAATATTTTTTTATATATAAATGTTTAGGATATTTTTGGGTCTTGGGTTAATGGTTTAATAGATAATGGGTCTTGGGACAATGGGTCATGGGTCAATTGACAAGGGTTTTTTGAAAAATTGTTGAAATTTTTCAAAATTTGTTAGCTTCGATCTCTCCGGGGTTAAGATCAAAGGTCATCGAAATCTAACATGGCTGACGATATGGGACCCTACTCGACCTGACGAGGGCTGGTCATGTCGGGAGCTTATTCGATCCACCTGTCATCGAACCCCGGACCTCCTACATACACATCTTAAAATAATTTTTTTTTTTGTTTTTATAATTTTATGGGGGATTTTATAATTTTTCTACGATTTTTTTGTTTCAAGGTTATTCAAGATCACGGGCATGGGGTTAAGTTCAAAGGTCACCTGGATCCATAATGGCGGTTGGGTGACGTCACAACATGGCGGCCGGCCGGTGCTAGACCTCTATAGTATTCTACTCGCGCCACCCACCATATTTAATTTTTTATTTATTTCTACTTGATTAGAATTTAGGAGGATTTATTGAAAACTGTGATAATAGACGCTTAGATAATTACCTAACCCGTCATCGCGGACTAATATTATGAACTACTAACGTATGTTTATGAAACAATTAACTTAATACTAAATTTTTTATACCTATTAATTTATTATCACCTTTTAATGACAACCAGGGAACACCTTTTAACCCCTAAATGAATGTAATGCTTCTATAATGAAACATTTTCAGTAATGACCCTGACACTTCTGTTATAAAACTAAAGCATATAATTTCTGTATTAGGGGTGATACAGCTCCTTAAGTCGCCACAAAATGTCACGGAATGGAAACCAAGTTATGGATCCCGTTGTTGCATACAAAAAACATTAAACATGTGATCCTGCTGGTTGTACGTCGCCAGTTAAAGAAACCAGTGGCGAGGAGAGTTCGTGATTAGATGGGGTGTGAAGAGGCTTTGAATATCAAAACATTGAATATTTTACGTATCTCTCAAATACTCTTCAACATCCTGACAGCTCACAAAGTATATCTTCCAGAAAAAAAAACCGTTTCAAGTTTTTTTTCATATAGTTACTTTTCTCAGTCATTATTTTTATGTTTTTATTACAAGAATAGAAACGAACCAAAAAATTTACAAAATTAAAGTTTTTCTACTAGCATACAGTACTAGCCCTTTTAACATTCGACAATTATTTCTTTAAATACAAAAACTTTTCAAAGCCTTAATAACCGTTTCAAAACATAGCTTCCACTACAGAAGATATGTTGCACAAGAAAAAGAATGGGATTGATGATGCACAGCCACGAATAGTCGTCACTTTTACAACCGAAATGGATGTGCATAAAATGAATCATTAAAAATATTTGTAAACATTATTACTAAAATTATATTACATTCAATTAGAGTAATAATTATAACGGTGTTGCATTATGTGTTTTTTGCAATATGTGCTTTCTGGAGCATACAGAACCAAACTGAAATTTTAATTAAAAACATACTTTAAATATTTGAAAACATTTAAATACAAAAAATTTTAGCAAAATATTTATAGTGTCGCAAAATAAGTTATATACTTAAATCGTATTTTTCTGGCAATGTTTGTAGCGTGTGCACTACTTTTTAATGAGTTCTGCAAGTTGTACAATCGGGCGCGAGCTACATTTGAAACCATTATTCTTCTACCTTAATGAATGTTTTAGAAAAACGAGTTTATCTCAGAAATATTAAAAAATAATTTGTCTAAGACAGCCTTTTTTAATAGTGTGCCGGGGATATGAGTGGCAACACGGTGCAGATCTTGCAGGAGAAGGGAGCAGCAACTAGGTACATATTTCCTTTATGTGTATCGTTACCGGTAAGTCAAGTATAAGCTACACTGCGTTATCAATAACAATATTAAATGGTATTTATTACAATAATGTATTTATTTAACTTTCCTTCTGAAAGAATCGAGGCGTAGTAGTCAACTGCAATACAAAAACTTACTAATGCTCATGTTAAATTCACTTTCGTTAACATCTACTCTCGTGAAAACAGACATTCATTTCACCGAAATTCGTGTTATTTATTTCTCTGCGTGAAAAAAAATTATTATGAGTAGGCTATATATGGGAATAAAACTTTGAAAACAAACTGCAGTCAATAGCAAAAGCCACACAGGAGAAGATTACTGTAATACCACCACCAAAACGAACATATGTAACCAAGCACGTTTCTCTACAATATATAATGATGGAAAACTGCTTAATCGTTTAGTGTATATTTCCGCGATGCGCATGAAGTAAATATTTTGTTTAAATATGCAAAAACTGTTTTTAAATGCCGAAGTTGTAAGAGAATAGAACCACAACTTCGGGTATCTCCGGTAAGAATTCGTTTCCCTATTGGAGTAGCTGGCATGAACAAGGCAGAGGATCGTCTCGTATACTAGCACGCCTGCATGTGTCGTGTGGGAAGTCTGCCGTGAGGGGGACAATCCATCCAGAGGAGTGGTGTTACAAAGAGGGAGAGGGGGAGATGGTGCCAGATGCACGCGTCTGCAGCTGCGAGGGGGAGGAACCCTACCGCCCTCGCTCTAACTCACTATCCCTGCTCTTCTACACACAAAACCCGCTACGCACCATCGTACTCCTCCACTTCATTCCCTGCGGAATTAACTCCCTCAGCTGCGATGGCATTTCCACCACGAGATTCTGTGGCAACACTATCGTCGCGTGTACCTACGCATCCATCGCGGGAAATGTTTATTGCTTTGTTTTCGTCACTGTGTGGAGCTAATTCACCATATCAACAGGGCCAATGAGAATTTTGCTACGTTAATGAAAATTACGAACGCTGGTGACTCCTCTACAATGTTTCCCGGCAGAAGCGGGGCCTGGTCTCACCACCACCTGCTACCAGAACCAAACCCCAATGGGTATACTCGGAGCACTGCTTTAATTCTTTGACCATTCAGATGGAATCCAGCAGATTTTATAGACCAACGAATTTCCCGGAGAAACATTGTTATTCGGAGCCAATCCGTCTTAAAACTCAGCGAAACATCACTCTTCCTCGTTGGGAAGTCAGTTTTGTCTAATCATTCCAAGCTATCACAGAATGTTTCTATCAATTCTGGCGTTCTCATATAAACCCCCAATAATAAATACAATTCCATGGCAACCGCCACATCCATCATCCAAATCACACTTCTGTTCCCATCCTCACAAGTTATAATAGTGTGATTTTCCTGTTCAGTGATTAGTCTTAGTAGGGAATTATTTGCAACCATAGGTAAGTCGACAGTTGGGCAACATACAGCTGTCTACCGACAATTGGGGCATGGCAGTAACACCACCCAACCACAGAACAGGTAAGTATACAGAAGTGGAAATGACGTGGCGATTCCTTTGATGTGACCGTACCCGTTCGCTGATTGGTCAGGCGAGGCTCTGGAAACGGGCCTCGCGCCTGACTTGCTGATTCATGACGCGGAAGATTACGTTTTGGTCAGACTGCCGTCTGTAAAATTATACCTGATCCCATATACGACGATCAAGCCAAATAGACAGAGAGATGCCAATCAGAAACCGACCTTGTTTTCGGCACAAACCACGCCGAAACGTTGAATTCACTGAAATTTTTGCTCTCAGAAAAAGCGGACTTCTCGTATATTTCCCAGAGGTTTACTGTTTCAAATGTTTCATACCAATAATTTCTTTCATTTATGAACATATAACAGTGTAACAGTCTACGATAGTTAACTGTATGTATTTATAACAAAACACTTAAATCCAAATGTCTTATTTAACATAGGCAATATATTTGATCAAGAACTATAGAAGTTGGATCCCTTACTAATATAATGTAAATGTATCGATTTTGGTGGAATTTTGTGCAAGTGGTAAAAAATTTACGGAAAACATTCACAAAGAGAGAAACTATCTCACAAGTTATAAATTTGAAAGGAAAACGGTTTGGTTCGCAAAATATTATAGCTGTCGTGGTAATTGCTGTCGTATCTTATCAATGTTACGTTAGACCAGGCCTTAGGGACGAGTGTTACTTACAAGAAAAAAAGAAAAACAAGTAAACGAGTTCGAAAGCACGTATCCAGTATCATACTTCGTACACCCTATCTCCCCGTGATATCTTCAGTTTCAAGAAAAGTTTTCAGTGATTACAACGCACAAAAAAACAAGATTTCTAGCAAGTGTCACATTTACGTTCCCGTCGTTATAGTAACAGGAATCTTGACACTACGTCAAATTCTGCCATACTCTTCCGAGTGAACGGAATCGTTATCTCATTTATCTCGTAATTAAAAACAAGATGTCTTTCCCTCCCACCCAACCTCTTCCATATTACATGTAGCTGATACAACTGAATGTAATGAACACTAATTATATAATCTATGCATGGTATATCCATACTTTTTGAATCAAAACTTCAAAAATAACCCTATGTCTAACATGATTGGTTGTTTCCTAAATAAATAATATAGGCCTACTACAAAAGTATAAAACTATTGTCTTACATGGCATATTTAGACTCTAAATCGGAATCAGTTAAAACTGCTGTATCGGGAATCAGTATAGAAAAAGAAAATTAGACATTTCTTCAGTTTAAAAGAAATCCACTAATTCAGCAGTAGAAAAGCAGTTATTTAAAGTATATTAATAAATAAGCACCAGAATTAAAACGCAGTGCATTACAGTGTTAAATAAAAAGTATAATTATTTTGTCGCAAAACTAAATATTACCTGTACAAAAATGTTTTGGCTGTGGTTGGGCTCGAACCTCCACTCAAAATGCACCAGTTGCTCCAGTCTATATTTCTTGTCGTTTCACCAACGCTGCCACTTTGCTACTTTAACTACCGCTCTCGTGTTTTGTAGAGTAATCAAAATATACAATAGCGAACGGCTACAATTTCCGTAATGTGGAAGTACTTCATGCTGTAGAAATATACACATATTCTGCTCACGTACATGTCTTTGTAAGGTTCGGAAGTGAATCTAAGTTAAATAAAAGTTCAAATCCAGTGCTTTTGTATGTGTGTNTTTTCTTTTATCTGCCATTTAACAACGCAACGAGATTTTACAGAATGAAACTGTTATCTTGAAGTGACAGATTGACTATTAATAACTGTGATAATTCAACAGTGTAATTTTAGAAACAATTCAGTATTTTATAAAATTGGTCGTTTTCTCGTCATATGATTAGTCAACTTGCAGAAAACAAAACTTTTGTCTGTGAAAATCGGCGTTTCGTATTGAATCATCTCACTGTCGAATCGGTATCTGTAACACAATGGCAGTAGGAAAAATGGGTGGCCACGAAAATTACAGTAAGCTTAACGTTTCTGGGCGGAGATTCGATCCCAAAACAGCATCCGGAAATATTTTAGTGTAAACAGTATCTTTGTTTTACGACAAAATAAATCGCACTTAACTTATATCACATAGAAATGCTTTGTCTTTTTATCCTGAAGCTTATTCACTAACCAACTATAAATAACAAATTTTCTACTGTTTGACTTAGTGGCTTTCATTTTACTGAAAAATTATTGACATGTTTCCTTCAGATTCCGGATGGTGCAGTTTTAACTGGCAATCAGTAAATATTATTTGATTCCCATTTAGAATGTAGGAAACAACTAAACACGTGCATGAGATTTTATTTTTTTTGGTCTGATTCAAAAAATGTGAAGAAACCGCGAATAGACTATACCAATGTATACAGTAGCATATATACAATCAAGAGCCATGACTTTTTTATTCTAACTTTACCGTGAACTTGTAGCTGCAATAACCCAACTGCAGTCAACATGAGACCTCGTCCTGGTGCTTCGCCATGCGCGACCAGTGACCTGTCAATCAGTCAACGTCAACTTCTTCATTGGGTACCAATACAACACTGGCGACGAGAACGAAAGGAACGTGGGTTACGGGGTCGACGTGCCGACACAGAGCAGAATTCCCACCGGCTTAATTAATGTTAACGAGCACGAACAGTGGCCTAAGCAGGGTCAACTGACGATCGCGACTGGAACTCGTGTCAGTATGCTAAGTTATCTGAAATCACTTGCCGCTCGTTGACAGACGAGAGGAAGATGTTTTGTTCGCCGTCCGCTGATTGGCCAGGAACGCCGACGGCCTGGAGCCACGTCTGCGGTTGGCTGCCCGTCATTCGCAATCGCCTGTTCATTCTCAGAAGGAGAACGCAAACCAAACAAGTCAGATAAATGGCAGGAGAACAATGAGTGGGTAACTTATTCGAATTCCAACAGGGCTAAAAGGAATTTTCTTTGGCACGGTCAGCCAAAACAGTTACACCCGAGTAACTTGTATTTTAATACAAAAAGGAACGTCCTTGATGTTATCTATGACAATAAAATATTTAAATAGGCTTACAATAGTTTCACCGCTCAGATTGCTGTGAGCGACGAAGGTAATCTAATTTTACCAGGAAAAAAATTAAATACATAGCTTAAATAGAATAAGTTATATGAATGCTGTGAGTATGTGTATAGACTGTTCACGGTATAGTGAGCACTTTTGAGGCCCTGGTACCTTTTTTCCTATCAGCCAATTTTTATCCTTTAACTATATTTTTGAATAAATATTGTCATGTAAGTATTAAACAGAGTATATGTATATTCCACCGCACTCGGAAGTTGACGCCTAAGGCTAAAATAAAATATATTTATTGACTATTATTCGAAATGAGAGGGCTTTCAAAAGTGCTCACTTCACCGTGAATTGCCTATACGAGTTAATACAGTCGGTGAAACAAACCCTATGCCTAGATGATTTTATCTGTTTGCATACAGGCACCTAAATATAGAATGTTTATATTTTATAAACTTTGCTAGTGCCCGAACACAGAAGAACTAACGGACAAAGACGAAATAATAACGCGGTTTATTTGATTTATGCATAATAACAGTGGTCAGCTGAAATAATAAGTGTGTGTGGACAGTGGTAATGCTCATGCGCAACTATCCTAGGTTAGTTTAAGTTGCAAAAAGAAAGCTAATTCAACAAGTATTATACACCAGTTTACGCTTGGTTAGGTTAAACTTTAAAAACCCGTATTCAGCCACTATTATCCTAGGTTAGTTTTGGAAGTCCTGTTAGGCTATGTCGGTTATAGGCTTTTCGCGCTCAACTGGGCACATTTGAAAATCAAAGGATTGGCGGACGACGGATTGTTGTGAATCGCTTTCATCCAACGGACGAAAACAGACGGATGACCGACTGACGGATGCGACGAATGGTTGCGAGTCCACCTTTACGCAGACTACAACTCTGCCGGACAGATAGCATCATCCCGATAAAGAAGTTACTATAGCCTGTTCACAGTTAATTAGGCAATTTAGAACCCAACCTTAGGAAAATGTCACTGCCCCTACCTACATGTATTTTAACAGCACACTGGCTGGCATGCGCCCAGTTAAGTTGGTTACGATGGAAGGAAAATAGTCCCATGCTTTGACGTTACATTTGAATTGCTGGGAAAATATTTGTGAATACTGAAACCATCTATTTTGCTTTCTACTGTTTTAATGCATATTAAATGCAAGAATTAGCAAAATATTTTCCCTTTCTAATAATATTAGTTTTACTTGCCCGAAGTATGAATAAAGTGATCAGGCCTATGGCAATGTTAATTTTACACATGGTGAAGAATACACTATGTGCACACATGTAGATTTTCAGCAGGGCTTTTAAAAATACTCAATTTACGGTGGACATCAACAGTTTTCCAATACCAAAATACTAAATGTGTACTGGAATACGGTCTTAACTTTTACAAGCAGCACGATACAAAATGGGCAAAACTACAAGTAAGTTAAATGCTTCTTTGCAATAACTGCTTATTTCGCGACTTGGTTATTAACGGAAAATATTGTGTGTACTTCTGCGTTCGTGTTTCGTCCCNAGAAAGCAATGGAATCTTAACTCATCAACGCACAGATAAATGGGCCCTATATCATTTAAATGTCGTTTTTGTTTTTTGTTAGGAACTGTACAAATATCAGTACAACGAATTTTAATTTCACATGTCAGGACTGATAAAATAGAGATTGTGTCAGATGTTATGGGCAGCAGCTGTTAATGAAACTGAGGAATATAGTTTCAACAACGATGTCGCCACATGTGAGGGACTTCCCTTATCAAATGCTGTTTTCTGCAGTGTACAGCTTTGTTAATTAAAATCACTTCCCGTGCAACGTCCAGTCTATTCACAATTTTTTAATCAAAACTTTAAAGCACGTAAGACGTGTTTAGTTGTCTTCTAAACATGTCATGTATCATAACCGTTTTATTCTTCTGTAAACATAAAAGTACCTTATTATTTTATTAAATTGAACCTTTACTTATATTTTATTTATAAATTACCTACAGTATTTCATGAATAAAACAGGGAGAAAATAGCTGTGTTGGCAATGCCTAGTAAGAAATAGTTCTTATGCAAAATATTATTACACCGAGTACTCAGTTAAGCTTTGCGGGCATGAGGAGGAGGGATATCCTGGAAGTACAAATTACGCAGGGCTTCAGAAAAGTTGGAAGTAACCGTGAATGGACTATATATAGACCACCATGTCTGAAAGGGTTAACTATATCCCATGTCGATACAAAATATCAGGATCAAATTTCCCTGACTTTTCCAGCCAATAAAAAAGAAATTTACAGTCTTTTCTGGCATTCAATAAAAAAAATCTAAAGACAAAAAGCCTTACTTTACGAAATGTAACATAAATTAAATTCAAGGAAATGGGAAGTATCTGAGCCTTATCCATACTAAAAATAGGACAACTGTTTACTGGAGTGTCTTAGGTATTTCTATCACAACACAATATTTTTCAGTACCCATCAGTTTTAAGACAAATTCCTAGGGCTGCTACTAAGAATGTTAGGCCATACATAAAATATAATATGTACATTAAATTATATTAAAAGCTCAAATTTGAGGGATCTGACATATGCTTCCCTGACCTTTCCAGGTTTCCCCTGACCATTTCAAAAGCCCTTGCTTTTCCAGACTTTCTAGTACTGTAGCAACCCTGATATAGACTGTTCACGGTAAAGTGAGCACTTTTGGGGCCCTAGTCACTTTTACTTTCAGTAATTTCTTATCCTTCAGCCACCTTTTTCAATAAATATTGCCATATAAGTAATCAACACAGAATGCAGTCTCCACTTCACTCAGACGTTAACGTTCAATGCTAAATAAAATATATTTATTAACTATTATTCCAAATGAGAGGGCTTTCAAAAGCGCCCACTTTACCGTGAATAGCCTATATCAGCATACGCAAGTCAGCACTATGCTGCATGTGCAACATGCTACGTACAAGCCAAACGGAAATCGTAACTGCAACTACAAACATTTCCTCCGCATCACTCACTTTACCAGCCTTCAAAATTTATGCCTCGTCCGCACTCTACGGAAATGGTTCTGCCAGCCTTTTTTTTTTTTTTTTTTGCAGCAAGGTTGCAGGCTACTTCTCAGGAGCACTGGCAATCCCGTCTCCTGTACACGTTTACTGAGGTGGGTACTCGCCTTGTGTTTGCAGAATGAACCTCACGACTGTTAAAAAATTGGCCGTCATGCATAGTTTCGATGCGGTAAATAAAGTCGCACGGGGAGGCTAAAATCGCTGACTCCGCGATGATGGAGACCAGGAAGCGCAGTTGCCCAAAATATGTCGTAGTGAGCAGGTTTTGTGACCATATGGGCGGAGGCGATCTGTTGCGCGCCGAACAGACTGTACTCAGGGAGTTTACGGCGGGGGAAATGCCGGTCTCTCCCTCGCCTCATCTCTTCCGTGGCCGCGGGACGAAGCGAGGAACGTTTTCCACTGGCAAGACGCACCTCTCCACATTTTCCAACTACCTTGCTTGCGTCCGGCACGCTCCGGGCGTGCGGAGTTAAAACGGCCGTCCACAAAACTGGCGAGACCTTTCAAAAGAATAACGTATATACTGAAACTCACCACTAATTCTCCTCATGGCAACGTGACCTCGCCAGGAATCCTCACGCCCCTCCTCTGCTCGCTGGGAGAATCCACAAGCCACACAAAAACACACGCCTCGCACTTAACGGGAGTCGAACTGCAGCACCACTAGCCGCTCGTCTGCGACCATGTTCCCGATCAGCACATCGTGCAGGCCGTCGTTAAGGTGGTGACGTGTACTTGTGTCTGAGGCGAGGGACTGCACCGCCAGCAAGCACTAAGTTATCATGGCGCGACGACACCACAGACGCGCACCGTACGACTCTCAGCCAGCCACTAGGCGCTGCTAGGCAGCTATGGCAGACAGCGCGGGACATCAACAGGAGTTTGAGGGGTTGAGAGGGGAAGTGCCGTGCGAGAGAGACGGCGAATGCCGGACGAGTCCATGTCGCCGCTACCCGAGGGGAGGCAGGCGCCCTACCTCAGCACTCCCAGCCTCAAATAAACAACCAGAAAAAAAGATGAGCTACAAAAAAAATGAGGCTGCGTGTACACACATGCGTAATCTTGAACGCGTATGCGGCCTTCTCTCGGATTTGTCGCGGACGCACACGGAACCCACACGAGGAAGGTCGAAGGTTCAGTACCGCTCTCTGTAACATATCTACAAGTGTGAGAAAACGCGTTCACAGTCACCACAAATCTGAACTTAATTCTTCGGTCCTGTAGGTTCGTTGTAATTCTCTGATAGTAAATTAAAAATACGTAACAGCAACGGAATGTGTTACATTTTAATTTCGAAGCAGGTTCACAGGCTTCCTGGTTTGAATCCCTAGTCTGCCATGTGTGTATGAGTTACTCTTGTGTTTGATTCAGACTTTGTTTGTTAGTCGTCTCTGGTGTGCGGAAAGACAGAAATGCGAAACCGTTGATAAACAGTAATCAAATTGAAATATTGAATATTTAAATGCACGCATATCTGATTCACAATTGCGAGACCATTTTTGACATCAAACTGCCTCGCATGTACTGATTCTGGACACGATGTGGCCAAAGTAGTTCTATACATAGGCGCCAAGTATGTGGGGGGGGGGAAGGTACCCCACCATCACTTTTCAGCAGTCAGGGACATCGTATTTATCTCCCTTCGGACTCTTAGCAGTTGGTTGGTCACTATAGTCTGTTCGCGGTAAAGTGAGCACTTTTGAGGCCCTAGTTACTGTTTCCTTTCAGCCATTTTTTATCCTTTAACCACTTTTTAAAATAAATATTGCGATGCAAGTAATGAAGACAGTGTGTATATACCACCGCTCACGGAAGTTCTGGTCTAGGGATAAAATAAAATATATTTATTGACTATTATTCCATATAAGAGGGCTTTCGAAAGTGCTCACTTTACACTGAATAGCCTATACTTAAGTTTGTAAGAGGTACTTTTAAGTTCTCCTAAATTCATTTATTCATTAAAAATATATATATATATATTATCAACAGAAATGTACTTGACTGACAAAAACGATATTTCATTTAAAATTTTAAAAGTTAAATATTTACATTCTCTAGGAGGGGGGGGGGGGAATTCTCTGTGTGTAAACTATTGTGGCTACTAGCTGAGAAAAAAATGTGTAATATAGTTCGAGTTTCTACACGCTTAGGATATGTAATATGTTGCATTTTAGTTTTTAAAAAAGTTTAACATTTAATTTACATCTTTTAATTTAAGGATGCTTTTATAAATAACATTGCCTATAAAAGTTAAATTTAAATATTTTGTTTTCTTAAATATAGGGGAAATGTGGATAGCCCCGGACAGCAGGTAGCTCCATGATAGTTCCTCGTGTTTCAAGCTAGGTAGCAGCACAGCTCAGTAACACCAAATGCTGTCTTTATATACGGCGACATTAGCGAAGAATCGAGGGATGTGCTCTGACGCAGTAGCTTGTGCGGGGTTTAACAGTTTTGTACGTTGTTGAAATTGTATCGTGTAATATTCTGTGGCCACTTACTACACTGGAGGTAAGCAGATCACCATTTATTTGTTGCAGAATATTGATTGGGATCTGCTTTCACTAGTCCTATAGTTTCACTGACTGGGAATGTTTAGTTTGTATCATAAGACCGTTTTTTGTGTGCGGCGTCGGGCGGGTAACCCCGGACAGACTGAATGAGGGTAGCCACGGAAATTTCATATTTAAGGGGTAACCGCAGTCATCACTGCGTATTTAAATACCAAACATCACTTGTGTTTCTTCAAGGTGTTCTAGCGCAGATATGGGTTCGAATGTCTATGCAGTCGCTTCCTTAAATTATCCAGACAATTCGTAAAATATTCTGTTGATCATAGAATTCAACGAAAATAATTCTGCAATATTATGTTGTTTGACAAACTGAAAATACCACAAGATAGGCCTATACGGCTATCAAATTAATAAAATGTTATAATTATTTTTAATATAGTAAAATTTTCACTGAAATTGTTTTCGTTTGGTTTGTATCGTATTAATTATTAAATAATATAAGGCCTTTCGGGAAAGTACTTTCACAGATTCGATAAACCCACCACTGCCATAACACTCCGAATATTGTATAACTCATCAACACTAATTATTGCGAATGAAAAAAAAAAAAAAACTAAAATGAACAATATTACCCGCTACCTGCCACATATGAAAATATGTTTTGGGAGAACATAAATTCGGCTGACAGCCAGTTATTGAGTGGAGTGCAGACATAATGTTCGTATAGTGGTGGATGTGACACAATTCCAGCTTGTCCTGAATGTGGAGTAGAGTGGAGTGGAGAGATTAAGGTGGAGAGGTCTTCAGAGCCGATGAGGGTGAAGTGAGGTGAGTATGGAGCATTGCCGGAATGCAGAATCAGGGGAAACGTGAGATGCCCGAGAAAACCCGCCGACCATCGTCCGGCACAATTCCCAAATGTGAAAATCCGGCAGGGATCCTGCCAGGAATCGAACCCGGGTTTACCTTGGTGGGAGGCAAGTAGTCTGATCACTACACCACCGCGGCCCCACTTGTCCGGAATGTCAGTAAATGTGTACAGTGCGTGGAGTGTTAAGTAAAGTATACGGGGTGCTTTGGTTTTGCATAAAACTGAACAAAAACGACTAGCAGATCGAAAAAAAGTATGATTGAAAAGGCGACTGTGATCTGACGGTTCCTGTTATGACTGAATGTTTCGTATCTTGGACCTCCGCCACTCATTATATGGGTACGCTTGTAGACGTATGCATGTTCATGTGCGTTGTCGAAGCGATACAAATGTAAGTGAAAAAAGAATACACAAAAATAAGATGGTGAGCTGAGCAGTTTATGTCAAACAAGAGAGCAGGTAAAACAATGGTTTAAAAGGTTTTCACAGAAAAATTTTAAGTAACATGCGTGTTGCTAAGTGAGAGGAAATTTGAAAGTTTCAGATTCATTCTGAATGTATTAAAACAGGGGACGCTTTTCGTGAGTCTGTGGGGAGGTTTGGTTTGCAGTCGGGTGCTGGGTGTAGGTACATGAAACAATGTGACAAAGAAGACGTAATGGCAGACATTCTGCCAGGCGATGGGATGTGTGTCAGAGTGTAGATTTAAGGTGGTTGCCTTTACTGGAACTACTTTTGTGTTTGAGACTTATAAGCGCGAGAGCAATAAGGGCGAAACTGCCACGCGCAAGGCTCTGGCACAGAACAAGTAAGTACACAGAGACGAAATGGCGTAGCTGTTCCTCTGATGTATGCGTGCCCGTTCACTGGTTGGCTGCGCGATGCTTTGGGAACGAGCCTCGTGTCTGATTGGTTACATCTTGCTGAGAAGGGTTCCTTACTGGCTGGGCTGCTGGTTGGCGAGTATGATATCAGGCGCTGATTGGTGAACGGCGTCCCTACAGTGTAGTGGTCAGACTACTCGCCTCCCACCCAGGCGAACTGAGTTAGATTCCCGGCGGGGTCGCCCCCGGATTTTCGCATATAGGAATTGCGCAGGACGATGCCGTTGTTCGGCGGGTTTTCTTGAGGATCTCCCATTTACCCTTGCATTCCGGTGCTGCTCCATACTAGCTTCGCTTCGCCCTAAGTGACCGCCTTAATGTTGTACAGTTATGCGGAGAACTACTTGGGTCCGGAGTTCTGCTAAAAGTGTACAACGAGGTATGGACCTAGGGTTGCCAACTCTCGAAGGAACCAACCCGGGAGATTTGAACAGATCGGGTGATGGAAGAGGGGGGAGGGGAGGAAAAGATTGAATGAAATTCGCTAATATTTGTTAATTTTTATTTTTAAATTTATATTTACATTGCTTTCGAGAAGCATCTAATATTTGTCGGTTTTTTAGGACATAATCATAAAAAGTTTTACAAGAAAAATTAAAATTTTGTAATATTTGTAACTCAGCTTTTACTAAAGATATGTTCATTCTGTTTCTTTCCTTGCTCCACACTTGTTCCATCATACTGAATACGCGTTCACAAGAAGCATTAGAGACAGGAATGGAAAGAACAAACGTAACAAGCTTCTTCAATTCTGGACAGGAATTTCTTTCATTTGATTTCGCAAAGAAGTCAACCCAGCGTAAATCAACTCGATTCTCTTCAATGAGATGTGGTTGCATTGCACGGAGAATTCCAACTTCATCGTATAGTTTTTCAGTATCTAAATCCATTTTTAAAAAAGTTCTTGCAGTCTGATAATTCCTTTCCATGTAATCGGTTCTTTCAGTGATAAAATTTGTACGAGGTGGGAGACCGCGCGCGATGTGACACGTCAAACGTGACGGTGGCGGCGGCGGCACGGCAGCGCTTATGCATTCGATGTGTTTCGATTTCGGTTCGATTTATATATTTTGATAATGACAATATTATTTTAGAAAATCTGGAGAAATTATTGCATCCCGGGAGCTCGGGAGGTTGAACATTATTCCCGGAGTCTCCCGGGCATTCCGGGAGGGTTGGGAACCCTATATGGACCATAAATGAACATTAACTTTAACGAGAACGACGCCTTAGCTTCGCGGTCTGGGAGCATCTGGCAACTGAGGCAAATGCTAGGTAGCACAAAGCGGAATTTAGAATGTCAACGGGACGTCCATAATATAAAATATATAATTTAAATAATACGAAATATATTGCTGGTTAGAAATGCCTTCACGACCAACGCTAGAGAGGACTTTCAAAGTAGGAATCAATGTAAGAAGGCACTAAAGATGCACATGAATGGCAATTAAGTGAGAAAAAAGAGGAAGCGTGTTAGGTAGGAATGGCGCAGAAAATTCGCAGAAATGGCGTTATGTCTCAGATGTCTCAAGACGCATTTAGAATACACGGCTGTAAACTCCCCATACATGCATTTCTTCAAATAGCTTTCTTCTTCGCGTCTTCGTTGCAGCGGGTAAAAAAAAAAAGACTACTATCAAACAATTTAATTAACCGTTTTAGACCATTATATTTTTACCAACACAATCTTCAAGGTAAATCTTATTCGGGGTGCCGGGAAAGCACTCCAACTTAATTCGAAGGTCTTTAAAAGTGACAAAAGCAACAAAACAAGATTCATTTCTTTTGTCCTGTTCCCAGTTTCTTGCCGCGGAGACTCGTAAATTCTGCACGATTTCCAATTTCGATTCCCTCCGTCTCTCCGCACCCTTCCTTTTATCCGATAGTCGAGGAACGGAACAAAGGTGGTCTCGGCTCACCGGCTGCTCCGAGTTACCAGCAATACCCAGGAGTTCGTCGGCGGACATAACTTACTGCCGGCTCTATCCCTACTGCATCACTAACTGACCAACACACGCGGCAAAGAAAAAAATTCAAATTTCAGGAATTCCTCCTGCGCCCCTAAAGCACGCTTCAAACTTTTTCCATTCGAGCGGTTATATTCACAGGGAGGGCCGGACACTTCAGAATAAAAAGTAATCGCTAGAGAACAGCAAAATTCGCGTTGTCATGAGACAGCACGCTAGATTTCACAGACCTGTACACATCCGATATGGCGCCTTTAGTATATTGCCTCCTTTCGCAGTAGGTACCCAGTTTCTCTTCTATCTTGGTTGCACATGATATGGCCTGATTTATATAGATTATGTCGAACAAACGGTAATCCAATGACGAAATCATTACAAAACGTACATATGTTTGGAGTCTAGTCTGTCTCCTAAAAATTACTCCAATTTTACAGATCCTTTTGACGGGAAGCTGGATCCTATCGTCCTGTCAAGACCCTAGAACATGCTGACGATAGCATGGCTTGGCCGGGCATTTCGACAAGTTCATATACTCAGTGTTAGTCACACAGGCATGCCGTCCTCTACATTTCACACGCCATTTTGGATTCTTTCGTTTCTTGCTCATTTTAGTTTTTAAGGATCCCGTCTGCCTGCAGCTATTTAGCGCGTTCCAGGGTCTCGAAACACGCGATCTCTAAGGCCGACTCTTGCTCTCTCACCACTTACCTCATCGCCTCTACGCGCAAGGCGCTCAACTGGCATGCAGTATTTCTTTCGGCGAATCTACTGGAAGTGACATTGAGTGGTGGCCCAACACTTTTATGACACGCTGATAAAGATAAAAGTATGATGCTTGTTGAAATACAACTTTATAAAGTTTCTGTAAAGAAACTCTAACAGCAAAAGTTGATTCTCAAAACCCTCGTTTTAGCCATTTTCGCTCCCCCCAAAAAAATATATCATTGAAGTATAAGCTGTTCACGGTAATGTGAGCACTTTCGAGGCCATAGTTACTTTTTTCTGTCAGCCATTTTTTATCCTTTAACCATCTTTATAAATAAATATACTGTCATGTGAGTAATAAACACAGAGTGTTTAATCCACCGCAACCGGAAGTTAAAGTCTAAGCCTAAAATGAAATATATTTATTGACTATTTTTACAAATAAGATGGTTTTCAAAAGTGCTCACTTTACTGTGAACAGGCTATAAAAATGAGAACTTGAAATTTGTCGTCGGACAGGAAACTTTCCTTAAATGCTTTTCGTGTTCAGATACCACTACAAATTTTCGAAATGCGACCATATCCATTATAATATTTTGTATCGCCATTCAGTATAAAAATAAACTAACAACTTTATTTCAATAATATACCATAATTTAAAATTTCAAATACCAATACATTCTTACTTTTAACAACTGCCAGATAACACCCAGTAAAAATTTGGATAAAATATATATAACGACTCGTATTGTATAACATCGATAACACGAGAAACTGTCCTTGATCACCATGGATAAGACGTTCAGACACCTAAACGCAATATTAATTTGGTGGTGAAACCGGCTCATTACTTTATGGCATGAGAGAAGAGGAGCAGGAAGGTAGAGATACATAAACGAGCTATTTAAGTCACAAACGACGGTTTTAAAACTTGTGCACATCTGCAAAAATTCACACGTAAAGAAAGCCCGTATTATTATTTTTGCTATTGATATGAAATATGTTTTCGACTTAGTTTTCTTGTTGACGTCTCCGATTTTATGGAATTGGGGAACGATCATTTCAGCAATTCTTCGGCCTTGTCAGTCAAATTCGCTAATCTGCGACCACTGGCCTTCTTGCTACAACCTTGAGTCTTTTGTAAGAAGCATGTGATGTTTCGAAATGTATATGCTTGGTGGCTTGAAACATCTCCAAGTATGTTTATGACAAAATGTTTAACATATTTTCCATGCGGGTGAGGAAGAAAGATGTAGCATTAGTGAATATTAACGGGGCGAATGCATTACTGTAGGAGCTAGTGCAAGAGATTCTACATTCGAATTTCAGATAGTTCTTGGATTTAGGTGATAAATGTATGAAAAAATTTAGGGAACTTAATGTACTGTATACATCAAAAGTTTATGACCATGCAAGATGTAAATGAAAACTTAAACTTTACATGATATAGGACATAAATCAATAACATAAATAAGAAAACACTGTGGAATCATTTGATTCTTCTTCAAAATAAATTACATTACTGAAAACTGGGTAGCATACGAACATTTGTTGGTGTTTTTAATAGATTGTTTTCACATGTGTATTATGCACCTGTCTTAAAAAAAATTATTGTGTTTGATGCACATGCCTTAGAAATGCCCAAATGGGCTGCATTTTCTCGTTGTATCTAGTGGCACCTACTCGTTCCAACAATTTGACACTTTATTTTTGGCAATACACTTTTTTCACCCATTTTATACACAATAACATCACGAAACTTCCACTACAACTGTATGTCTCAACATGAATGGCAATAATCGGTGAATTCATAATTTCCCGGTAACAAACCTGTAATGTTATCTTTTGAATGGGAAGAGAACTAACTATCGCTGAAAACCCCATCTCGCTAGGTCAACTGGTATAAAACATATACAGTATTCCATTTTGGCGAATTTTTAGCTGGTTTTCCTTACATTGTGAATTAAATTAATAAAAATAAAAAATTGGTTGGCAAATTTATTATGGCTCTCGTTTTTTTTCTCTTTCAAGTGTTTTAATAAATGCAATTTAAAATACATACAACACTAAAATAGCTGTAAAATAATTGTGTCTACATAACGTTTTACTCAAAAATGTGTATGAATATTCTAGATTAATGTAATAGTTTCAAAAATCAAAACCTGCAAATTGTTTGACCGAATTCAATAATTTAATCATGCTTATATGTGTTTCTACAGTAACAATGTTAAAAAATTGTATAACATTGAATTCACCAAAACGTTTTACAGTAGGAAAGTATGTTAACAAATTTACTAACGGTCTCAATGCTCTATCTATAACATTTACTCACGAATTGCCCACAAAAATTTCCAAAATTTGTGTTAATGCTGTTAAGTGACGTTTAATAGCGTTTATATTAGCATCATGTATGCGTATGTAATGTATACTATACAGTATGTACACCACCCATAGCGTGCATGTATACAGAGATACGGTTCGGCATGGAATTATAAATAAGTCCTTGTTATCCCGTGGAAAATCGTCGCATAGTTGTTGCAGATGTCTCTCCATATGCTGCAGACTCGTTTATGGCAAAACTTGTCGTCCCAGCTAACTCCACACGTGTTCTACAGGCGACAAAATATGAAGACGGGGCAGGCAAGGGATGGTGTCGACATTCCGAGGACAGTTCTGGGAAACCCGCACTGTTATGTGGGCGGGTATTTTTAGGTTGGAAAATTTCCCGTTACTGCCGCAACACATAAGGTTGCAGAATAACCTAAACACGCCGCTTTTCCGTCTTTGTTCCCCTCATGATGGAAGGCCAAAAATCAAAAGTGGGCCATGGTGGTGCAGTGGCCAGCGCACTCGACTTCCACCAAGGCGAACTGGGTTCGTTTTCCGGCGGGGTACGTTCTAGGATTTTCGTACGTGGTAATCGTGTCGGACGACGCCACAGCAAGGCGGGTTTCCTCGGGGATCTCCCGTTCCCCCCGAAACGGGCATTCCGGCGCTGCTCCGTTAGTAGTTAGAAATGGGGTATTTAAAGACAGGTCCATGGGAGGGACACAAAGACACTCCGAACCTTGACAAGAAAACGTCATATGACGTGTTTTTTACGTTTCTCCATCGAAATATCCCTTTCCCCCCCAAAAAAACGTCAAAATTTCCCATTTTCCCTGGAAATTTCCAAAATTTACCAAAGGTTTTTTTTAAATTTTATTTTTATAAAATTTTTTAATGACTCCACAATGTGGAGGAATGACTCCCCTTTGGGCAATGAGGATTGAGGATTCATGAAGGATTTTCTTCGAGTATATGCTAAGTCGGGAGGGTTATCTCAGAGTCTTCCCAAATTAGATTATCATTTAATTCCTTTCTACAAATATATTAAAAGTATTATTACATCACGCCCTCGCATTCCATTTCGACAGGGTGCCGCAGTGACGCAACGAACAGATGACATTTTCGAGAGGGTTATCTCACAGTCTTCCCAATTTCAAAATCGACAGGCTGCCGCAGTGACGCAATTGATAGATGACATGTTAAACTTAACGCTCTTCCATTCCATAGCAAGGGATACCGCAGTGACGCAACAGACAGATGACATGTTAAACTTCATTCTCTTACATTCCATTGCAAGGGGTGCCGCAGTGTTGCCACGGATAGGTTACATGTTAAACTTCACGCTCTCGTATTCCATAGCAAGGGGTTCCAGAGTGACGAAACGGTTAGATGACATGTTAAACTGCACGCTCTTAAATTCCATAGCAAAGGGTGCCTCAGTGATGCAACGGGTAGAGGACATGTTAAACTTCATGCTCTTACATGCCAAGCTGGGAGGGTTAGCTCAGAGTCTTCCCAAATTCGATTATCATTTAAGCCCTTCCTACTAGATATACATCATGTGCTTGCATTCCAAACCAGGAGGGTTATCTCAGAGTCTTCCTAAATTCGATTATAATTTAAACCTTTCCTACTAGATATGCATCATGTGCTTGCATTCCAAACCGAGAGGGTTGTCTTAGATTCTTCCCTAAATCAATTGTCCTTCCTACGAGATGATATACTTCATGCTCTTGCATGCCAAGCTGGGAGGGTTGTCTCAGAGTCTTCCAAAAATAGATAATCATCAAAGTCCTTTCTACGAGAAGATATAAATCACATGACTGCGTTCCACGCTGGGAGGATTATCTCAGAATCTTCCCAAAAATATTATAATGTAAGTCCTTCCTATGAGATTATATACATTACACTTTTGCATGCCAAGCCAGAAGGGTTGTCTCCGAGTCTTCCCAAAATCAAATAACATATAAGTCCTTCCTACCGTTTAAGTCCTTCATACGAGTGGATCATGCTCTTGCATGCAAAGCCAGGAGGGTTATCTAAGAATCTTCCCAAATTCGGTTATAATTTAAGTCCTTCCTACAATATACATTACGCTCTTGCACGTCAAGCCCAAAGGGTTAACTCAGAGTCTTCCCAAATTAAATTATAATGTAATGCATTCCTACCGAGAATATATACACCACATACCTGCATTCCAAGCTAGGAGTGTTATCTGAGAGTCTTCCCAAAATAAATTAAGATGTAAGTCCTTCGTACGAGATGATATACTTCACACTCTTGCATGCCAACCTGGGAGGGTTATCTAAGAATCTTCCCAAATTCGGTTATAATTTAAGTCCTTCCTACAATATACATTACGCTCTTGCACGTCAAGCCCAAAGGGTTAACTCAGAGTCTTCCCAAATTAAATTATAATGTAATGCATTCCTACCGAGAATATATACACCACATACCTGCATTCCAAGCTAGGAGTGTTATCTGAGAGTCTTCCCAAAATAAATTAAGATGTAAGTCCTTCGTACGAGATGATATACTTCACACTCTTGCATGCCAACCTGGGAGGGTTATCTAAGAATCTTCCCAAATTCGGTTATAATTTAAGTCCTTCCTACAATATACATTACGCTCTTGCACGTCAAGCCCAAAGGGTTAACTCAGAGTCTTCCCAAATTAAATTATAATGTAATGCATTCCTACCGAGAATATATACACCACATACCTGCATTCCAAGCTAGGAGTGTTATCTGAGAGTCTTCCCAAAATAAATTAAGATGTAAGTCCTTCGTACGAGATGATATACTTCACACTCTTGCATGCCAACCTGGGAGGGTTATCTAAGAATCTTCCCAAATTCGGTTATAATTTAAGTCCTTCCTACAATATACATTACGCTCTTGCACGTCAAGCCCAAAGGGTTAACTCAGAGTCTTCCCAAATTAAATTATAATGTAATGCATTCCTACCGAGAATATATACACCACATACCTGCATTCCAAGCTAGGAGTGTTATCTGAGAGTCTTCCCAAAATAAATTAAGATGTAAGTCCTTCGTACGAGATGATATACTTCACACTCTTGCATGCCAACCTGGGAGGGTTATCTAAGAGTCTTCCTAAATGTAATTAACATTTAAGTCTTTCCTACTAGATATTTACTATGTGCCTACATTCCAAGCTGGGAGGGATTATCTCAGAGTCTTCCCAAATTCGATTAAAATTTAAGTACTTCTTACTAGATGATCATGCTCTTACATGCCAAGCCAAGAGGATTATCTCAGAGTCTTCCCAAATTCAATTATTATTTAAGTCCTTCCTACTAGATGATCATGCTCTTGCATGCCAAACCGAGAGAGTCATCTCAGGGTCTTCCCAACATATGCTCAAGGGCTATCTCAGAGTCTTGCAACCATACACAATGATAAAGCACAAAGGCAACACACACTACTATGAAAAACATGGCGGAAACAGTCACATCACCACTGTAACATATCATTTTCATATGGCTACAATGCGAAGAGACATATAAAGCATAAATGTAATGAAGAGAGAACACTACCACGCATAAAGGAGCCTAACAGGTTATGCGAGGCTCTCACAGGCCTAACATAAAGGGCGCTGTTACACACAACGATAAAGAAGCCTAACAAAGCTTACATAAAGGTCACCACCTTTGCATCTG
>NQII01000830.1:382587-392960 GCA_002778355.1 Clitarchus hookeri | reverse complement strand
TATATATATATATATTAGTATAGGATAGGATGACCGACTCAGTTGCTATTCAGACTTCGAAGAGTGAACAGAGCTGTTTTTTTTTATACGATGGTAAATAATAATCGGGAATATTACTTGTGTTCCCACTGTAAGAAGACTTTTTCTAAAAGTTGCAATGCTCATCGACATGAGACTGGCTGCCAACAAAATAAGAAATGCATTATCTTATCATATAAAAAATGTAAAAAATATTTTCGAAGACTCGATAGCTTAAAAAGGCATAGCGTAACATGCAAAGCTCTCCTTCCTACACAGGTCAATCAGTATTTACGGAGAATAAAGGAAACTTTGATGGGAAGATACCTGTGAAAGAAAAATCCGAACCATCAACATCATTAAAGTCATCATACCCTACCGAGGAAACAACGGGTGGATCAGTCACATCTCCTAGACATCCATGCCACTACTGTAACAATAAATTTGCATGTGCCTACAATGTGAAGAGACATATAAAGCATAAATGTAAGCTGAATCATCGTCGCACAAGCTATCGATGTGATATGTGTCAAGGTGTATTCACTCATACAGATAGTTTAAACCTGCATATGAAAAGGTGTAAAGACCATTTTCCTCTACATACTAAACAACAAAGTATATTGACAGCGTTACAAACTTGTGACGGTCAGGTTTCTACTGTACAAAGTATTGGCATACCTACATCACAAACCTCTTACCTTCAAGTGAACAATGATCACAATCCTTCACCAACATGTAGGAAACAATGTCGTTATTGTGGTAAGATGTTTTGTAAAAGTAGCAACGCACCTCGACATGAGAGATGTAAAACGGCGTGTAGCAGTGGAGAGATGTTAGCTGAATATATGTTTACAGAACACATAAACACACTTTAAATCCTCTGATGAAATAAGAAGATATGCACATATATATGTGAAATTGATGGAATCGCCTTAGTTGTTATTCGAATTTCGAAGAGTATACATCGTCTCGAGCGAAGATGGAAAATACGTCAGAGAGCTATTTGTGCTGTTTCTGCAAGAAGCCATTTACTAGCAGCTGTAATGCTCGTCGTCATTAAACTGCTTGTTCCATGAACATGACGCAATCTACCTTAACACGTGAACAGTGCAAGTCTTAATTTTGAAGACGCGATAACTTAAAAAGACATCTTGCAACATGTGAGGGACCTCTCTCCTGTGCCAGCTAAGAGATGTAGTGTGTTTGTTGCCTACATCCGAAACAACATGTGAAGGGCAGACATCTGCTGCACTGCATACCGGTGCGCTGTTACCATCATCATCAACATCAGCCCTGGACATGAACAGTTTACTACAGGCATCAAGATATTCATGTCACTACTGCAGCAAGACCTTTAGTAAAAGTTGCAGTGCTCGTCAACACGAGAAATCTGGAAAATGTTTGAAGAAGACGCAAATGGGCTTACTATACTAATTGTTGCTATAAGTGTTGTCGTGAATTCTCATGTTATGAACTAACAGGTGTTCCATACAGCATGCGACTCGAAATACACGACCTTTAGGTAAAGCTAAGTCGTGAGTCGTATCACAAAAATGCCAAAATGTGTACATATAAAGCACCTACACCTGTATATGTTGCAAACTTACCAAATGAGAATGGATACATACTGAAAGAATCTGCATTCCGAGGTCTTATGAAGATGTATGTTGCATCTTATTCATAAGACATGGTGGATTATATTTTTACATATCTTAAGCATATGAAACAGAATATTGTAGATCAACTTACATGCGAGATGAAAAAACCAGGTGCAGTAAAATATAATATATGGTTGGACTGTAAATATACCTAACCAGAACCACATGAAGATGAATATAGCGAGAGAGCCTTCAAGCCCCCTAATGTGCCTCTGCACAACACACACGAAATTGAAGACAGTGTTGAAGCTAGTATACAGAAAATTTGTCACGAGGAAGAATAATATACGGGAAAGGGTTCCGGTTGGACATTTTATAAGATACATCAGCTACAGTTGAGAACAAGTTTACTTACGTCATATGGCAAATAGATGTATGTAGATTGAGACATGCAATCGAGAATGTCCTGTACGGCTACCTGGAAAACCTTCACCGAGTGTGAAGAAGGAATTTCGAGTCTTGTAGACATTTACTATAAAGAGTGCGAGCTATACAGATCGTCAGAAGATGTGAACAACAACAAGAACATCGAGAACGCAAGTGTAACCTCCAAGTCTGTTGATGACGATGTGAAAAATGTACCAGTTGGGCATTATATATACATATATATAATTGATCAGCTGTAGTTGAGAACAAATTTTACTTCAGCCAAGTGCGTATTTCCCTCTACTCCACTACAGAGAACATTACAACGTAACTTCGTATTCGACCTGCAGAATGAGAGTATAAATTAGAGTAACCGCAGAAATTCTCATAGTTGCTAAGCTATCGTGTACAGCAACACTACTGTGTGAAGGTAGTAGAGTACGCAGAAGGGAGGAGTCTGCAGAAAATAGGAGTCCGGAGTTGGGTGGAGTTCGCAGAGGGGAGGAGTCCGTAGAGGGGTGGAATCCGCATAGGGGAGGAGTCTGCAGAGAGGAGGAGTCTACAGAGAGGAGGAGTCTGAAGAAGAGAGGAGTCTGCAGAAGATGAGTCCGCAGAGGGGAGGAGTCTGCACTGCATAGTAGTAATACATGTGCTTAAGTTGGCATATACTTGAAGATGATGAAAAATGTGAAGAACATACAATCGAAAATGATCTGTTTGCCTACATGCAAAACTTCACCAAGCATTAAACAATTACCTGGAAAACAATGCAGTTACTGTGAAAAGACATAAAAATTAAAAAATAACTAAAAAAAATAAAAACAAAACAAAAAAATCGTCAAAGCTGCTGTTAATTTTTTACAATTTTTTTTGTTTTTTTATATTTAAAAAAATTGTAATTATAATTTTTTCTATTTTTGTTTTTTTATTAAAAAAAATTGTTGCAATTTTTTAATTTTTGAAAAAATGACTTTTGTATTTTTTTACATTTTTTTACATTTTTTAAAATTTTATTTTGACCTAGACCTTATGCCAGGTAAACAAAATTACCGTCGTCTAAGTGAAATGCAGGAGCATGGTGTTTATGTACTGTCCTACAAAATGGATGCCATGTCAGGATACTTCGATAGGGGACTGAGTTCGAGCCTTGGAACTATACAAACAATTCATTCTCTTTCGTACTGGTTATGATAAATGAATTACACTAAAATAATAATAATATGTCATCATCCATAATGGTAGTCGTATCAAGAATTTTTTCGATAGAGAACTCAGTTCGACCCTTGGAACTATACAAAATATTAATTCTCTTTCGGACTTTGACAAAATCTGGTAATTTTCTTTTCCTTGTGATGGACCTAAACCTAATATTAGCATGGTTATGATAAATGAATGACACTGAAGTAATAATAATTTATGTATTTTACCTTTCTTTAACAGATGTGAGAGACGAGTCATACAGTCTCATTAAACATAATTATTTCAGCATGTAGGTCGCGTGCGTGTGTGCCTACTTGGTACCTGCACCTTGTTTATGATCAATCTCTCTCCTACATACATACTCTCTCTGGAGTATATAGTAATTGCTATCATTCTGTCTGCCTCAGTTGCTATTCAGACTTCGACAAGTGAACAGTGTCTAAGATAAAGATGCTCAAGATATAATTTTTTTTCTTAAATTATAACAAAAAAAACAAAAAGTAATGTATATATATATATATAGTTTTTTCAATAAAAAAAATTTCTCTCTAAATATGTTGAAGAGAAGCACCCTGAACATATATCATTCGATATAGTCATTGGATCTGAGTTCATCAATAATCTTAAGGTTCACAATACATGTCTGCATCTATGATCTTCCGTGTTAGGTAGTTTGTGAGATACCTCTGAGCCAGAGTACTTGGTTCGATTTTTCGTTTATTCTGTCTCAACTTCAGGTAACTGTCTTATTCAGCATCGTGTTTACCCTTTTGCAATGCAGATGCAGTTACTGCACCACCGTCAGTATAATTGGTATATTTCATATCATCATCATCTTCATCATCATCACCATTGCCCTCGGACTTGACAGTCACACTTTCGTGCTGGATATTTGTAACATCCTCGTTTTTCATCTTACGATCTGTATGGTTTGCACTCTTCATAATAATTGTCTGCAACAGGTGTATTTCCTTCTTCACAGAATGTTTTGGAACTTGATGCATGTCCGGATAATGTTATGGGCGATGGTACAATCAATAGTTGTTCACGACGAATCAGTATGGTGGTCATCCATTATATTGCCTTGCGTCAACAAGTTCAATGCTTGCTGTCTTGTGCCAAGTAAAGACGTGTTACCTTTACATATAGCAGTATGTCTCTTAGATTGTCACTTCTACAAAATGTCACACCACACATATTACATGATAGTATTCTGGAGGCCGGTTTCTTTTGACACTCACTCTGTTCATGTCGCCGTGCATTGCAACTTTTACTGAATGTCTTGTCACAGTAACTGCATTGTTTTCCAGGTAATTGTTGAACGCTTGGTGAAGTTTTGCATGTAGGCAAACATATCATTTTCAATTGTATGTTCTTCACATTTTTCATCATCTTCAAGTATATGCCAACTTAAGAACATGTCATCTATCCGTTGCGTCACTGCGGCACCCCGTAGATTTTGAAATTGGGTAGACTCTGAGATAAATCGCTCGAACGTGTCATCTATCCGTTGCGTCACTGCGGCACCGTGTCGATTTTGATATTGGGAAGACTCTGAGATAACCATATGGAACTTTTCATCTATCCGTTACGTCACTGTGGCACCCTGTCGAAATGGAATGTGAGGGCGTGATGTAGTAATACTTTAAATATATTTGTAGGAACGAATTAAATGATTATCGAATTTTGGAAGACTCTGAGATAACCCTCCCGATTTAGCATAGACTTGTAGAAAATCCCTAATGAATCCTCGTCCTCATTGCCGAAAAAGGAGTCATTCCTCCACATTAAGGAGTATTTGAAAAAAAATTTATAAAAATAAAACAATTTTTTTTTTGGAAAAATTGGGAAATTTTTAGGGAAAAGGGAATTTTTGACGTTTTCTTTTTTGGGAAAAAAGAGATATTTCGAGGGAAAAACGGGGTAAAACACGTCATATAATGACGTTTTCTTATCAAGGTTCGGAGGTTTCCCTGTGTCCCTCCCATGGACCTGTCTTTAAATACCCCATTTCTAACTACTTCCGTTTTCACCTCGCTTCATCCTCGTGGGCTCTCAAGACCCCGATATTAAAGAGCCGCACTATCCTCTCCACTCCACTCCCTAAATCAAAGGAGTTTGCTCTCAACGCTATGACGCCGCCAGTTCTCGAGGCATTGAATAGGCATGATGACAGTAACAAAGAAATACAAAAATAATGCTTTTAATTATTAGAATAGATAACAAAGATCGTAAAAAATATACGTAATTTCACATTAATTGTGAGATTAATATTATATTATTAAAATAAAAATACGAAATACGACAATCCGCCATGTTTTGTGAAACACCAATCACAGCGTATTACGTCACGCCTCATTTGCCTATTGTAAACATCATTGAGTTTCATAGATTTCATTCGAACTTTTCCTGTGTTAATCAATAACTCTGTTGTTTCAACAATCAAACTGTCCAGTTTTGAGTATCCATATCCCAAACCAAGGAACGTTAACGATGCATCAAGGATTTATCAAGGCAAACAGCTCTAATTTGCCGAGAGTAGATTTGTTGATGCTGGGAGAATTTCTTGCATCAAACAAAGACTTTTGCTCAGCAGAATTTCGAAATGTGAAAACTTCCATGTCAGTACCTACATTAACAATCTTAAATAACAATAATTTAAAAGTCTAAAACACGTAAAATTGCTTTTTAATATGCACTTTATGATAGGTTAGAGGTTATGTTAGCGAAATGTTGTTTTTAAACTATATCATGAACCTAATTACATGTTGCTTTCTTTATTGATTCAAGGCTTTCGAAGGCTTTTGTATCTCAATTTCTAAGCAGTCAATAATGCAACTTACATGGTGATATTTATGCCTAAAAGCCATGGGTAATTTATTTTTTATTGAATCTTTGTCTAATTTAACAATAAAAGGACGCAATAGACTAGCTATTAATGGAATGTTTTTCATAAATATTTTGCTAGCATAAGTTGAACTCATAGAAAAATCATCTTTCTCACTTTCTTCAACTATTCTCTTTCTTCGTTTATTGAGAATATATGGTCGTTGTACAGTATTTGAAGTGCGTTTTCTTCGATCTGGTTGGCATTCAAATTTAGTGGGAACACACCCAGGTTTCATGCGCACTTGTGACACTGAACCCATCACAAGATACTGAATATAATTATCCATATCATTTGGCAACTGTAACGAGAATAAGAACCTGTTAAAATAACCAGTGGTGGAGGAGAACAATAAATAAATAATTGAATCCTAACCTCTAAAGTGATCGACTTTTAAAAGTACATAGGTACTTATTGTTCAGACAAATGACAATTTCTCCAACCACATCAAGTACACACTATTATAATCGATAAAGGTATAAAGGAAAAACGTACATCAAAATGGTCTTCACAGAAATAAATTGAAGAATTAGGCGATACAATTGCAGGGTCCCGCCGTGCAAGATTTAACCACTTATTTCTCATTGTTTTGTTGTTTGGAACGTAAACGAAAACCTTGTTGGGAGTTTTTATCGATGTGTTAGTACATTTAGGCACTGCACACCACTTATACACTTTAGAATTCATTTTAAAACACAAAATAACTTAATTTGTCTGACTATTGTCGAGTATTTGTTACTGGTTGAGGTTTGTTTACGCGAGGCGTGACGTCACAAGCCGGCGCCATGACGCTTTAAGCGTTTTAGCGCGAAATTTAAAATAACTATTTTAATGGCTAATTATTGCTATTAAACCTTAATTTCCTGGAAAAATTATAGATTTTTAGTAAATAGTGGAAGCGTAAGAACATTATTTAATGTATTTTAAAAAATTGTCATCATGCCTATTCTGGATTTGCACGCGGTCCATTGCCTCCTTATTCTCGAGCATGGCTGTTATCCGTGTCCAAATAAAACTGGGACTCGTAGCCAAAGACGATGTATCGCCATGCCGCCATTGCCATTGCTCGATCATGAAAAGAACGCAAGCTAAGTCGTTGTCAGTGTGTCAATATTGTTAGACGGCGCAAGGAATGGATGGAACGCAATATTTCTTCCACAAGTCGCCTCGCAAAAGTGCTGGCGGAAAGGGAGTCAATAGTGATACTGCCGCACATCTCAGGATGGTGGAAAGAGACGCTTTGTTGAGCTTCTGTCTGTTGGATGACGAAACGTTTCTCTCTTCTGTTGGTCATTTAGGGTTGCCCAGAGCCTTCCTGGGGCTTATTCACCACCCCTCCCCTCATGCTCCTAAAATGTTGCACAGTTCGATCAGAATGGTCCAGTTGGTGGGTAATGCAAACCTGCCTTCCGTAGCCCAACTATTTGCCTCTCTCGGAGCCCGTGGGTTATTGATAACTGTGCCGAATACGTCGCTGGGAGGCGTGCTAGCTACTCATTAGCGTTCACTCCACGTGCACACGAATTATACTGCATGCAGCTTCTTCTTACGGCCGTTCACATTGCCAGGGTTTTCAAACCGTTCGCAACCCCTGGAAGCAGTCCAACGTTGCCAATCGTAGCCAAACTTAAATCAGTTGCAAAATGACATGTTATGGCGCTGCACAACAATTTCCGCAACTTATGAGTGATTCGTTCTGAGTTTAGCTTTTGTTGTGGCAACGAGCGTAGCAAGTAAATGGATTCTTCCCTTAAGTAATTTTCGACGGTCAATTTTTACCGCCTTTAGTAACCGTTGTAATAGGCGTAATTCCCAGAAAAGGTGACTGACATGAAGTCAGCTGTTCGGCGAATATTAGTAACACAAACACCAACAACTCTATAGTGTTATGTGTTAAAATCTATATATCATTAAGAAATAAATCCTTTTTTAAAACAAAATTGTTTAAATGAAGCTTTTATGACGTTAACTTTTGGTTCCACGAATTACGATATTTTTTTAATGTTAGGCTTATCATTAAGTTCTACAAATTAAAATCTTATAAATTTTAAAACAGTTGTTTTTGTATATATAGTAATTTTGTGGTTTCTATACGTTACCATACAAAAAATGTCAAAATTATTTTTTTCGAAAACTATACACTGTATCAGCTGTTTGTAATGATTTTGTTAATTGAAATATCATATAGGAAGTTGTAAAAGAAACTCTATCAAAATATATCATGCAGTTAAAATTCTGTTATTTTGTTCAGTTATTTATTTTATTTATCACTCCATTGATTCTTAAAAGAGTATGTACCCAGGGATATAGAGTTCGTCAATATAATATATACATTAGATTGCATAATATATACATTGATCACATTTGTAAATTAACAACAAGCATCAAATAAGCTAAGATAACTAATTCATAATAGTAAGTCTATCAACGGAATGAAAACATTATCCATTTTATTTTAATGTTTCAGATATTCGCGCAATCTGAGCCCTTCCCTTAACCCGTAACTTTTCTGTAGTAAAACTTATAGCGGCCGTTTTAAATGACGTAGGTAATCCCGGTGATATCAACAACCGTGTTCTCTGAGATAGAATACGTGCATGGGATAACACGAAAGGGAAATACATGACAAAACTATTCTGCGTATCTCGTTCTAAGACCCATATATTTTTTTTATCATCTTTTCCTTTCGGAAGTGAGTCCATTAATACCATCATTCTGTATGTGTGTAAAAGTCTGTGCTCCCTAAAAATTTGGCACATTAATGCCATATTTTGCTAAACTGGGTACAATCTATTCCTTTCCTAGACAGTACATCAGACTATTGTTTTTCAGCCACATTGAATGCTTATTTAAAACTTGCGAAGTTTTGAACTTTTGGGGCGAAACGTCATACCTAAAAACCATTTGGCCAATTTAAACAAAACTTGATACGATTTAAGCATTTAGTATTCGCATTTTGTAACAAAATAAACGCCATTTTGGAAGGTAGCAAAACTTGGAAAAATTAAGCTTAAGTATTTCGGAAAATCTTCACCATCTCTGACAAATTTGATAAATGTTAACATGTTAGACATTTATTAACACGATAGCAATTCTAGTATACTTTTAATGTCATTCATCACATTTCTGGAACAATTGTAGGGATTTAAACCAAACTTGACATACTTGAACAAAGGAATAACTGTTCAATCACTCATTAAATATCTTATTCATCGGCTATTTTTGGGAGGTGGTGCATCCTGGAAAATTAAGCTGTTGTATTATATTTCGGGAACTACTTAAAACAATTCTAGCAAGAAATTTTTCATGAATTTCTATGAAAGAAACGAGTTATTTGAATAATTTGTAATTATCAAGAAAAGGGGGAACTATCGTTTCTGCGTAACATACAATCTTTCGCATCATATGAGAGCAATTTAATTGAAATTTGATATGCTGGTAATACCTTATCAATTATATTTAACAGTTAATATTTTTCCTTCCTAAAAATGTATTTCTTATAAACAATATAACAGCAGCTTTAAACAAAAGTTTGTTGATATTATTATTGTTTTTAATGCGTAGGACTATTAAAATTTGCTGGCAATATATTTTGGTGATGAACATTTTGTAACCATTGTCTAACTGATTTTAAAACGTAAAACCTCGTTATCTGAGCACAAATACCGACCGACAGGTAGGCAGGTAAGCCGTTCGCCCCCAGAGATCCTACTCGTGATGCCATAGCTGCAAGGCTGGAGCGATAATCGCCATCTGTCGCATTCATCTCGCTGTTGCGAAACAGGCTTATGATGATCCGTCCAGATGGCGCTCACAACTCGCGCTCGCTTCACCTACATCGGCTACATTGAACTTTCAAGCATTCGCGAGGCGTCTGGTCACGAATGCTTCGAACTGTAGGATGCGAGAGAGGTCTGTTTGAAAATGAAACACTCATAAATACGGGTTCGATTCTGACGGTTAACGTCACACTGAGAGTCAGAAAAAGAAGCATACACGCATGCAAAGAAGGTGTGTATTACGAGACATTGAAAGAGTACAATACAGTCTCAAGAATGCCAACCTCTACAGCAATACGCAAGTAAAGCTCGTTTGTGTATGGGACATGTAGCTCGTTGCAGCTCGCGGTACCTGAAACTGCAGCATCTAGAATACAACCCAGCAACATACTTTCTGTGTTCATAGGTGCCAAGTATGAGGGCATGGCAAGGGGGGCGGTTGCCCTTCCACTTATCAGCCAGCAG
>NQII01000830.1:327742-373389 GCA_002778355.1 Clitarchus hookeri | reverse complement strand
TTTAAAACACCGTTTTACGGAAGAATAAATATCGTAAATAGAGGGTTACCTACAGCGATTTTTGCTGACTTTGAAACTTTTCAACAGCCACATTTATGTTTCAATGACCAAATTTACAAATCGGCAACAAAATATCGACTTTCATTTTTGTACATAGAAAATATTTAAATTTGCATATTTCATAGTTTTTTTAAAATGACAATAGACAAACTACTTACAATGAGACCTTTATGATAACCAGGAAGGTGTTTGCATGTATACGTGTATATACATATATATGTATATATGCACGATGATTCACAGCACCTGTATCACCCCTCTTTCTCAGAAACAACACGACACCGGGAGTTCGCAATAAATATTGTGATAACTATACCCTATATGAATTATCGATTGGTTGTAATCCCATTCCCCCGAACATACCGAAGGTAGGGGCATGGGAAGTGAGCTTTGAAATGACAAATGGGAATGTGAGTCGTATAAGTTATCGTTGGATAGATCGTCTAAAAGGAAACAACATTTACTAAGACTCTTATTTCTGATGTGCATAGTTTATGCACAATAAATTAAACCATCTAAGCATATGGTTTGTGACGTGCGTCGTTTACACACAATGAAAATTGATCGCAAACGTGGTTTACTTACTACAATAAAAAATAAATCAACGAAAATGTTGTTTTTCTGGCATGCATATCTAGTGTAGGTACAATTCAAAAGGACGTCGGGTGTACTGTACATACCGGTATGGTGTGAGAGAACTACCGTTAACTGTGAACTGGGAATACACATTCGCACACAGCACTCTTCATAAGTGTTCTAAATGTCGACCATCCTGTATACGACTCTGCTCTCTGCTCAACAGATACGACTCTGCTCTCCGTCTTACATTCGCGGATGCTCGGCGGACCTCAGTACAGCTGAGACATCCACATGCTGCTCTGATTCTGTCCTTCATGCAATGTAAAACGAATGACTGTCAGAATGAACGAACGTTCGACTTTCAGTTAACTTGCATGCGAAAACTGCAGTTCCTGTAAGTGGAAGATGGCTTATCTTCTCGCTGCTTAGTGCTGCCTTATTCTCCGCTTTTGTTCGGAAACAGTCTAATAATAACAGTTATGTGTATCCAATTACCATTGGTTGTGCGTAAACTATGTATGTCAGATACACAATATGCGCCATTACGGTATTGCCGGTTGGAGTTTGAGACTCGCTTTGATACTAGCAGTGACCTGTGTGCTTACTGCATGGACTATTGTAGAGGGTTGGCGCGTAACGCATATTGGAAGTATGCATTAGAAGCGGTGCTGTCACAACCCTCACCCCCGCCAGCTTCAACCAGTGTAGGGCCTCCCGGACGACACATGTTACCCGTTAACGCGTGCCGAGGTCAAGTCGAGGTGGGGTAGCACTTTCCACCCACGGTCCTCTCCCCCACCCCCTAGAAAACCACGTGAAACTTTTACATGCCTAAGAAATGACGAGATATGCTGGCGATTTCCGCCCATGAGGGAAGTTAAAACACATGCTGAAGGGTGATACGCACCGAGAATAAGCTGACAGCATATGGCAGGGGCAACTGGCCCACACCNCTGAAGGGTGATACGCACCGAGAATAAGCTGACAGCATATGGCAGGGGCAACTGGCCCACACCACCCCCTGCCCCCACTGCCAACAAGAGGCCAATGCTTGGATGAAGTGTACATTGTTCAAAGCCTTCCTCCCTCCCCTTCCCACAACAAGGGAGGCATGTGTAGGAATCTAGGGAGGGCGCCCAGATAGTTTAAAAGGCGTTTTTAGAGACAAGGAGGGATCAGTCATATCGGGGCAGGCGGAAGCTGTGATACTACACGCCGGGAGAATCAGTTATGTCAGAGCAGGCAACTAGCCAGTTAGAAGCGCGCGCCGAGAAAGAAAGTCAGTGCAACAGTTAACCGAGGCCGGGGAGATCGAACCCTGGCTGAGTGAGTCAGTCGCATCAGTCAGTCAGTTGCATCGGCAGTTATGTGAGAAAAATTAACCCGGTCAGTTAGAATCGCGAGCCGAGAGAGAGAAAACCAGTGCATCAGTGTGACAGTCGGATGAGTGATATGGCACGCCGAGGCTGGTGGCCAGGCCTCGGCAGAGTCAACCAGAGACAGTGTTAAGGGGTCAGCCAAATTCGGACAGACAACCAGTAATTTCCCGAGCCGTGGGGTGCCGAGTGAGTCAGTCGCATCAGTCAGCCAAGTCAGTTACAATTACGCACTGAGAAGGCAGAGTAGAGTGGTGACCTTCAACGAGGAGCGCCACATCGAGCGAGTGGGAGTAGCCCAGTGCAATCCTGCACCGATAGCCGGGGTGGGGACCCGCCAAGGGTCCCTCGCCAGGACGTGGTAGGGAGGTAATCAGTCAGTTGCAACCCTACTCCGCGAACGGGAGTCGAGTTGTGAGCTTCAGCGAGGAGCGCCACGTCGAGAGGAAGCCAGCTGAGTGCAGCACACCATCAACAGCCGGTCAAAAGGGGCCTGTAACCGGGCCACCCAACTCACCACATCTCAACTACTGCCGAAACAACTACCCCGCAACAAGTACAGTTAAGTAACAATGTCGTAACTCAGGAATGCCCCCACAGTGTCGGAAACATTAGCCAGAACACTGTAATCAGCCCTTCAGGCCAAGAACTCGCAGGATCGACAAGGTATGAGTTCATTCTCGGCAAAAGGTGCCGAGAAAGTATGCGTACTTCACGCTAAAGTGCCGGGAATGTGTGTATCAATTCCCGTCAAATAAACCTGTTTAAGACCAAGACATGATGAAGTCTTTGTTTGATATATCCTCAACCTTCCAGGCACCTTATAGTCTGTGCTATTTAACATTAACTGAGATCCTATGACCCACAGGTGGGGAATAGCGTCAATGTATTATACTGTTTCCGAGCAAAAGAGGAGAATAATGCAGCACTACGCAGCAAGCTGATAAACCAATTACCACTTACATGAACTGCAGACTTTGCATGCAAGTTAACTGATATTCGAAAGGTCATTCATTCAGACATACATAGGTTTTACATTGTAACCATTAATTGTGTATGTTGTTTCAGTGTCAGACATTGTCTGTCTGTGGTGTTGCTTTCTGAATGGAATGCCGTTTACAAACGAGGAAGCATTTGACATGCTGCTGATACTAGGAGAATGTCGTCAGAACTGCAGAGGTGCTGCCTGTTTGTACGCAGATAAATACCCACAGCGCGTCCATCACTCGTACAATGTCTTCCAGCGTCTTGCATGTCGCTTGCGCACAACCGGGCTAGTGCAACCGACACACAACAAGCGTCGTCGCATCAGACGACCTATGAGAGACGAGAGGGCTGTTATTGTACTTGCTGCCATGGTAGTTAATCCTCATGATTCTACACGGAGAATTGCCCATGACTCTGAATTGTCTCAAAGTACAATGTGGGGAATCCTCGCTGATAATCGTTTACATCGTTTACAGCTGCACCAAGTACTTGGGATTAATGAATTTTCCAAGCGAATTGATTTCTGCAAATAACCAGCATGTGTGGAGCCTTAATACTTGGTATGGACTTCTCGGACATCGTGTCATAGGACCATATTTTTTGAAGGTCACTTCAATGGTGCAGAGTATGCAGACTTCCTAGAGAATATTTTGTAGTATCAGCTGATCGAATATGTCCCTCTAGCTTTGAGATTAACACTATAGCTTCGACTGTTTGGCTGTCCTGGTCCCTTTTCACGCAGAGCTCGGCTAGTTGCTGGCATGTTATTCCCCAGACGGTGGATCGGACGAATGGGTACTGTAGCTTGGCTACCACGTTCTCCAGACGTGTCCTTAAATGACTTCTTTCTGTGGGTGAGAATTAAAGATATCGTTTACTGCTTGCGTCCAACAACGAGGGAAGACATGAAAGACTGAATCTAAGCAGCATGTGGATCTCTCAGCTGTGCTGAGGTCCGCCGAGCAACCGCGAACGTAAGAAGGAGAGCAGAGTCGTGTCTGATACAGGATGGTCGACATTTAGAACACCTATGAAGAGTGATGTGTGCGAATGAGTGTTCCCAGTTCCCATTTCACACCATACCGGTATTTACATTACAGCCGACGTCCTTGTGAATGTACGTAAGCTAGGTATGCACGCCAGAAAAACATGTTTCGTTGATTTCCATTTGATTGTAATAAGAATAAAAATAGTTTTCATTCCGTTTCACTGCGCATAAACTACGCACGTCATAAACCATATGCTTACATGATTTATTTTATTGTGCGTAAACTATGCACATCAGAAAAAATTGTCTTAGTAAATGTTGTTTCTTTCATCGACGATCTATCCAACGATACCATATACGACTCATGTTACCATTGAAATTTCAAAGCTCACCCCCATACCCCTACCTAAGGTATGTTTGGAGGAATGGAATGACTACCAATCGATGATTCATATATGGTATAGTTACCACAATTTTTTTTCGTGAACCCCCGGTGTCGTGTTGTTTCCGAGAAAAAGGGGTGATACGGGTGCTGCGAATCATCCTATATATAATGGGAAACCAATTTTTTGTTCAGGAAAGTTAAAAAGAATTATCTCCAGCCAACAATTTTCATTGAAATAATATTAAGTATTGTCAAAAAAGAACTATTAGAAATTTTTTTTTTCAAAAAAGTGATTATATAGGCTTTGCTGCGCAGTTTCCAGTACAAAGTGGTATTTGTAATTTAATCCATTGGCTTACATCGCGTGTTGAAATATGCTACTGTTACAGATCTAATTTGTGAGAAATTCAGCTTCCCATGAACGCATATTGCAGTCCTAGGAGGGCCCGTCGCAATGGTTTCTTATAGCCAAGGCGTAACCTTGAGACGTTTAATAGTTTTTACTAGTGATTCTTCTTAAGAGATTGAGTGAAATAAGTAAAGTTTTTTTTAGTTAAACGTAGTATACAATTTTATGGAAGCCAATGTAAAAAATAAGAAAAGGCAATAAATACCAAACAACTGTTTTTTTAAATTTTGTGAACAAATATTTTACAATTATAACGTATTTCTGCCGAGATCGTTCTAACATAGTAAACTGTTTGTGTATTTGTAGCGCAAGACCTTATGGAGGTAGGTTGGGCTTAGCTTCTCGTCGGCAGCGAGGTCATTAGGGACGGAGCAAGTTGCTCAGAGAAGCGAAACAGGGCAGGTCCATGGCCTGTCGTAAGGTACCATCCCAGTATTTGCCGGGAAACCATGCAAAACCTAAATCAGGATGGCAGGACCGGGATTCAAGCCCAGGTCCTCCCGAATGCAAGTCCGAAAGTTATCCACTGCGCCACCTCGCTCGGCAAGACATTATTTGCCCAAAAAGATGGCAAAAACCTAAACGTTTCTCAATTTTACTACGTTGGCTTCCAAAAATCTATGAACTTTAACTAAAGTATTTGAACTTAATTTATGCCACACGCGTCGTTAATAATATGGAGGAAAAGCAGCATCTGATACCGTGATCTCCAGCAGCACACGCCAGCAAGATGGAGTCACTTGCCAGCAGAATGATAGAACGCCGTTCGTCAATCAACGCCTGGCAACCTACTTATCAGCCAACAATCAGGTCATTAGGCAAGCTTTCGCAGCCTAATCAGGAGAGACCAGGATATTTGGGGATTCAATCGGCAGCAAGCTAGACTCCACAGTCCTTTGTGTTCTCGATAACTTAGTTGCTCATTACCTGTTGCTCCAGTTTAACCACTGACCAGGGCGTGTCTAATCAACTGTGGTCCAATAGAATGAGAAACCCAAATGTACGTGTTTGAAATATAACTCTTTCTCGAATTAATTCCCGAAATTCCCGATTTTCAACCAATTAGATACAAGGCCCCCACTTCCAGAGCTTCGCACAGCCAATCAGAGATCGGGTTACACCGACATCAAAGGAATCGCCACGTCATTTCGTGTATGTGTACTTATCTACTCTGCGCCATCGCAGAGCTCTAAGCCTTGGTTGGGGGAATCGGAGCGCGGTGGTATGCTCACTGGCGCTGATGATTTTTAACAAATTTAAATAGAGCAGAAGATAAAATTTTAACCAGGAAAAATCATGTGCTTGTAAACATGGTGAAGGCAAGGATATGCAGTTCATGGTTAGTTGTGTACTTTTGAAAGCCCTGTTTAGGATCTGCTTTTACTTCCCATTCTATATCCTTCCGACGTTTGAAATATTAACGTTGCCAAGGACCTGATCACTTTATTCACGCACCACCCAAATAAAATCGTGGAATTGTAAGGAATGTAAATGGTTTACTATAATCCGTTCACGGTTACTTCCAATTTTTCTGAAGCTCTGCTAAATTAATACTTCCAGGATATTCTTTTGCCTCATGTAAACAAATCTTAACAAAGTTTAGAAAGTTACACAAGATGGACAATGCTCCGCATTCGTGCGCACTCAGTGCAAGAATATTTTGCATACGCACTATTTCTTACTGCCCATTTTCAACACACATATTTTCTCTCTGTGTTTATTAATATTATTTATAAATTAAATTTAAATATTTATAGAAAAATATAAAAGTATAAAATTAATTTAACGAAAAATAAGATACTTTAATGTTAACACAAGTACATATAAAACGCTTGCGATGCATGACACATTTAAGAAACAACCAAGCACAGCGTTCATGGGGCGATTTTTCAAAGGTTTGATTCAAAACGTCTGAAGGAACCGCGAATAGACTTTGATATGCAAATTCGTGCTCGGTCTCCAATGCGTGTAAAACAAAAAATACTAACTTCATTGGTTGCTTCTTGTGCCATGGATCTACTGAAACCCCCGTCAATAGGTTCTAAAGTGTAAGTTGTTATGCGTAATTCGTACGTACTGCACAAACACATAAATATCCTTTTCTTTTTTTTCCAACACCTGAAATTAAAATTTAATGTGTACGTTAAGGGGTTAAGCGGTGACGCTATAATTTTATTGCTGGAAAGTCTGAAGCAAAGTTCGGTGCAGGTCCCTATAATTATTTCCCATGTTTCCGGCCAGTATATTATGAGATACACCAATGCGAAAAAGCCGTCTTCAACTATGTTGGAGGGTTTGGAAGTAGCATTTATAATGTGTGTAATGCAGTGAGAGTATTATTCATACTTCGTCTGAAATTTGTTTTCTTTTCGTAGATAGGTATAATGGGTACACGTTAAATGATTTATTAAAAAAACGCAGATTTCAAACACTTTACAATGCATATCGGGAGTCAGGTAGATGGCTTGGGAAGATAGAGGAGGGTGTAACCTTGCGTAGTTCAGATATTAATGTAGCAGCAAAAAAAATTCTGTTGGAAGTTTGAGATCCAGAACTTCTGTTGGTTTTAACAAGTTGTACTATGCGTACAGTTTTAAAAAAAAATTGGCCGCATATTCAGATTTGTGATCATTTTTGAACAACTGCCGCCATCTTTATCTCATCATCCATATTTTTTTCATAGGTTATTGATGTTTAATATAATGTTGCTCTTTACCATTTACTATATTTTCAGGTACGCTGAGTTAAATAACATCGTTGAAAAATTGAAGAAAAATATATATTATAGAAGTACAGATTTCTTAATAGTCCTTGTGAAACGTGTTGAAAGGCTTTTCGTACAGGATCAAACAGTTCTTCAGTTTAGCCAACAAAAGCAATTGTATTTTTTTTTTGTTTCAGGCAATTTGAAAGTGTAATTAAATAACATAGAAATGAACACTGTGGAACTTCAAGGCTCCCCGCCAAAAAGAAGAGGAACGAGTCTGATGAAACGAGTATTTGTGTTTTGTGCAAAACCCAGGGTCGAGAAAAGCTATACGGAACAGACTCTGGCCAACAGCAAGTTAAAGAAGCAAGCATAATGTTAAATGATGGCGTAATTTCAGAAACAGAAGCAATATTTTTCTATCACATGACAAGCTACAGACCTTATATTCTAAGGTTGAAAAGAACAGTAAAAACTTCAGACCAAGTATCATCACAAGGTACGTCAAAAGACACTAACAATCCAGAAGAAAGAAAACGTACACCCAGATTAAGTGACGTTGGACTACTGTCAAAAGTATGCATAATTTGCGACCATTCCGAACACAAAAAAGGAACACAGCTTTTTCGTACCTGTGAACCTGGAAGAACGCAGAAATTTCTGGATGAAACGAAGCTTTTTAATGATGAAGTATTTGAAAGAACAATACTTTGAATGAGATATCAAGTGTTTTCGCTGCAGATATTCTGTACCGTAGTAATTGCATGAAACCATATATTAACAAACTTAGAACCTCCAGATCAAGAGGAAGTATTCTGGTGCAAAACGAAGATAAAGATATTCTAAGACGTTTCGTTGAGAGTGTGGATTTTCGCACAAAAGGTTATGCACTTTCCGATCTTCGGGACGAATTTATGCAACAAAATACAAACATTGCTACAACAAACTGAGAAATGAAGTCCATGATCATAGACGTGTACGGAGATAGTGTATGTTTCTCGTACCCAAACGAAAAAGCACTATCCCAGCTTGTTTATGCATCAAATATTGATTATGGTGTGATTGTGGATAAAGTACGATCTACTGATATAATTACAAAATGTGCTTCTATACTTCGCGAAGAAGCAAAAATGTATGACTTTAAATTAAGTGGTAAGTTTGGTGACACAGCTGACCTAAAAATGTTCGAAACTGAGTTTGAACAACGGTCACGGCCAAAGCAGTGTGAAAGGTACCGACAAGAATTAGCACCTTCGCCCTGTAAATAAATAAACACTGAACGTAGATGTTTATACTCTGTTTCAGAGAGCTTATTTCCTCATTTACAATGGCTTGAAAATACACCACTCCATATCGCCAATGCACCAGTAATACACAATTTAAGTAAATCAAAAACGCTTATTACCATGTTCAATCGTCAAGGACTATGTTGCAGTCATGATTATGTACTTCGTCAAGACCAAATGCTAGCCAATGGAACTGTCATCAGAGCTGAAGGCCACCGTGTCCCACTACCGTTTTCAATAAAATCTGTCATTCCAGTCCGTGGTGCTATGAACAATTTCTACAGAGAAGAAGCTGCCATGTCGGACATGCATAGGACACATGAGACAGTATTGGTTTTGTTCCAAGATCAACAGGTCCGAGATAACCAAGTCCAGAACACTATACAAATACATTTGGCATTGCTGTTACAAAACGAAGTATAAACAAAGAAATAGGTGCACAAAAACGTATGAACTATCAAATGCCCAAACAAATGTGCACTGTTCCCAGTACCTGCATTCCAAGCAGCGACTTGAACACAGCAAATTATATAAAAACAGCAGGCAAAAATTTGGATCTTGTGTGTTTTCTATCCATATTTATTAAAAAATATCAAATGTACCCGAATTAGGTTTCCCTGAAGAAGTTAAGACTCTATCCAGAAATGCTTTTATGAGCAGGATTCATCCCAATCTTGCCATATCCTGCAACTCAGTATGATTCAGTTTATACAACAATGTATAACTTCAAAGATATTCTGAATCAGTTGACTCTTCAAGAGGGTTCGTTTTGGTGCGATGAAGGAGTATACAACATAGTAAAATAAATCCAGTTTTTTTAGCCAGAAGAGTATTCCAACATATTTCTTGGTCTTGGAGGGTTTCATTTTCAAAAAGTGGTACTCTCACGTATTTGGCTGTATCTCAAAGACAGCGAAGCTTTGGAAATCCTTGTTCAAACTGAAAAAATACTCCCACATTTTGCTGAAAGTGCTTTAAAAGATAATCACTATACCAGGGAGGTTAGAGTATATGGTATGCTTTGTGAAGCAATGCAAATACTTCAGTGGAAAGCATTTATTGAACAGAATGATAAAACGAAGTACTCTGAACAGTTTTCAATTATTAAAAGTTTACAGGAAACGTTAGATAAACAGCAATATCTGGTGGACAAATGCAATGCTGCAATCGAAAACTTTAATGAACTAAAAAATGATTTTGAGAAATTCAGAGAAGAGGGCAAGCAGAATAGTAGGCTATTATTTATTGAAATCAGTTTGTCTCTACAGTGGTGCCTCTTCTTCGAGATCTAATACGAGTTGACAGAGAAAACAACTGGAATCTACACGTATGCAGTGTACGAGAATGTTTGAGTGTTTGCCATTTTTCTTCTCCTATGACAGAACAAATTATGCACGATGGTGCTCACTATATTACAATGATTGCTTAAAGCTGGAAGAAGAACACCCTATAATTTATTATGACATCAAGAATGGCCACGCCACAGTTCAATGTACTAGAAACAGATTCAGCAGTGTTGCCTTGGATCAAGCTCTAGAGCAACACTACAATAAACCGGCAAAAGGATCCGGAAGCATATTTGGCATTACAAGACGAAAAGAAGCAGTGGCAAAGTATGATGTTATTAAAAATGAAAAAGAAAGTCTTACATGTTTTTTTAAGAATATTCTGTGGTTTAGATGAAGATAATGAGTTTGCTCTTCATCACGAGTATACAAAGTCGCTAACAAGCCCAGATTAACAAAGTATATCTAAGATTTTTGAATGATCGAGGAAATCCCTTCTTGAAAAATGAATGTTGTGAGATTTCAAACTTCCTAACTGTAACTGTAGGTGATCCAGTAATTGCTGTTTACTTACTGCAAGTACAAGAAAAAGGAGATAACAGCTACAAACAATTCGTTTAAGAAAGGGTTACTAAAAAGTCCAAAAACATCTTCGTTCCTATACATAAGGAATTTCCCAAGAAGAAGAAGAAAGACAAATCGGCAACTCAGTCTGCACTTCACGAAACAAGTAATGCTCTTCGGTGCAAAGACGTAGGACGTTCTAGAGGTTTGGCTACAGACACATTATTGAAATATGAACTTACATCTACATCTTACTTCCCAACATATGATTTATTTTTGAATAAACCAAACAAAGCACAGCTCAGCAATGAACATGGAATTCAGTTTTAAATAAGGACGATGTAACTACTCAGATAGAAACATCACAGGAGAAAACCGCAGTAGTGATTGACTTCATGGCGTATGCGCAAAAAGTGTATGTCAAACGGCTGTTGTGTAATACATTTGGAGACTACTTTGACTTATTGTGGAAAAAGTTCTTGAATTTTCAGAAGAATGTCAACGTATTGATATGGTCTTTGATTTGTATGAAGAACACTCCATAAAAAATTGGGAACGTTTAAGGAGGACAAAATGTGATCCTATTGAAGTTACTCCCAACAGCTCAAGCACACCACTTCTTATCAATATGGATATATTCTAGGGTTTTAGCCATAACAAAATAATTTTTCAAGAACTGTTCATTGATTGAATTATAAATCAGGGAAAAACAGAAAAACCTTTGTATTTGGGAGTAAGTCACAAACATATGCCAAACATATGCTTGAAACTGGTTTCCGGTTCTGTAAGTTTGGTACAATCATTGCATTGTGCATGTGAAGAAGCTGATGATAGGATCATAAAACACATAGAAAACATGATTGAACTGGCTCTGCTGAAAGAGTTATGATTGCATCAGCTGACACAGATGCCGTGGTCTCTGCACTTTAGAATTTTAAATAAACTTTTCAAGAAAGCAGCCTTAAGGAACTGTGGATAATCAAAGAAACGCAAGCATCTGTTCTATACATACCTCTTCACAAAATTATGGAAAATATGGATGGCAATCTTTTATCCATATTACCTGCTGCATACAGTTTAACAGGCTGCGATACAACAAGCAAGATAGGGACTAAACAAATGGCACTTAAAACAGCAATTTCCTCAGGAAAACTTTTGACGAATTTTGGTGTTGCTCCTCTTGAAAAAGAAATGGTACAAAATGCTGAACTTTTTATTGTAAAAGTACTTGGTTCACTAAAAAAAATTGTGATGAAGTGCGATATGAACAGTATTGCAAACAAAAGACTCAATTTTTCTCAACTGTGTCCACCTTCCTCAACAGTGCTCTTCCATATCAAGCGTGCATTGTATCAGTTCTACATATGGATAGATGTGCTGAATGGAAATGCAAACCAGTCACTGGACCCTCTACAATATGGTTACACAGAATAATGCGGAGCTTTTAAGCCGATCATAACGAAAGCGTTAAGACCTACTTAATTTGTGTCGCCCTGCACCTGCCAAAAGTGTGCAAGAGCTAATATTTGCACCCTTCTGTCAATTTTGTAAGGGTCAAGAAAAAACTCAATGTTTAAACATTTAAACACAATCGAAATCAATGGAATGTTTTAAGAAGTGCTGTGCATTACTTTTTCTATGTCACGTAGATGCAATCGCATATTGTTTATTTTAAGAATTTAATTTCAACACTCAAAAATAATACTTTTAAATTATGTATGAAGCATAGTTATTGCTAATTTTAAACTTATTATGTCTCCACGAAAAATCACTGAGGCGACAAAAGTCATGGGATACCTCCTAATATCGTGTTGGACCTCCTTTTGCCCGGCGAAGTGAAGCAACTCGATGTGACATGGACTCAACAAGTCGTTGGAAGTCCCCGGCAGAAATATTGAGCCATGCTGCCTATATAGACGTCCATAATTGCGAAAGTGTTGCCGGTGCAGGGGTTTGTGCACTAACTGACTTCTCGATTATGTCCCATAAATGTTCGAAGGGATTCATGTCGGGCGATCTTGGAATTGTCCAGAATGTTCTTCAAACCAATCGCGAACAGTTGTGGCCCGTGACATGGCGCATTGTCATCCATAAAAATTCCATCGTTGTTTGGGTACATTAAGTCCCTGAATGGCTGCAAGTGGTCTCCAAGTAGCTGAACATAACCCTTTCCAGTCAATGATCGGTTCAGTTGGAGCAGAGGACCCAGTCCATTCCATGTAAAAACAGCCCACACCATTATGGAACCACCACCAGCTTGCACAGTTCCTTGTTGACAACTTGGGTCCATGGATTCGTGGGGTCTGCATCACAGTCGAACCCTACCATCAGCTCTTACCAACTGAAATCGGGACTCATCTGACCAAATCACGGTTTTCCAGTCGTCTAGGGTCCAACCGATATGGTCACGAGCCCAGGAAAGGCGCTGCAGGCGATGTCGTGCTGTTAGTAAAGGCACTCGAGTCGGTCTTCTGCTGGCATATCCCAGTACAGCCAAACTTCGCCGCACTGTCCTAACGGACATGTCCGTCGTATGTCCCACATTGATTCTTGCGGTTATTTCACGCAGTGTTGCTTGTCTGTTAACACTGACCATTCTGCGCACATGTCGTTGGTCTCGGTCATTAAGTGCAGGCGGTCGGCCACTGCGTTGTCCATGATGGGAGGTTATGCCTGAAATGAGATATTCTCAGCACACTCTTGACACTGTGGATCTCGGAATGTTGAATTCCCTAACCATTTCCGAAATGGAATGTCCCATGCTTCTGGCTCCAACTACCATTCCGCGTTCAAAGCCTGTTAATTCCCGTCGTGTGGCCATAATCACGTCAGAAACCTTTTCACATGAATCACTTGACTACAAATGAAAGTCCAACCAATGCACTGCCCATTTATACATTTTGTACGCGATACTACTGCCATCTGTATATTTGAATATTGCTATCCCATGGATTTTGTCACCTCTGACACATGTGACCATTTTTTTTTTAAACTTACAATAAGTAGTAGAAACAGGTGCAACAAACCAAACTTCTAGATCTTAATATTCCAACAGAACTTTCCTTGCTCCCAGACTATATGTTCCAGATGCGCACTTTTCTTGGTCGAGTAGTAGCAGAGCAAGGAGGCGAAGTTAGATGACGGACTGGAGCATAGTCGCGGAGGTGCGGGCTACCGTCGCGCCAATGTCTCCAAGCGACCGCGACCTTGGCCTGCCAGTCAGGCGCCGCGCCGGGGAGACGCGGCGGCGCATATCTTGCCGTCTGCTTCCAGCCCAAGGTCAAGGCGGCTAGGCCCCCCGGACGCGCCGAGAAGCGAACTTCGTTCGCGTGCTCAACACTGCGCCTTCGGAGCGCTCCATCCCGCCATCTTGCATTTATTTATTTTTTGCCGTAAATTACATTTAAAAGAGTTTGACGAACATTTTCTCAGGGCGCAGCATATATTAAGAGCTCCTGAAGCTTTGTCAAGCTGTCACAGTTTCACTTATTTTATTATCTAGTAACTGCTGGAGAAAAATTGCTTATTTATTCTTACTGTCGCTTTCAGACAAAAATATTAGCAAGAGTAATCAAATAATAAAGACTTAAGAAATTGTACGAGGCAATGCCCCATGTGCTTTCGAACCGCAATAAAAAAAAAACATTACAAAATGTGTGGCGAAAATGTTATACATCTGAGATGGTGGAGACTGAGTTGCCTAACATTTATGCGTATGTTCCATCGGTTTTCACAGTCAGTTGACAACAGTATTTTTGTTCTTAATGCTCTGCGGACTCTGGTCGTCCCGACTTTAATTCTTTAATTTCGTTATTGTAAAAAACGTTGGAAATGGGAAATCAAGACACCATAATATCCTCAAAATTATGTTACGATAGAGGGCTTGTTTTTAATTCCTGCATACAGAATGTAAGCGGTAAAGAGGGGCCACGTTACGTTCGATATGTCAAATCACCATCAATGTCTACAGAACTGTAAACTGTGTACGGTAAAGCGCTAATCTTTACACGGCCAATGAGATACTGTGCACCAATTCTAAGGTGAATACATAACGCAGAAACTGCTGGCTGGTAATGCAAAGTGCAGTAATGTGGACTATCCGTCACCAAGACAAGTTGTTTGCAACTGGAATGTCTCTAGGCCTCCTTGAACCAAGGCCGAGTACAGGCATTCGGTGAGTCAGTAATTGCGCGTTGTAATGGCAACGTGGGAAAAATAAACATTTGAGGAGTTCACGGATACGGTGCTCATTTTTGTAAAAGTCCGTAAAAAATAATAAGAGGCTTAGTGACTGCCCCAACAGTGTATTACGACTAGACGGCAACCAGCACGCATTATACAGGTGAGTATAAAAGAACACCCCAACTTTGAAGGTCTATAATATCAAAATCAAACAACCTACAATTTTGATTGACCAATCAAATGAACCGTGGAACCATGAAGTTTGTTTACCATACATTCATAAATGTTCAATGGGACCACCATGAGTAGCCCGGATGACATCTACGCGATAATCAAACTCGTTCCACGCTCTTGTCAGCGTGTCCGGTGTTACGGTTTGAACGGCGTTCGTAACTCTCGGTTTGAGGTGGTGAGGGGGAAGCGAGCTCGCATTCGACAGGTCAATGTGAAGGGGACGGTCTGATGTTTCCTTGCCCAGAACGAGAGAGACGATGCCTTCATGTCTAAGCTGGTTTTTTAGCGATGAAGCGACGTTCCATACAAATCGCGAGGTGAACCGGCACAACGTGCGAATATGGGGTCAGCAGCCTCCACATGAAAACACCAAACACGACACTAGCGCGCTTCCCACAAAGTGAACGTGGTTTGCGCTGTATCCAAAGACACCGTTTTCGGCCCTTTCTTTTTTCACGAGCCCACTTTTACTGGAATCCCTTATTTGGACATGCTTACAGAGTGGTTGTTTCCTCAGTTAGAAGAGGCGGTGGGGGACTTCATTTTCCAGCAGGATGGTGCGCCACCCCATTGGCACCTAGCTGTTCGCGGATACCTGAACGAGACGTTACCGCAACTCTGGATTTGTTGAGGAGCAGCTGGTGACCAGGCACTTAATCACTGGCTCCCAAGAAGCCCGGATCTTACTCCGTGCGATTTTTTTTCTATAGAGGTACATAAAGGATCAAGTGTTTCGTCCACCATTGCCGGCTAACATTGACTTGAGTGTGAAACGAGTTTTATTATCGCGTAGATGTTGTTCGGGCCGTTCATGGTGGTCACATTGAACATTTATGAATTTGTGGTGAACAAACTTCACAGTTCCACCGTTCACTTGATTGGTCAATCAAGGTTGTAGGTTGTTCGGTTTTGATATCATAAACCTTCAAAGTTGGGTATTTCCAAGAATGTAGCGGCCCCCCACGATCACGCGGTCCGAAGGAAGGATTGAATAAGAGGTGTTTCAGCATTATAATATATTCACTTTCGCAAGGTCTGCTGCACATGTCATAGGTGCGAAGCATGCACCAACTGCATCCCTTTCATATACAGAGTGTCCACATGTGGTACCAATATGATGTTGCTCACGCACATTTCGATCGTCATGTTCGCGACCGTGATAGTAACACTATCTTCAACAACTAGAGTAAACGTGGCCGCCCAGTATCGTTGCCTCCTCGGTTCGCGGACCTCACGCCTCTGGAATTTTCCCTCTGGTGATACACGGAGAGTCCGGTTTACGAAACACCCGAGCAGCTCGGAGAAATTGTCGAAGGAATATCGTAGCAGTTCCACACGTCGCAGGACGGCAATGTAACCTCCAACCCGTTCGGCAGAACATCAGAAGGCTCACGTTATGAAATGAAGTGAACGGCCACCACTTAAGGTCCGGCTTCACCCCTTCTACAGAAATTCTAGGTTTTCACGTCACAATTTCGGATTCACAGTAATTACCAACAATGTGCGATTATAGAAAACGTACATTAAACGAGTTGTTTAAATATTTTTATGCATAATTTTAATTGTGTGCTATCTGTTTGTTGTAAAAGGTCAGGAAATTATTTACATTTTATCAATTAGTTCCTGCACTTTTTCAAGCAGGAAATAACACACCGGGTAAATTAGATACGAACGTATTAAGCAACTGGTGAATTGTAAATGTTCTATAATCAAAAATTTACAATAATATCTCAGAAATTGAAATTATTACGCGAAAATGACGAATTTCTGCAAAAGCGATGAAGCCAGGCCTTAAACTCTGTGACACGTATCAACGCATCCGCCAGTGTTCCACAAATAAAATTTAGTCCATTCACGGACAGCAGAGAGTGGGAGAGAGAGAGAGAGAGAGAGAGAGAGTGTGTGTGTGCGTGTGTGTGTGTGTTTTTAGGTGTCCTAGGAACACAGGGACTACAACACTCAGCTCAGCATAACTTTCTTGTGAGGGTTGAGAATCCAACTTGATAGTCGGTTCACTATTAATTAAGTATTTTCAAAATAAATATTGTATAACATGTTCGCCAGTAGCTGCATATACTTTAATGGAAAGTACACTTTTACTTGAGATCTTAAAATGACGCTGGCAGTGAAATGGGGAGATCAAGACTGTTTTTTTACCATCTTATTAGAAATTAAGTTGAAAATTAATTTGTAAGTGAAATTGTTTTTTACCCGCATTACAGTAACAACTGGTGTAGTGACAATAAATTAAATTGTAATTTTTAGACAGTGCCGCTTGATCAGTCCATGATAAGGAAGATTCTTACACCGGGCGAAGGGAGGGTATATTTAATTCATGGTAACTTCCAAATTTTCGGGAGCCCTGCTAAGGTTCTACTTTCAGGCTATTCCTCTTGCCCCGTGTAAACAAAGTTTAACTAAGTCAAGAAAATTACACCAATGGGACAACGCATTATGTTTGTGCGCACTAAGTTTAATAATATTTTGCAGACTATGCACAGTGAGCTGAAAGAATATACTAGGTAGGGCTTTCAACATTCCTGAAAATAACAGTGAATTATATATTTATGGTCTGCGTCCCTCATGCTCACGCACATTTTTATGACACGCCTAAATACCGCTTTTGTTCCCTGTGCCTTTCTGTGGTGTTTTAATGGACGGTGTTAAGCTGTGAAGTTAAAATTGGCAGGTACCAGTCTTCCATGCGAAAAATCCTGGGCTAGAATTTCGGAGAAAGCCACACATAGTCGAGCTGCAATCCATTATCATCTTACGTAAATTCAGTCACGATCAGTCACTCAAGTTTTATGGCACTTAAGAGGATGTGTAACTTCTGAATTGCTTTTGTTTGTTGTTTCTCCAATTTTTAAACGTATCTGAGCAAAACACTGTAGAAAATGAATAATCCATTAATTAGGTAATTATTCTACCATGCAGTGGAAACATTTCAAATATATTTTAAGGATTATATATCAACTACCCAAATCGATATTCAATCGTAGGAATATATATTCAACAATCTTCTGGTAGATTTGAAGCCGTAGATTGAAAGTTTGTTATCAAAATAGTTGCGGTATCTAATACTCAAAAAGAATAATGAATACAAGAAAGGCGATTGACATGTTGTTTTAACGGAGAAAGCCAGAAAAATTATTCGAAGTAATACTTTGTTTGTAATAACCAATCAGCGTTTGCTCTCAAACACCATTATGGAACCTCTACCCCCCCCCCCTTACCAGGGTCTAAAAATTATAAATATTCACTTATTCACGTATTGTGTAGGTATAACTCTTGCTAACTTTGATAAATTTTGTCTAATAAACGCCATGTAGCTCTTCTCTGTGTAGTTGGATACCATCAAAACATTCAAACTGTTTTTTTTTTGTACAGAAAACATAATGAAAATGCGTTTTAAGAGACAATATCTCTTTCTATGATTAAAAACCACCACATTATAACGAGAATTATTTATAGTAAGACATTTAACACGTTATTAAATGTGTAGGCTACACTAACTCTACATTAGTTAAGCTCCTAAGACATTTCTATTGTACCTGTGTGCGTAAAAAGCAAGGGATGTTTAACTTCAGTTCCCTGTAGTATAAAAGAAATGTGGGAGGGACTTTGTGCAGAAAATTAAGAATATGAATGAGGAGTACACAGCCATAATGTTTTATCGCTGATATTTGAACTTAACTTCAAATTTTCCGAAAAATGGAAGACGGCCAGAGAATTCCAAATATGTTAAATTGACGTATTGAGAGTATTATTCGTAGCTCCTTTGAAGTGTATATTTTTCGTACATTGATATAATAAGGAAACGTTTAGTGGTTTAGTACAAAAAAATCGGACTTCAAACACTTTGCAACACAATTCAAGCACCAGGTCTTAAGTGCCGGTGAAGGTTAATAAGGTAGAAGAGCAGCGGCGGAATTCAAGGATGGGGGAAACTGGAGTGCCCCGAGAAAACTCGCTCGTAAATGGCAAAGCAGGCAACGTCTCCAGCATGCGAGGAACCAGGTGACCGCGCCTGGAATCGCACCTGGTTCGTTGTAGTGGTAGGTAAATAGTCTGACCACTACACCTCTGACCGCGAACCTAGAAACAAACAGCTTAAGGGGCGCGACTACCAGGTGCGTGAACTGCGTTGCAGAGAGTTTCAAATACACTTATTTCCCACGAAAAGCACACACTTCAAAAAAGGGTTTTTGAGTGCTTTCAAGACGTNAGAGAGTTTCAAATACACTTATTTCCCACGAAAAGCACACACTTCAAAAAAGGGTTTTTGAGTGCTTTCAAGACGTCACGTACACTGGAAACGCCATTTCAGAGCGCTCCAGTATAGTCAAAAACGACATTTTCAAAACACTATCTCAAAAGCGGAAAACAGATCCAGGTAGTCGGAGTTGTTAATGTTTGCTGCCCTTAAAGTGCCTCGCACAGCACAGCCTCTGGTGTTCTTAAGAATCATCTTTACATCTGCAGGGGTAAGTATGCAACCTGTATTAACGCCATTTAATCTAAGGTTAATCTATTTTTGAGGTTTTTGGCGAAACCATATACGTCACCGCCTGCAATGAGGTATCAAATTAAAGGTATTTATACCATCATTGTGCATATAACCAGTATATTGTAATATCCTAAGTGAGATTTAAATAAAAGCAAGATTATTGATAAAAAACATGACTACAAATGAACTGGACACTTTGTAGCTTAAATACCGGACCAAAATAGTATTTGGCTTTTCTATGCCGCATCTTCAATGTTTTCTGCGTCGAAATGTGTTATGATATTGTATCTGATGTGTACGGCACTTCTGATAAATACAAAAAACTAAACTATTTTGTGATAACAAAATCGTGCAAGGAGATAGAACACTTTTATCCTGGGCTCAAAGGCCATCTCTGCTCATTGTTAAAAGGACGCGCAGTAGGGGGTGACCAGAGAACTCACAGGCAAGAGATTTTACCAGAGGGCTCGGGAAATCCGCAGTCTTCGTGCACTGCCTCTCGTTGAAAGAAGAACGCTGTAAGAAATCGAACACCACAATACGACCGGGCTGCAATCGCTGGCTAAAAAAATTTGTAAATGGATGTGAAAATAGTTGATACTACTAAATTAATTTTAATTAATATTTTTCCCGTATAGTATATGGGCACTGCAATCAGCAAAAATTAAACTTAAATCGGGTGTCATGTTTTATGTAATCCTAATATTGGTAAATTAATATTGTGAAACTTTGTAAAATGTTGTGAGCCAGTACCTGTAGAAAATAATAAATAACAAATTTCTTAGTATAAGAGTATAAAAAAACACTCAAGTAACGTTGACTAGTATACATATTATTATTGAATATAAAGGGGACTATAGAAGGGGCCAGACTTAACAAGAATTGTGTACGTTTTACGGGAGTTAGTTTTCTGGCTCGACACGAGGTAGTTCAGTAAATTTAGACAGTTCTAGGAAAGTAGTGCGGCCACAATGTATCCCTCCCACAGCTGCTCTGTCAATGAAGAAAGCAATATTTGTGAATAAACGCTGTAACACAATATAGGATATTATAGCTAGGATGCCATTTCCATCAGTTTTATTTTCGTTATGACCAAGTGATACAGTTAGGGTTCTGTTTATTTTATTGTCGGGGCGGGCGGGGTACTCTAGTTTGTGTTTCACGAGACGGCATTGTTTTGCCGCTCTTCTTGCGATGCAATAGCGATATGAATCGCATATTGTTTTTATGGTGCAGTGAACAATTTTGCTCGTTCGGAAATATTCAAATTACTATAACTTGGAAAGTTTAAACTTCACCAAAACACGAAAAAGCTATCAGTATGTCGCTGTTCGTATCGTTCTTACATATGCGAGAAATAGACACTGTAAACCATTTCTGCAAAATTAACCTTATACATAAAAAGTGAATTTTCAGTGTAATAAATAAGGACAGAAGGGTGTTTTTTTAAAGGCCACATACATTTCAAAACTTCCCGCAAGGAAAAAAAACACGACATCATGTCGCTGTTCCTACCGAGGCAAGAAATACACACTGTAAATATTTTAAGCTAAGTTAAACTTACAAATAAAAATCCTTGGAATTTCAATATAATAAACTCTTGTAAAAAGGGAGTGTTTAAGACCACGTACATTCAAAAAATCCTAACAACAGTTTCGAAATATATTATTTACAAAACACAATAACTTACAGTTTGTAATTCCTAATCGCAATTCCTGAAGTGTTGTCCTATGACAATCCTTGGACGATTGCATCACTAAAATCACTCGTGTCTACAACTAATACGAAAGAATTTATTTGCAGACTCATTCAATTAATACAACAACAAAAACCAACCAACTAAATTAAACGTCAGAACGTAAATATGTACTTAGCCAGTCGTGCTTCATAGTCGACGGTTAAGGAAAATGGCGGACCAAGGAACAGTCAACCAATTAACAGATGCCGATAATACATTTCACTCGAGAAGACGCACTAGACAGGCGCCTACATCGAACTATGCTTGTTGGCATGTGTAAATACTGCAATAATTAAATGCCAATATAATATTCCGACAACACCAGCAAGGTACTCAATCAGACATGACGAAAGAGAGCTCAATGACGTTTGCCGGGTTGGAAACGTTTCACATAACCGTGATGTACTCATGATCTATTCTAATTTCTTAAAATGTTTTTAAGGTCCATGGTATACAGTCCAAAAATATTGTGCATTAACGAAAAACGTAATTTAAATTATAAGTGCTGTAAGTGTCATTAAATTTCAAAGTTATAGTTTTTAATTCCGAGTACTATTTTTCCCCCATAATCATCGCATAAATCGTCAACATAACAACATATATCTCGATACAACCATCAAATGACGTTATACTTTGCAAATTACAGCATTTACTGTTCACATGCTGTGTAGGTCTGTCAAAATTGACTGAAGTTAAGTGAAACGCAGTATACGCAATATTGGGCCAGAGAACTAGCTCCTAACACTAAATTGCATTATTTTTTATAGTAAGGCATATCAAGCGTGGTGACAAATGTAGGTGTGTGTGTTTGTGTGCGCGTGTGTATGTATGTACAAACACATACATATATGCAAACATTTCTTATGTCCCACACGAGTGAAACTGTAAGTTTATGGAACACCATAAGTTATGCGACTGGTTTGTATAATTAATATGCTATTATTTCAGGCTGCAATTGTTGGTTACAAGACGAAAAAGGTTTTGTTCATTGGCGTACGAAATAAGTACTGCACTGTGTGTGATCAAGCACAGAAACAAGGGAAGGAACAGCCATTGCACACATGTTACAAGAATTGGAGTCAAGAACAAAGTGCATCCAGTATGGAAGCTGACATTATCGTAGAAGGTTTTTGCAGAAGTGAAGAAACGTATGGTTTGCGGTATAGAACTGTGATAGCCGATGGTGATAGTAGTGTATACAAAAAACTACTTGAAGCAAGACCGTATAGAAGCTTAACTGTCGATAAACTGGAATGCCAAAATCACCTTTTGTGTAATTACTGCAACAAGTTAAAAGACATCTGGACAACTGGAAAAAATGGCCCATTTCATCTGAGGAAACAAATACATGCCAAAAGCTTACAGTTGCGTGGTGCTGTTGTAAAAGCTGCTGAACACAGAATGAACGAAGAGCTGGCTATGAACGAACGTATAGCGAACCTGCGAAATGACATCATAAATAGTGTTGATCATATTTTTGGCGACCATCAACGATGTGCTTCATACTTCTGTGCCGGTGCAAAAGAAGATGAGAGAAATATTATTCCGCTTCTTAATGAGCATGGCCTGTACCAACATGTAAAATCTTTGGCAGGTAACTTGAGCAGGCATAGCCGCAGTTTGCTTTACAACGTTAACAACAATTGCGTTGAGCATTACAACTCTGCAGTGGTGAAGAAGACGGGTGCCAAGCGCATCAACTACACGAAACGTGGATCTTATCAAGCGCGATGCGCCGCGGCGGTGGTAGCCTACAATTCCGGAGCTGTACACTATAACCTTCATAAAAAAGGTATGTGGTAAAAGTCCAGGTACATTTACAAAAATATTAGAAGCTCAAAGAAGACGGAAAGTGGAAGTAGCTAGAATAAAGCGAAAGAATGTAGGTGGAAAGCCATCTCTAAAACCAAAGAAGCTGTTTTCTGATAAAAAAGACATCGATCCTGATTATGGAGCTAAGGCACAAAAACCAGATCTACCTGCAGATGATTTCAATGTTCTGTGTAATGAGCTACTGGTAAGCCTTCAAAAAAGCAACGAAGCTGTGCATGAAATCGAAATACAAACCAGGGACCTCCTGTATACTGGCCAGTGGATGGAAGAAAGACGAAAGCGACTAATAGGATCGAATTTTGGCGATGTTTGTAGAAGACTTCCATCTACCAGCTGTGAAGGTTTAGTAAAAAAATATCCTCTACACTGATCTCCAACACATATCAGCTGTGAAATACGGGAAAGAAAATGAGCACAGAGCAATTGAAGCACTGGGAGAAGCTGCACATGTAAAAATTCGGAAATGTGGGTTTTTTGTTGATCCTGAATTACCGTATTTCGGTGCAACACCTGATGGCTTGACAGATGAAGATGGTATTGTGGAAGTCAAATGTCCGGCGTCCGCAGAATTGTTGAGCCCTGAATCTGCTATTCTGCAACGGAAGGTGACGTTCTGGAAAGTTGGAAAAGATAAGAAAATTGCGGGGATAAACAAGTCCCATAAATATTATTATCAAGTTCAAGGCCAGCTGCATGTTACCCAAAGGTTGTACTGCTTATTTGCTGTGTGGACACCCAATCCACCATTAGTGTATTACGAAAGTATACCGCGGGATGACGATTTCTGGGCAAAAGAAATGATAAAAAAGTTAACTTTATTCTACATGGAATGTCTGTTGCCAGAACTTGTGGACCCTCGATACACACGTTCAATGCCAATACGTAACCCGGAACGTATTTTGAACGAAAAAAGAAAAATAATAAAAGATCAACCGAAATCTGCTAAAAGAATTCGTCATAATTTATAACTTGTTTTATAAAACAAAAAAAAAGTGTAACACAGTTTGTCAAGGGACCATCACATCTACGGAAGGATAACATTTATTAATACAAAATTTCTTGAAGACGTTTTGAGCAGGTACAGCTTGTATTAAATGCGTGTCACTGTATGTATATTTAGATCATTTTAAAACAAGAATACGATCAAATCTTTTATAAGATTTCATGACAAAGTGTCGATCTTCAAAAAATTATTGCCCGTTACAACAAACATTTTGAAGTACAGTAAGCACCGACGCAAAACTCGCGGTAAAATTGGCAGTGACACAGGGAAAGTAGTTACAATTAGGAAATGCAGTTCGCCTTACTTCTGGCACAGTAAAATTTTCCATCCCTTCTGTTGAGCCATATTTCCTCAGTCTTACTCTCACGGCAGCGCAGCTATTTGCTTGTACCTAGCATTAGTGTTACTGTATTCATTTTCAAGGTATTTGTTAAATACGGCATACACCATTTCCGTGGGAATTTTGATACGTCCACAAATATTACTATGAGTATCACCAGGAGATAGAATTTTGCAACTTTCTACAGGAATAAAATGACGCGCGTCACTTGAAAACGCTTATTGTTTTTAGTTATTAACAATTGGTTGTTATTATGTGTTGTTGTTTAATATTAAATGTTGATTTTTATGTACTGAGTAAATACAATGGACTTGTAAACATCTGATCTAAAAATATCTCGAGATGATGTTTATGTTGATGAGGCATAAAGGATACGCAATGGAATGGCAGTATAAACAATACAGGGCTTTAAAAAGCGCTGACTTTGCCGTGAACATCCTATAACAGGAAATAACACTTCGTGGAAGAACGCCACGCACATGATCACTTAAGAGCAAACAATTTCTCTTTTTACAGCCATTCAAATGTTTTAATGCTCTCCTTCAAACAATCTAAGGTAGTTTTCAAAAATACTAGGCCAATGAAAAAAAATTTAGGGCTACGTTGTTGTCATAACTATCACTAGTAAGCAATAAGAAACTGTAGTTTTAAAAATGTGGTGTACCGTTTACCATTTTATATAGTCCATACGTATAACTTAAAATTTGATATATTGATATTTTGGTGACTTGTAATTATTAAATTCTGCTGTGATTCCCTAAGTTTAAGTGTACAGTAGACACATCTCTATATACGTACAAAAATTATATTTTTGTTTTTTTGGAAAAATATTTTCAGTGTTTGTGTACATAATTAAGTATATGAATAGCCACATATTTAAAAAAAATGTAAATCTGTTAACAGAAATTTGTCAAATGAATGCACGTGTCATAATTTAAGTTCTATAATATGTAATCTGTAATTATGCAGACCCAGTGTATTTTGCAATAAAGCCTCTTTAAAAAATTACAATATTCATGCAATAAACCTAAATAAATAAAGCCAAAAGCCTTTAATCATAAGATCATGATTTTATTTTTAAAGTACATATTTGACAACATAAATTTTTCTTGTATTTTGAAGGAGTATTGGAATATTGTAAAAAAAAAAATATGATTTGTTAAAAAAAACTTAGGTAAACCATTTTTATTCTATACTGTCAATAAAATAAAAAAATTTAAGTCACAAGTTTGTTGGGAATTTTTTCAATTCATAAATATTCGAAAATGTTAACCAAACATTTGCAATTTGATTGCATAATCATCCTTAATTTTAAATTATGCTTAGTATTTTACGTTCAGTTTGTTGATAAATGACTGCTGCTTACAAAGAAAACTTCAGAGTTAATTGCTGATAGACGACGGCCTTAATTAAGTGATTATTACTTAATTGTGTGAGGTATGACGTGATTTTACATAGACATTCATTCAAGCGATGTGTTGTCAGTGAACACTTGAAAGAGAGAAAAATTGTCTGAATCCCGAGATCTCAGAATGTGGCTAGCATGTAGTTGACCTGCCAACCCTCGTCAAACCGTTGCTAATGCGTGCTGCAGCAGCTTTGCCCCGAGACCAAACGCACTCAGTGCTATAACAGCATAAGGGAGTCTGTCTTCTTAACCAGTCACTGATTTCTAAACACGCTAGTCAACAAGGTAAAGATGACTCTTAAGATGGTAACTTCTGTAGCGCCTACAATATCTGCTACCAGCTTGACACAGGTGGCGATGATTGCCTGAAGGCGGGCCTTGCGCAGCGCATTTTCAACGTTCCACGAAGGAAAACGCTGCGTTCGCGGTCAGGTTTTCATGAGATAAATATTTTTACCTTTGCTCCCTCTACGACGCCTGTATATTTCGCCAGTCATATAATATATGATTCACGGTTACACGTATCTCATTGCTATTTTAAAGTATAGATATCTGCTCGTGCGACTGAGTCTGAAAATTTTGTCAGGTGTTAGGGGTCTTCCGCTTGTAAATATTTTTTATTTATGTACAATTTCACTTTATATAAATTTTTATCCCATACGTGGAATTTGTTTTGCTGCACCGACTGCGCNTTTTATTTATGTACAATTTCACTTTATATAAATTTTTATCCCATACGTGGAATTTGTTTTGCTGCACCGACTGCGCAATATCAATTTTATAATATGTGTATGACAAACGACAGTATGGATTTATTATGGCTCCATGAAAGAATTTAGGCGAGTGTGAATTATTTTTTTAACTATTGAGTTACGTCTATCAAATTTTTATGTTTAAATGTGCATTTTAACTGTGAACAATCATTAATGTACTTGATGTGATAGTATTCTTGGACTTAGAAGCGTCTTCGATGTTAGGTTTGAATGTTTTACGTCGGGCTGGCATGTCGAAGAGTCTGAAGCCATGACATCTGTATTAGCATGTTTTGATTTATTGTGAAAATACACGCTTGTCGTACGAGAGTAGCATTTTTTCCGACAAGTATATCATGCGCCAGACACCATCTGCCCTGAGTTTTGTATACAGGATACGAATATTTTACATCCAAGTCACCCCTGCAAGATGCAGGGGCGACTTGGATCTTGACCAATAGTATAATTCCATGGTTGATCATCTACACAGTATGGATTTCCAGTACTTTAGTTGACACTTTAAACATGTGAACGCCACTTTTTTTTTTTAGAACATCTCCACATGTTCGAAGATGAATCGAAAATGTGATGGCGTATCACCGACTGCGACAATCATGGAACCATTAATACCAACATCGAAGTTACTATCTACGGCTATGTTTGTACAGTCTATAATAATGGAAGTGGCGTTATTGCTGGACTACCGTAAGAAGGCGTCATCTTCAACAACACGGCCCGACTACTCGAGAAAGCTCATGTTAGAAGAACTCACCTTGAGAGATAAATATGCTGCTAAAAGTGTTCTGCTCTGTTCAGATGACGGGGCACTCTGCTGAGATATTCCGGGAAATATAACTATGTATTTTTCTCCACCCGCTGCGAAACAACCCATTTAACCGTTTATGGCAATGGGTCTATAGGGGTTTGAAAGTTCCCTAGACGGTGAAGAAAGAACGTACGTCGCAAGTGAACGAACAAGTGTCAGTTGTGACATTCATATTGCGGTGCTGTAACAGTTCAAGCGAAACATGCACTAGCCAGCCTTAAAATTGGACGAACTTAAAAACAATTATAAAGCACAGGAAGCAGTGATGAACGACGTCGACAAAGAGGCAAAAAATGAGAAAAATTGGAAACATTAGCATACATGCTGATGATGAAGACGATCATTTTTCTAATCAGAAGTTTACGAAGTCGCTCGAGTTGTACACACGTTTCCGTGATAAATATATCGACAGTGATGTTAAATTCAAGGAAAGATTGTACTTGAATAAAGTGAAAAAATTCCAACAGAATTTTTAACACTGTACCTACAGTGAAAGGCAACGATCGAATAAAGAAATGTAGACGATACACTTAGCGTAATTCGGCTCCTTCGGGTGCATAAATTCCGTGTGTATGGAGTGTAAATCTAGGTCAGTGACCTCAAGTAGCTGCCATGTTGGATGCTTAACCTTGACCCAGGCCTGTGGTTACATTGACCTATACCTCTGTGAAATTTCGGAATAACTTTAAACCCAAAATTTCCAAAAAATTCAAAGTTTCCGAAAATTTGTTAACAACATTGAAAAATATTCCAATTTCTATTGCTACGTCATTCCGCCCAGCTGCCCACTGTCATCTTCAATTAAGTTTGAAGATTTTACATTTCATAAATATATATTTCATAAACTTTATTAACTATAATTATACTTTTGTTAAAATTAATAAAAACTTATTTTTAAAGGAATGATTTTTTTTAGAAATATATTTAATAAAAATAAAATGTATGTACTTTTAAATTATAAAGACTTACATCCTGGTAATCCTGGGTTTTATTCTCATTCCACTACTCAAAAGATGTCGCAGCACATATTCTCGATAACATAACCAATAGGTGACTGACACGCCGAGTTAATTGTTCCCCTTTCATGGTTACACCTTATACCCCAGTCTTAACTCCCTGATCGCCCCACCCCCTTCCAATCGTGAGCAAACCTTGGCTATTTATCATAATTGAACAAAGGTGTTCGATTTACCTCACCTCATTTGTCCACTACAGTCGATCCTCTAGCCCTCCTTCATAACTCTCCATGTTAGACTACGTCCTCCCCAACCTTATCGCCGTCCTCTTATCCCGTACCCCCTTATACTTAATTCCCTTTTCAGTATATTTGCAGTAGTTGTTTCTCCCTCTTACCTCCTACCACCCCTGCCAGCCCCTTTGTTCCCAGTTCTCCGAACTGACCAGCCAGCAGTAATACCGTCGCATGAACTTCTCGCTTTAGTCTCCTCCATTCCACCATTCAAACCCAAAACCATAGTTTCATCCAATTTTATTTATGTTTTAAAATTAGTGGCAAAGTATTACAGTACAAAAGAACGTGATAGAATTCCCAAATCACTGTTCTGAATTTCATAACCTTGAAATAAATTTTCCAGTTAATGGCTGAATCGCACATACGAGTCCGACTGACCCTTTTTATGACCTCATGTGCCAAAATTATCATATTTATATGTTTGATTTTTGCAACGCATAAATCGTTAGTTACTAATACATTAAAACCATTGCATTTTTCTTGTGAGACAGAATAAACATTAAATAAAACACACCATTTTTCAAGTTTTATTTTCAGTTCAGTCTGTATTCTATATGAACAAACACTTAAGGTATACATGCTCCTGTCTTACAAAACATGTACACATAGGCAGAAAAAAAATCATATCGAATCTATTTTTATTTCCATCCCTTTGTAGACACATAAACCACATCTCATTGCACAGTGAGCTTGAGTACAAAATTCGCATGACAGCACCATCACTGATGTGTTGATGGGACCACTGGAGATGATACGACCGAAGACCTGGATTGCACATAGCCGATGGGTGCGTTGATGGTGTAGAAACTAGTGTCGGATTTGTGGCCAAGGAACGTGATGGGGCTGCCTCAGTGGACGTATTAGTTGCAGGTGTTTTTGTCAGAGGAATGATGCCAACGAAGTGACTCTGCAGCAGTCTATCCTCCCACTTCTAGCTCGTAGGTCATGCATCCATCACAACGACATCGCTTGGCGATAACAGCTGACGATGGAGTCTTAATAGCCGATGAGGGTGAAGTGAGGTTAGTATGGAGCAGCGCCGGAACGTAAGGACGGGGGAAACGGGAGATCCCCGAGTAAACCCGCACGATTTCCACATGCTAAAATCAGGGAGCAACCCCACCGGGAATCGAACCAGGTTCACCTAGGTGGGAGGCAGTAGTCTAACCACTACACCACCACGGCCCCACAGAAGATGGAGATTGCAGGATCGTCTTTTACGGAATCATCGAAATATCGATGTAATGAGCTTTTCAAATTTGTAGGATATTATAATATGTTCGCAGTAAGTACCACTGCATTAGAACAACGGCCCACACTTAAAGCACAGATATGTATAATCNACACCACCACGGCCCCACAGAAGATGGAGATTGCAGGATCGTCTTTTACGGAATCATCGAAATATCGATGTAATGAGATTTTCAAATTTGTAGGATATTATAATATGTTCGCAGTAAGTACCACTGCATTAGAACAACGGCCCACACTTAAAGCACAGATATGTATAATTTAGTTGGGTGTTGGGATACTTAATAATCATATTATTTTCGTGTTGGTTTGTGACGTGCTTGAGTGTAAAAACCGTGCAACAATAGCAGCACTGATATGTTGTTACTGCCGAAGGTGGTACAGATGACTCTGCCATCAGCTCGTTGGTCAAAGAAGTCATTGATACAGCTGGTTTTGCGAAGGTGGAAGTCGATGGCACAGCCGCAAAAGTCGATTCTATATCTGGTGTTGCAACTGATGAAGTCGATGGTACTATTGGTGATTTATCTACATCGGCCAAATATTTCGATGGTGATGTAAACCCTCACATGCTCGTTTACATGATTGCATATAAGCTCTACATTGTCATGTGGACTTCGGCGAATAAATCGGCTGCTGCATTAATATGTAATGTAAACTCTGACCGATAATTCGCAACTCACACAGCAGCTCCGCTGCCACCCATAACCAATTCCACAGACCACTTCGAGAATGGCAGCCTACAATGCTCCCACCATTCATTCACAGAACACTTTGCGATTCGCAGCACACTTCGCGCTCACGACTAACTTAATGCACCACATGATTAATGGCCCACTTCATAAAAAAAACCTGGCAACGCCCAGATTCTCTCCGACCTCCAGTGGCGCAGTCGGTTGGTGCGCCGCCGGTCTGGTGTGCGGGAGGTTTTGGGTTTGATTTCCAGGTACTGTTCGCGCGCCACCTCTGTGACCGCTCGGTAAGAGGAAAGGGGTAGGCAGGGTGGCGAGTTATCGCGGGAGGGGGGAGCTTGGTGACGCATGTACTACCCGCAGTAACGCATTTAGACCCGATGTGTACCACGCCGCTGCGCTGGGAGTGCTATGTCGGTCCGGAAGCGAAACGAAGTCATGTATTCCGAGGGTCGTAGAATCGTAAGTCATAATTGCAAAGTGTGGTGAAGAGGCTAAACAAGAACGTTACGCATTCACAGTAAACCAGGCCACAGCAAGGCCTGCACACTACGTTGGAGTGTCGGAGACGTTCATTAAAAAGATACGGAAGGGACAAAAAGAACTGGATAACAGCGGTGAGGGCAGTAGCTTGTCCACGCCGGGTAAACGACGGAAATCTAGGCCGGAACACACTGTCGTGACTGTCGATGGCTTTGATAGATGCGTAATTCGGCGGACGATTTTGGAGTTTTATCTTAATGAAAAACGTGTCCCCATCATTTAAAAAATAATTCCTGTGATAAAGGATAAAATACACTTTCCATGTGAAAACAACTTGGTTTTCGGTGGGAAAATAACCCAAATCGCAGGAAGATACTGATTGAGAGAAATCACATCGTATCTTGGCACCATGACTATCTAAAAAGGCTCACGAAATTAGTAAGTTACTGCCCTGTGCACTGTGAAACCTTATAATATTGTAGTACTGCATAGTTACTAGTAAACAAAACTGTTTGCAGACATTATATGTATTATCCACCATCACAAATGTTAACAAAAACTATTTCTCATGCCCAAAAACCATTGCATGTATCTTCTGAATAGTTTCGAATGAGTGATATAAATCTCACGTTAATATTTGGTTGCCACATTAATAAGCACCATAAGCACCATGCCCTCAGCAATTCAGTACCTTGTTGGATACCCTTTAAGTCTTAAAACTTCTTTCAAACGAGTCTGCTTGTTGTAAATTATTTTATTGGTGTAATATTGGGCTATGTAATTCCATTATTCCGTCAGCCTCCTCTTCAATTCTTCTTTCGAGGTTACCGGTGTTCTCCTGACTCTGGTGTTAAGTTTATCACACAGATTCTCAGTAGGGTTTTAATCAGGTGATTGGGGTGGCGTTTCGATAACCTCTGGACAGTTATAAAGAATCCATTCTCGCACCAGACGCGACTTTTGTTTCGGATCGTTGTCCTGATAGAATTCGAAAGTCTGTAGAATATATAATTTGCCAGAACTTATATTCATACTGCCTTTAAGGATTGCTAAGTAGTCTTCCTTCTTTGTATTCTCGACAAATACCGACTCACCCACTCCAGCTGAGGATATGCAGTCCCAGATCATAACGTGGCCGCCGCTGTGTTGTACTGTTGGCTGCAAATTCTTCTTTTGGAGCTACTCGTTCGCTTTATTCCACACCATAACCCTACCATCTGACTGAAAGATGTTTAACTTGCTTTCTTCCACAAATATCATGTCATTACATCATTCCCGTTCCGTACTGACATGGTCTTTGGCAAAGGCGAGTATTCTATTTCTGCTCACTTTGCTTACATATGGTTTCTTCCTGGTAACTCTGCAATTATATCCATTCTCTCTGATTACCATTCGAACGGTTTCTGGGTGCACATGTATTCTACATTCTAGAAGTAACTCTGTAGTAATTTTCGGTACACTAAATCTGGGATTACATGTTATTTTATATAGTATAGACAGTCTTTGTCGTTCGTTAAGCTTTCTTGGTTGCCATTTCTGTGGTAGAGATTAAATTCTATCTTCATTTACATGTCGTTTTATTATGTCGCAAACTGTACTTTGAGGAATATTTAGTATTGACGAAATATTCCTCTGAGATAAGCCCTTACCAAGATGAAAGATGAGTTGGCGTTGTTCCAATGCTATATTGTATTTCTTACGCCCCATCTGAAGGCAATAGTAACTAGCAACGCAGAATGATACGTGAGGTGTACTTACACCTTCCTTCGATCTTGGCTGTGGTAGAATGTGCAGCCACATTACAGTACCTACTGTTGGTGAGATTGACCGAATAGAAAGTGACAAGATATGGCACAGCTTTAAGGCTAAGCATAATCGTTTTTAGTTTATATTATATGCCACTATTGCATTACTGCACATCAGGCATTCATTTCTGTAGTTGTGTCACGTAATAATCCTTCGCCACGTATGCAATGACAATATTCGATTATAACTTACATACACATATCCGACCGAATATTAGTGAATATCTGTAGTTGTAATGAAACAGCACAGACAAAGACGGAAACAAACTATCTACATTGACGAAACGTGTATAGACAGTAATTTACTTTTAGTAAATGCTGGTAAATGGGTGATGTGTTCGGTATACAAGCTAACGTGAATTCGGGCACTAGAGCCGGGACAGCCAATATTAATTTCATTAAGTGGTTACCGAGAAGCTTGCACCTGATCTTCCTCCGCCATATACGGTAGTGATATATAATGCACTTTATCATTGCGCACAGATAGACAAGCCATCTAAAAAATACTCTGTGAAAGCAGATATGTTAACATGGTTAACGAATAATTTAAAACCTCTTTCTATGAAAGACTAAGTCATGAAAATGAGAATAACAAATGCCAATTAGTGCTTGTATAGTAGCAGTTTTTGTTGTCAGTTCAAGAGATAATAATGCAGATTACTATAACTGCTCTGGTGCAGAACAGTGCACATATACGCATGCCTACGTATGGCCAAACAACCATGATGAAATATTTTATATTCAACAAAGAAATGCATCGGATCCTTGGCACAAATAACATACAAAGAAAGAGTACAAATAGTTATAAATGGTTCCTTCTGGGACACCTGGCGTCCTGGCAAGGACGAGGGGACGAGCTGACCGTCATCTTGGATGATGTCACACAGCAACCTCCTGCTCTGTCATTCCTTGCCAACGTCGGCCATGTTGGATTCCCCTCCCACTCTGTCATTCCTGCCCAGCGGTGGCCACCTTGGATGTCTCTACTTNTAAGTATGGGGGGGGGGGGTTCCTCAGAGTCCGCCCGATCTCGTTTATTTTCTCACTCTCACTCATTACTTCTTACCAGATGTCCCCACTTCATGCTCTGGCATTCCATGTGGAGGGTTTTCTCCATGCTGTCCCTCTATGCCAGCACCATCCATCTTGCCTGAAGAATGTTCTAGTTCATTGCCCCATCATGCAACTTCTCTCATCATGCTGTCATTCCACATTGGTTTTCTCATATTCCTTCTGGTCTCCTTTAACCTGGTGGCCTGGCAGGGACGAGTCTAATGCTCTACCATTACACCTTGTTTTCTCATATCCCTTCTGGTCTCCTTTCACCTGGCATCCTGGCGGGGACGAGTCTCATGCTCTGTCATTCCACCTGCGCGACAGGGAGAGAGGCCGGCCCACGCACACTAGCCTAGAGTCGCACCGCATGTGCGTCAAGTACGTCCTAAGCCCACCTATAAGCATAGTTGCCTGTAATTTCCGAACCATTTAAGATACAGTTACCAAATTCATAACATAGATATCACCCCCGACAACGAAAAGGGCCGCAGGGTCAAGTATGCCCTAAGCCTACTCATAAGCCTACTTGACTGTAATTTCAGAATTGTTTAAGATAAAGCCACCAAATTCATAACATAGGCATCAGCCCCGAAAACGAAAAAGGCTGCAGGGTCAAGTATGCTCTAAGCCTACTTATAAGCATAGTTTTATGTAATTTCCGAACCGTTTAAGATACAACCACCAAATGTATAACATAGGTATCACTTCCAACAACGAAAAGGGCCGCAGGTTCATGTATGCCCTAAGCGCATGTATAGGCATAATTTACTGTAATTTCTTAACTATTTAAGATACAACCTCCAAATTCATAACACAGGCATCGCCCTTGATGCTGAATATGATGGTGGAGACAATTAGATCTTAAGCCATCGTATAAGCGTAATCGGCTGTAATTTCCGAACTGTTTAAGATAAAGCCATCAAATTCATAACATACAACATGCACATTACTCCCGACGAAGAAAAGGATTGCAGGGTCAAGTATGTCATAAGCCCTTTTATAAGTGTAGTTGGATGTTATATCCGAATAATTTCAGATAGTCACCAAATTCATAACATAGGTATCACCTCCCACGACGAAAAGGTCCGCAGGGTCAAGTAAGCCCTAAACCCACTTATAAATATAGTTGGTTATAATTTACGAATGGTTTAAGATATAGTCCCCAAATTCATAAAATAGCCATCACCCCCGACGATGAACAGAGGTGCATGGTCAAGTACGCCCTAAGTCCACTTATAAGCATAGTTGCCCACCATTTCCCACCCACCGAAGCTATAGACATCAAATTCATATCATAAACATCACCTCTGATGAAGAATGGTCACGTAAACTATAAGGGGCCTTTTTAAGCGTAGTCGACCACCATTTCCCATCCACCGAAGCTATAGTCGACAATGGCCAGAATGGTAGTGTCAAGTACGCCCTAAGCACTCGCATAAGCGTAGTTAGCTACCATTTCCCACCCATCAGGGCTATAGTTACCAAATTCACAATATAGGCATCACTTTCGTCAACGAAAAGGACCACAGAGTCAAGTACACCTAAAGTCTTCGTATTAGTATAGTTGGCTGCCATTTCCTAGCCACCAAAGCTACGACCACCAAATTCATATCATAGGCATCACTTCCGACTGCAATTAAGGAGATAAGGGCAAATAGGCCTTAAGTCCTGTTAGAAGCATAGTTGGTCAGCATTTCCAAACCTTTGAATTTCGGGAACATGTAACAATCATCCAAGCATGTGGATTTTCGTTAGAGAAAATAAAGGTATACATACAGGCGCGTTACAAAGTTACTGCTGCAAGTAGGAATATAGGGTCTGAATTAGCACACACATACGCATCGGCCTTCGCGCACTCGTCTAGCAAATATGTGTATATTGATTTCTCTGTACCCCACTAAAAAGATAATTATAACATAGCTTCGTATTCGTCCAATTGGATGGCGATATAAGTTATTGGAACCATAGAAAACTGACCGGTTGTTAAACAGAGCTGCTCGGTGTTGGTAATACATGAATGCAGCACTGAGGGATCAGCATTTAGAGGTCAGCAGTGAGGGATCAGTACTGCGAAATCGACTATGATGTGTACGACTAACACTTTTCAACACAAGGGCAGGCAGCCCGAGCCATCGTTAGCCTGGGTAACCTTAGAACAACCAGTGATATATTGAAAAATAAAGCGTTATAAAATTGTAGCAATAACAAGACATACATAGTCGCCGGTTACACTAAAACATGTATGCGTTAATATAAATAAACACCATCAGCCTAGCACAAGGGTAGGTGAAACTGTGTGTAAAATATATGAAACCGCCCTGTACATGAAAAATCAGTCACAAAACAAACAATAAAGAACATGCATATATGCAAGTTCATCACGAGCATGGTGTCATAACGAGTCCCAATATATAAAAAATACCAAGTGGAGCCACAGTCCATAATAGTGGTATCACTGTTGCTATCATGCCAAGTAGTTTAGTAAAAGCTAGAATGTACGCTGACATGAGAAAGAACGAATTATCACAAGGGCCAACCGCAAAAATTACTACAATGAGTCAAGTCCGATATACATTACGCGACTTGTAAAGACTTTGTTCCTTTACTTGCCACAAAACCGACATACATTAAAACCATTAGTGGTGTACGAGAGACGTCACTACTACTACGCGCTGATGCAAAACAGATATAAAAATTATTATTAAATCAAATAGTAATAAGCATTTAACAATCTATATATATTGGGCGAGCATTAAATGCTGTACTTCATGTTAAACTATAAAAAAATTTTGCGAAGCCGAGAAGCACAGGTGCGATAACGAAAATACTGCTACACACTGATGTAAACTGATACAAAAATAAAATGTAAAGGAAAATAGCTATAAGAAATTACCATACCAACCATTGCAATCGCATATTACACAAGTGTCAGGTGCTGTACTCGTACGCTGCTTTAGATTATCATACGTCCTAGTCAGTACATTAGAATAGCAAACGTCTTCTGTAAGAACTGAGTGAAATGAAACCATCAAATTCAGAGTATAGCCATCATTCACAACGCTAGCAGCAGAAAGCATCTGACCCGACCGATGTTGTGCGATCAACTAACATCGTGGGAATCTGTAAGGGAGACCAGGTGGTCGACCCGCGACGCGAACACAGTGCAGGTCTCGGCATGTCTAAGGATGGTACATAACTGCATAACAACAGCCGAGAGAGATGCGCTAGGTATCGGGAATAGGGCTTGCATTTATTTCTGCCGTCATTTTAATGGAATAATGAATTACTTTATCTCTGAATTACTTTATCTCTGGTGAAGGACAGAGGTGCGACGTTGAGAACTTTTACTAGTGTAATCATGGGCGCGTTTTCATCCTAGTGTGCAAGGAGCCCAAGGGGTTATTAACAAACATGAGCATGTGCCTGAATGTAATCGCGATGGATCAAAAACAAATTTTATGCATATTTACAATCATATATTCGTGATGTGATCGTGATCTCTGTTATACCTGGCAGTAAGGTTTTCATATTAGATTTTTTTCTTAAGTATTCAAAGTGATGTTTTCCCATCGTGCTTGGTATCGATGGCAGTAGTATTTCAACGATTATTCCCTGAGTCGATACATATTAAAGTTTTATTTTAACCAAAAATTAAAATCTATAAACGCTGGCAGTTAAACCCTAATCGCAGGCGAACCAAGCCTTAAATTTCAATGAAAGTAACTCGTGTAATTTCTATGATTTATATAAAAATTTTAGCCTAGATTTTACCGCTGTGTTTAATTAACTTTTTAAAAATCGAAACACTCATAAATGTATTCAAAATCGTTGCAATATTTATTTTCCATTTTTATGCATATCACGTATTTCACTGTTAATATCATGTTAAAAAATTATACCTTCGTAAAACCTGGCAAAACAACTGTAGGCAGTTGACAACCCTGAAGTAGCTTGAAGGAGGAACCTAGCGAAGTTGTCCGGCGGAGTAGCAGGCGGCGCATTCCTCTGCGTCTGGACGGGAGGTGCGCCAACGCCAGCGCCGGAGAGGAACAAGAAAGCGGGCAATATGTTAAGGTCGATGAGCGCTGGAGTGTCAGGCATTGTTCTCCCTAGGGTGGTCCACGGTGCGATGTCCCCACGGCCAGCCGGCCAGACGACCCTCCCAGACACCGCTCTCTCTCGCCGCACGACAATCGCTGCAAGTTCCCGCCTCACTCACCAAGTCCATGGTTGACACAGAAAAAAAAACTTTCCTGCCCGCAACTGCTTATAGTTGAAGATGATAAATTAAAATGCTGAACCAGATTATGTGCAATTAATTTGGCAGCTAATTATGAAAAATGACCTTACATTATGTTTGGGTCCATGGACAGTAGGCACGAAAGGCACCGATGCACACATTTCTGCACTACGCTTATGACACCGAACACTTTTGTACTATTTTCAAGCTTCTACTGTTCCAAATACAATAGCCAGGTTCTTTAAGGGGTGGAATTTTTACTAAATAAAATAGCTAATAATTATTGTATAATTTATTTTTGAATAATACAAAAGGTAATATCATGTCAATAACGACTATCACCTCCTATTTACATATAATATTTATATAATGGTCCGTTAACCTCACAGAAATAAGCACAATCACACAGTTAAAATTAGTCTCTATAAAGAGTTCATTAATATCCATTATATTTAATATCGAAATTTATATATATGATATCTGAGAGTTACAGTATTTGAAATCAAGTCCGCATCACTTGCCCATTCAGTCCCACCTTGTTATGGTTCATATGTAACCAGTGTTCCCTGTCCGGAATGTTCTGGAGCGCTCCGAGCGCTTTCGTGCACAGTGTTCCTCCACTTGTCGGATACCTCGCAATCCGCAGCACTCGCGCACTCTCGTTCGTAGCCGCCACACACACACACACACACACACACACACACACACACACACACACACTCGTCCGCCACAGTCTCTCACACCCTCGTTCATCATCGGTTCTTTTTTTCAATATCCATCGATGGCCCGATCTTCGTTCGCCATTTGCCACACTTCATCAGATGGCTATCACAGACTCCCGACACTCCGGCTGTGGCAGTATTTATATTCTAGAAGCACTTACCCAGATCTTCTTCACATGTCGGGTTACCCAGAGGGAGATTACCAGAAGTTCGTGAAACAGCCACCACTCGCCAACTCCTCCAGTAGGAAGGAGGGGGTAGTGACGCTGGTCCAAATCAGCTATCATCCCTTTCGCAGGCCCGGTGAGGCAGCAGCGAATGGTGACCGCCCCGGGTAGTGTTGAGTCACTCCACTGCGGCCCAGAGTGTCACCAATGTTGATTATCACAATTTTCATTAGCAGTTTTCAGGCAAATAAGGATGGATTCAGAAATTTCAATATTTAATTGAAGGATAAGTTAAACTTCAACCACATGGACCTACAGGGCGCGCACAAAATCCGTATACTCATGTAAGGACATCTAGCTGATATGAGTAAACACTTCACATTAGAGCTGGTGACATTCTCATGACCTCTACACGTGTGACACCGTTGTCGTAAGGTCTGTGTGGCATGGTGGCAGTTGACAGTTGGATGCGATGATTGACTCAAATGATTACACAATCTAGGAACGTTCGGTGGCCGTTGTGTGGGTTCATGAGCTTCAAGTTACAAGGATATCGATGCAAAATGACATGGATGACTTCTTTGAGCGGTTCGAGAAGACAGCACCGACAAATGAGACGTTGTTGCAGTGGGAAAAGAAAGCTTTTCAAACAGGCAGTGTTCGTAAGACTCCAAGAAGTTGAAGACCATCCACAAGGCAGAGACTGTGTGCGAATGTGGCTGAATCTGTCCAACTATACCCAGTTAAATCCACGCGAAAAGGTGTTACTGAGTTGGCAATAGCTGAATCAACCATGCGGAACAACACATGAAATTATACCTGCACCTGAAATGTTGGCGTCCACTAAAAGTTGATAAATTAACCGATGCAGATATGGAAAGAAGTGTGGATGCTTATGTTTAGAGGCTGCAACAATTTTCTACAATTCTTCAGTGGCCTGAGGTCATATTTCCATATAAATGAGCTATTTATCGCAGCAGTAGCAATATCTTCTTTCCGGGGAAAAGAAGAAACCCATTTCTTTGAATAAATTGAGTATAATCCCTCTTAAGTCACGATCTGAACCGGAATGACGATAACGCATCTGTTTGTTCAGTTTTTTTTTACTGGTTCTATTAATTAATTCCGTTATCCTGTACAGTGTTTAGTTTCAACACAAAGAGGCATCGGCACACTTCGCAATGGCTGTTCGACAACGTCTGAACGCAGTCCTTAGGGATCGTTGTTTGGACGAGGATCGTACAATTGTCCAGCTCTCTTTCATGGCCTTCAAGAAACTCTGATTTGACAACACCAGATAACGCACTCTGGGGTTTCATCAAGGAAAATGTGTAGCAGTGCCGTTATTTAACCAACGATCATCCCAAAAAAATAAGTGCGTGAAGTCTTCGAGAAAGTGACCCCGAGAATGCCGATTAACAAGAATAACGTAACTTGGCAGTGCAATCAGCTACCTATGCAGAGACCACAGAGGGGGACAAACGTATGTTTTGGATTCCTAAGAGGTATGATCCACCTTTTGTGATACACATACAAAAGGACTTATTGTATTAGATTGACTTGTTATAGGGTATACGGACTTTCTGATTCTATTGGACCACAGTTTATTTGACACGCCTCGAACGAATTTTCAACCAATAACAGACCTGAAAGTTAATCAAAGACAGTATCCCGTGCTACCTGATCTATGGTTAAACTGAAGCAACCCCCAGTGAACTGCTGACTGATGCTAGAATACGCAAGGATTGTGGAGTGTAGCTTATTGCCACATCTAATCAGCGAAATATCCTAGTCTTTACAAATAAGAGAATATAGTCATAATCATTCTAACTATGTCATTAAGCTAATTTTTTCTTGGAACTCTGACCGACAGCTAAACTCATACGCGGCCCTAGGTTTGATTTTTATTGGACAATCCTGTATTTTACGGTGTATTAATATCATATCAGAAGTGTAATCTTCAAAATAAGTGTCAGTTTATTTTATAGATAGCGGAGGAACAACAAGCACTTCTCTAGAGTGCTCGACTTATGACGAACCGGCTGCAGCCGCCCCGCATCTGTATTGTGTGAAGTATTTATGAAACATTCTTGAATTGCCTTTGCTCACACTTAAACGGATTTCGCACGTACAGTCATCCACATGCTGATTCGTAATTACTCTGACAACATAAAGAAACGTGGGATATAGCCCGATAGAGATAGCCTTACATTGATGGTTAATTCGAAACCAAAGGGAGTTACAACCCCGTGAAAGATTAACTTCGGAAATATTGCAGAACCATAAGTAGTTATAGGTAAAGTGAGCACTTTCGAAAACTCTGCCTAAGATCTACTTTTCTCTCGTTTTTCATCCTTCCGCAATATGCAAAATTCACATTGCCCTAAGCCTAGTGACTTTATTCATGAGCCAGTCAACTGAAAACATGAAACTATTAGGAATGTTAATGTGTTACCAATATACAAAATCGTACTTAAAAGTGTATAAAGGAAAACGCCAAATTGATTAACCATAAATGTAAACACTACAGTCACAATAGAACGTCAAGTTTTGGAACTATTTTACTTCATTCGCTGCCAACTTAACTGGGAGCCAGCATGCCAGTGTGTACGGTAGCGTATATACAGTTAACAGGTAGTAATTTTTTTTTCAATTATTAATTTCAAATGTGCTAACTTTACCATGGACAGCCTGTGTGATTATATATTTGGATTTTGTGCTATTAAACGAAGATATGCAATTACGAAATAATTTGAAACTTGAAAATGAAACTTCCTATTCAGTCCCTCCTTCCTCCATCATTGAAACTACAATGGTCGAGAAGACAGCACCGACAAAGAAGAGGTTGTTGCAGTGGGAAAAGAAGGATTTTCAAACAGGCAGCTGTACGATGAGCTGTAATCATTCAGGCAAACAGACAGACGGATATATACATCGACTGACGTCGTTGATAGCGTCGGATAACCACGCAGAAGAAGAAGTAGTGAATATTTACTTTTAAAATAATATAGGGGGATTACACAGTGACGCAGTAGCATGTTATTGCGCACTTTTTTGGCACATAGTGTTTTCGCTATATATAATACAATAAAAACACCAAATCGTTACAATTATTTGCTTTTCTAACGGAAGTAAATATCAAGTAGTTGAACTGTTCGCTATTGAGTATGGGCGCAGTTAAGGCAACATTTGCCTTCTCTACCACTGAACCCATTGTACGCATACTTACATTTTAGATTTAAAAAAAAACATAAAATTTCAGAAACAAACAGACCTATATCTAAATGTCCCCATCAACTGAACGCATGGTGTGATAAAACGCAAACATGGCAATGGATGATGCTATTAATTAATAAAGACTTCCAGGTCATAATGTAAATGTAACCATACGTTTGTCAATTTCAAGAGGTTAATTAATCAACATGGTACGACTTTACAATATTAAGGAAGGAACGATAATATCAATGATTCAAGATATAGGCTGTTCACGGTAAAATAAGCACTTCTGAAATCACCTTTGAAAAAATTCTGTGTCCACTAGCTGCACTCAAAATACAAAGTCAAGACTTGGAACTATTTTTCAACTGACGCGTGAATAAAGTGATCAGGACTAGGGCAACGCAAATCTTACATTTGGCGGAAGGATATAAAATGAGAAAAGTAGATCTTATGCTGGGATTTCAAGAGTGCTCAATTAATCGCGAACAGTCTGTGAAACGAGCATGTCACCCTAAAGGGAGACTAATGAGAATGTTTGCAGCGAATCGTCTTGTTAACCAATACTAACTAAGCTTTTTACTTCAATTTAAGCCACGAATCCAAGCTGAATACTAGCTGGTGAAGAAAGGCGAGAGCAGTGCGCAGTGATCCAGCGTAGGACGGTGTGCCTCAAGAGAACGGGATGGACACCGCGCCTACAGACAGCCTGCCGGAGGTATTTATAGCCGGTAAACACTCCAGCCGCTAGATACAATGCTTGACTCCAGGCCGCGTGCTGGAGCCTCCAGCGTAAGGTGCTATTTGTGTGCCCACTTATCTCGACAGTGCCTCCGCCACTATGCCTGCCGCCGCCTTCAGCCGTGCCGTGGCTTCCCTCTGCCTTTCGCACGCCTGCCGACACCACGTCAGAAGCGATATTCTCATTCCCTTTTCGACCTGTCGGAAGTATGGTTAACACTCAGGGTAAAAAAGGACAGGAGGACATTTACTCTGGAAAAGAGGGTATTTCAGTAAACAGAGGAACAACGCGATTTCCTTGGCGCCGCAAATTATACTACCACAGTCAATAACTTCGTGGACTGACTGACGCTCTGAATGTAGGCAGCCACGCATCACGGCAACGTTCACATAAATTTGTGGACTGATGCCTCGAGTGTAATAGCCATGTATCACGGTGTACACGAACTTGTTGACAGTATTGCGTATAAAATGGAGAAATATACATTACTTTTCTCAAGTGCGNTAAATTTGTGGACTGATGCCTCGAGTGTAATAGCCATGTATCACGGTGTACACGAACTTGTTGACAGTATTGCGTATGAAATGGAGAAATATACATTACTTTTCTCAAGTGCGTTTTTTTTTCATAGTTTTCATAGTTCAGCAGTTTCGCTGGAAAAATAAGTTACCGATACAACTAATTAGCTTACTTTCTTCTACACATATATTGACTGTTCGAAAACTCAATGCCCAAACTCCAGACATAGTTTTTTGGACCAAACATAATACAAAAGTAATTTGCACGTATATCAGGAAAATCATTTTCATATAATTTAATTATATTCAAAGTTTCAACGTACAAAGCCTGGAGAACAAGGTGGTGCGATCATACATGTAGGAGAAGCATAGGTCGTAGGCTCACGACTCTTAATTACTAGGTACATACGCAGCGTTGCGTGCCTACTTCCTATGCAACTTATCCTACACGCATGATCGAACAGTATTGTGCTGCAGGTGTTGTACGCCACCATTTTGAGCACAATTATTTTATATAAAAATACGTTTACGTATATAAGTGCATAGGGCTTTCGTGTTACTATTGGCCCAAAGAAACTATGTCTGGAGTTTGGGCACTGAGTTTCTGAACATACTGTATACAAGTAATTTTAGTGAGGTACTCAAATGCTTAAATGACACGTTAATGTGCGTTCAAAAAATATTTAAGCAGACACATAAGCAACTCAGTTTCCTACCTTCAAGGTATTGGCCACCCTTAATTGTGGGCGCTGTTTCCTCGTAAATGCAGTAGGTTACAGTGTTACAAGGCGAATTTTTCGCACTTTTGGACATGGCAACTAAAAATCCGTTTTGTGATTTTAGCAAATACTCAGGGTTAAAACATTAACTGTGGCATGAGAGTAGCGACCACTATTTTGTTTCCGTCTAGGCACGTTATTTAAATTTCTCTTTTCAGTTGTTGATGGTCTTCGTTCGCTGATAAATTGTGTACGTATTTTTTATTTCAAATGTTAACATTTTACTAATTTTTTTTAGTACATGCTTGTTATTTTCTCATTTTTAAGGGCGAATAACATAACTAATAATTACTTGGGCAATAAGTCATACATATATTTTCTACCTAAATCTTTACATGGAATCACCTTGCTACCGTTGTAATGCAGGATAACACGGTGTATGTATACATATATGACCTTATTCGAATTTGGATTGTGCTGGTTGCCGTTAAAGGGGATCTGCAAAATGCGTTATGTTTCAAAATATCAAATACCACACTTAAAAATGTCCGCACATTTCCGGAAAATTTAACAAACATTTGTAGTTAATTAATTGAAATGTCCGTGAGTATATAATACGAAAAATTTCCCGGAAAATATTTATTAAGGCCTTTTTTTAAAGTGCTGGTTACTCAAATTGGAAAAGTTATTTTGTTTACCACTTGTTATCGTGATTGAAAACACTGCTTATTTTTAAAATACTTAAAATTATCAGTTAGAAGGTAATTACTCTTTCCGTATATTTTTATTTCCCGAAAAAAAAAAAGACGTTAAACAGAACACGATTTCTTTANNGGGGGGGGGGGGTAGAAGACGGCTGGCTTACAACAGTGTACACTTGTAACTGACATCCTATCTTTTAAACACATAATTCATTTTGTAGGCATTCACAAAATGAAATATTACAATTGCAGAAAACAATATCATCACACACTGAAATACTCTCCCACAAAGATACGCGTGAATACCCAACGTGTATAGTGCATGTGTTTGCAGGCAGATATTTTACCTCATTACACGAACTCACCGGGCATGGCTGTGGTCCGATTCAGCCAAATCTAATATACAATATTTCCCTCTGTAACCACACGTTTAAAACGGATTGTGGAAAAGGTAGAGCAGGAGGTTGTGAGGGGATATTTCTGCACGCAGAATGGGAGAAAATGACATGCCTCTTTTTAATTTACTTTTTCTTCTTTTCGCCACACTCACCTCTATTTGTTTCCCCCAAACGACGTTTTCAACCCTTTTCCCCTGCCGAATTCGTATGAGGCAGTTCATCCCATGTGGAA
>NQII01000830.1:219619-317648 GCA_002778355.1 Clitarchus hookeri | reverse complement strand
TTTGTATAAACGGGAAGGAGTTGTCTCTAGAGCTCGTGAGTGAATTATAACTTGTTCAAGGAATAATAAAACTAGATTGTTTTTTTGAACTCCAATCGCCCTGTGTTTACTTCAGTAGTAAATTGGTCCTTTAGACAACAGTGTCAATCACCTTCCTTCAAAACCACAGCTCTGGGAGTTGTCAAAGATATCGTTATGCTCTTTGCTTTAGACTGCATTTAGAAATGCATAAAAAGGTTTCAGGGTAATTTTGAATTCTACCCCTAAGAGTGTGAAAAGTGGTAAAAAAAAATTTTCGAGGGCTCAATAGCTCATAAAGCATATGGGATATTGTTATGCATTTAGTTTTCACCCTTTCGGTGGCACATATTAATTTATAAGTTCAAGTGTTGCGATCGTATAATTTTTTGGTGTACGCTTGTGAGCAACTAGTGAACACCGTGCTGTGTGCTTGATTATATCAGCGTTAACCATTCATGTCAAAGAGGGATAAAAAAATCCTACAAATCATATTAGCCACCAGCAAGTACCTGAAAGTACTAGGTACTGGTGTCAGGCTTTGTACAGTACATGTCATAAATTTCCTTCATGTGCAACCTGTTCACCATCGTTTATAGTCTATTCGCGGTTGCTTCACACTTTTTGAATCAAACCTTTGAAAAATCACCCTTTGTATGATGTGTTTTGCTATTTCCTAAATACGTGTTAAGTTATTTCCTAAATACCGTTTTATTTCTCTGTTAACATAAAAGCATCATGTATCTCGTTAAATTGAAGTTTTACCTATATTTAATTTATAAATTATAATATTTCATTTGTAATAAATTTGATTAAAACAGTGAGAAAACATGTGTGTTGGTAGCGCCTAGTAATAAATAGTTCTCATACAAAATACTGTTATAACTGAGTGCTCACGAATTCGGTGCGATGTCCCTTGTAATTTGTTAGACTTAGTTAAACTTAGTCTGCACGAGGCGGAGGAATATCCTGGAAGTAGAACTTTAGCAGGGCTTCAGAAAAGTGTGAAGTAGACGTGAATAGATTATACACGGTGACTGATCAGGTTAAAAGACTGCATATATAAATACCTAAAATCTAACTTAAGTTTTTTTAATACTCATAAGAGTTTAAAAATAGTTCAAATGTGTTTTCGAGTACTCCTCAAAGCTCATTAAACCCGGTAAGATATTTTTATGCTGTTTGTTTTAAATTTGGCTATACAAATACTTAAAAACTAAGTTGAGTATTTTTTGAAAAGGTGTAATACACGCGGGAGAAGCCGCGCGCAGAGAGGTAGGGAGTCGAAAATAAATTGCAACAATTTACACAGTGACCAACAGTATTTAAACTGTTAGACAGTTCGGGTCAAACCGTTATGGTTAGTCGATTTTTCTTTTGTCTTGTCTTCTTCGGGCCCTTGCCACTTCACGCTTCTACTTCGCTAAAGAACGCCATTTTCTTTTTTGGTGTGCGATGGTGTCCGGCGGTGTGGAAAATGCGCCTGATACAGCTGACGCAAGCCCTCCCATTACACTTCACTTCACCGTACACTGACATCATATCGGCATACTTTTCAAACTAGTACTGCACCATGTTTAACAGCTAGGCACTGCGACGAGACAGACAGCTCGACCCAAACAGAGAATGGCATGCAGGACGGGTTGCATACACGTGCCATCAGGTGATCATCGTCAAATGACAAACGGTACGCTTCCGGACATGAGTTCCTATGCAAAATGTTCTATACTCGTTCCCTCCCACAAGCCCTCAATTTATTAAATAGCAATTTAGATACACTTTGTATACAATAACAATGTGTTTGTGTTTTTTTCTCGTATTTTGTTCAATGTAGGTAGCGTTCATTCTAAAAATAATAGAATTTACATTTCCCCCNTTTTTTCTCGTATTTTGTTCAATGTAGGTAGCGTTCATTCTAAAAATAATAGAATTTACATTTCCCCCCCCCCCTTTTTTTTTTTTTTTTTACATATTTTATATAATATTAAGAACGTGAAATTATTCAAAACAATGCATAATTAAAATTAATTTTTGAAGTTAAATAAGGGTATTGGTTTTTAACTATTTTATCTATGCGCTATGTAATTTGCCGAGCAAAACCAATCATTGAAGCAGTCCAATAAAATCACTACGACCCAACGCCAGCTAAGTCAGGGAGTGTGAAGAGGAATCTAACGAAAAACTACAATGATTAAAAGTCACCACAACTCTTTTTTAAATCTCCGCAAGGAATTATCCTGAAGGTGTCCTAATCGGTTTCCGAGCAATTAATAACTTATTGATAGAGACCTGAAAAATTCGCGGATTCATTTTGGGACAAGCTAGAATTCGAAACACGTGTGTTTATAAAACTTCANATAGAGACCTGAAAAATTCGCGGATTCATTTTGGGACAAGCTAGAATTCGAAACACGTGTGTTTATAAAACTTCAGTCAATGGTCCACACGGTGATTGACACCTACTGGAGAAGGCTGGCTCAATCGTCGCCTTCTACTGTGACAGCAGACAACCAATGTGCTGTTGACATCGGCGTATTTGTGCATAAAACTGGAGAGTCTAGCTTGCAGGTCACTGAACTCGCGAATTTTTCTGGTCTCTACTTATCGAAAGCTCCCCTCACTGGGCCTTTAATGTATAAAAAGTTAATTAGGCCTCCAGAGTGTTCGGCACTCACGTTCCGAGATTAACAAAGCAGTGTGTACAGGACTATCGAAGGCCTGTACTAGCCAGCTCCTGTCTATTTAATATCTTGTCGTTCGGCGACCACAGCTATTTCCTCGCCGCTCGGGTTGACCCGAGGATCCCCGAAGGGTGTTCTCTCGGAGCCAGCCAGAGAGGCGGACCCTCTAAGCCCCGCCTACACCGTCTGTGTTCCTTCTCGCAGGCAAAAATTTATCTTCCAAATGAACATTACATAGTCTTCTCTAAGTAATGACTCTTAACAACTAATTTGCATTACCCAAAATACCACAACTTAATAAAATAATTATACAATTGTGGCTTCGCCATTTACGCTTGTCAAAGCTGTTAAACAGAAATACAAAATACGGAGTTAATTTTTTAAAGGTAACGAAAAGAGTGATTTTTTATTAGGTTTCATTGAAACATAAAATAATATTTTTAATATACGAAAATAAATGTCATATTTGACAGTCTCAACATGATTTCCCGCCTATAAGATGACTAGCAGGCTCACTGTTGAGCAATACACCATCTCTATGTACGACTATGTTCAACAGTTGAGTGTGAAGAAATAACGGTGGGTCAGAGAGAAGAAAGTAAGGAAAAATTTCAAAAGTGCTCAGCAACGTGGAGTTTTACCGAGAGTAAGGTTTGTCTAAACCCAACAATAACTGTTTATGACCAAATAATTACAGGCTTTTGGCGGTTTACTGAACACTTTTGAAATTAATATTTTAAAAGTGTTACCGGCAATAGATGCATACATTCCAACGTAAGCGCGCTCGTGGCAGCGAATCGGTAAACGTAGTCCCATGTGTTAACGTATAATAAAAAGTGCGATGTTCAAATTGATGGACATTGAATTTATTTAGTTTATTTTATGTAGTTAAGAATAATCATTTTACATTTACACTTGATTAACTAATTAATAAAGTGAGAGGGTTGAAAGTAGTATTATTTTTACTCAATGTGGAAGGATACAATATGAGAATAAAACGAATTAAAAAAAAGTGCTCAGTTGACTGCGAACAGCCTATATGTAGTTGTTATAAGAAAGTATTTTATTGTTTAAACAAAATCGAATTTCATTAAAATTTTATTCAGGTTTAGCACTTTTAAATCAATAATTGAAAATAATATTCCAGCTTCTAAGTGTATATATTTTAACGGGCATACTGATGACATTCTCCCAGTAAAGTTGACAGCATTCCAGGAAAGTAATTCCATGTCTTAACATATTATTTAGAAGTACGACGTTTGAATGTGTGAACAGTGAAACTATTTAATTTAGTTTATGCTTGTTTTATGCACATAAAACCAAGAATTACCACTCGAGTGACTTATTTACCCCCTCCCAATTTCACAGTCTTCTTATCAACACATGAATAAAATGATGGGGTCCACTGAAATTTTAATTAAACGCGTAGTGCAATGATAGGAACTAGAGTCAAAGCAGGACTAACGAAAGTGGTCAATTACCCGCGAACAATCTGCAAAAAATACCACTTGATTAACGAAACCTCCTTGTTGGACCCATAAAATCTGCCTGGCAAAAAAAAAAAGTGTGGTTGAAACAGTCATGCATAAAGCCATGCGCACAAATATACTGCTGGCTGAAACAAACCTCAGTGCAACGGCGCACAGAGTGCTGCCAACTTCGAACAACAAATGTACACATTTTTCGAGTTGCGTGAAATATTAACGTATCGCACTGCACGCTTGTTAGTATGGAACATGTTTTTATTTTTCACCTCGGTGCATACTCGCATTATTAGCTGGGTAAACGTGCCACACCACCGACAGTCACATTTCTACCACAAACCCTGCATCTCCGGGAAATATTATTTTCAGAATCGTTATCCTAACGAGAAGCCGTACTAAAGGTGTCTCCTGGCGTCACAAAGACAGTTTTTTTTTCTCTCCCCTCGTGGATCTTTTCTTCGCGTCTCAAGAAGCAGCGAGGGGTGGCGGGGGCGGTAATTACAAGTCTTCCCTGCCCTCTCTTCCTCCACCCGCCTGCATTTTTCGTTTCACATTTATCCCGTTCCCTTCGCCTCCCGCCGTTCAGCCAGCTCGCTTCTACGATCTGAGGCCGGGCTAAACGTGCCGGACGCTAATGAGCTGGCGCCGCGCTAACGATGCCGGAGAGATGGATGTCTCGTTATAAATAAATAATACCGCACCCGCCCCGCCCCTTCCTCCTGGGCCGGCGGATGTAGCACCACTGGAGCTGGAGTGGTCGGTGTCCGTGGTCAGTTTCGCCACGACACGTGCCGGTGTGGAAATAAACCGAATCCTGTTCTCTAAAACGCGCGTTGTGCGCAATACATTTGTTCCGTTCCTTACCTGCAAGCACCCCGCAGTACAGTCTACGTCATTCAACTTCCGGCCAATTGCGCACACCAACTTTACGAGGTTTGCACAAGAATACGTCATATAATCAATGCATGGTTACTTCATACTTTTCCTGAAGTACTGCCAAAGTTCTACTTCCATGATATTCCTCCGCCTCATGAAAACCAAGTTTAACTGAGTCTGTAAAATTACACCAAAGGACGGGAAAACTCACCGCACTCATGCGCACTCAGTTGTAATAATATTTTTCATAACAACTGTTTCTTACTAGGTGTTACCAACACACATGTTTTCTCACTGTTTTTATTCATAGTATGTATTTATAATCAAAGTATTATAATGCAAAGAAAAAATATAAATAACATTTCAATTTAACCAAAAAAAAGTTACTTTTATGAACATAAGTATAAAACGCTTGTGATACATGGCATATTTTGGAAATAAATAAACACGTCATACACGGGGTGATTTTTCAAAGGTTTGATTCAAAAAGTGTGAAGAAACTGCGAATAGACTATACTCTATATGACGACACGCTGGCGGGAATTGTAGGCGAAATTGTGTATCTTGTGTAGTTCGCAGCCAGAGACCAACAGAAAGACACAATAGCGGGATTTTTAACACTTCACATAACTATAAATATATTATTTCCTTAATGTTAATTATACATAGTCTTAAATACAATGACAAGTTTTGTTGGAGAAACTAACCCACCACCAAATGTTGAACTAAGACTAACATCTCAGTTTGCATTTTTTTTATATTGTGCCTTTTGTAGAACTGATGAAGTATAGTTTACCCAAAACGATTTCAAAATCACAGCCTAGGCTAATGAATACAAAATATCTCCCTTTAAATTAATACAAGTACATACAAGGTTCGGAATAAATATTGTTCTTTGCCAGTCCATCCAGCATTCCTGTAACATGCTGAATATGCGGAAGTTGTCTTGCAACAGATCAGTGTTAGAGATCCAATTTAATTGTGGTAATAATGAGAGGATCTTCGTTACGAAACGTATTTCAGTAACATACAGAAACCAGTTAAAGTTTAAGAATCACATTTTTTCTTCTCGTTATTGAGCAGGGAATATTTTGCTGTGCCACACCAGGTCTTAAAAGGACAAGGACACCGACAGCCAGCTGCAGCAGGTTCAACACATAAAAATAGGACGAAAACCACTGACGCCTCCGGCGTCCCTATATTTTAATCGTCAGAACACACGCTCTGGCGAAGCTCGCAGGCGGACAACGACAATAAATATTAAGGGTTAGCGGACGTGCTGGAAGAGTGATGCCAGGAGGGCGCGACCGTGCCTCGCAGCTGCAAAGGCGTGCTACCAAAGGTTTATGCACGTGCAACTGTTCCTGCACGTGCAGACGACATCCGGAGACAACGGAAGGCACCAGGATGCGGACACAGCTGCATTTTGCAGCTGCCCAAGGGACACCGAGATCCCACCACCAGCTGCGTCTGTCCCGGGCTTGTACCGCAATAAACCATGAGAGCTTTTAGCGGACGTGCGTGCAGAACGGGACAATAAACTTCCAGGCCAGAACCAAGGGACGACGCCAGGCCGGCTGCGGACCACACGAGCAGCGGCCACGTGTTTTATGACCCGGGGGGACGACAAGCACCCCGGACCACGTGCAGAGACGGGGGAAGTTGAATATGGTGATGGACGCTACAAAACCACATGAAGGGGGGAGCAACGGGGCAGTCAGTTGAGAGACGTCGAATCAGTCAGTCGGGGGACCTGAAGCGAGGCGTCCGGGTCGGAGCCGGACGAAGCCAGTGCGATGAACGAGTCAGTCAGTCAGTCAGTCGCGGATCGAGCAGTCAGTCAGTCAGTCGGAGTCAGTCGAGGATCGAGAATGCATCACGACGTCGACCTCAGTCGGAGGCCGTCAAACGGGACGTGCGGCGGGAAGAATCCGAGAAAAGTCAGTCAGACTTCGTCAAACGAGAAGGGTGTACCGGGAGCCGAGAGAAAACGAGTTCGCCAAATGCATCAAGACGTGGACCTCAGTCGGAGGCCGTCAAGCGGGACGTGCGGCGGGAAGAATCCGAGAAAAGTCAGTCAGACTTCGTCAAACGAGAAGGGTGTACCGGGAGCCGAGAGAAAACGAGTTCGCCAAATGCATCAAGACGTGGACCTCAGTCGGAGGCCGTCAAGCGGGACGTGCGGCGGGAAGAATCCGAGAAAAGTCAGTCAGACTTCGTCAAACGAGAAGGGTGTACCGGGAGCCGAGAGAAAACGAGTTCGCCAAATGCATCAAGACGTGGACCTCAGTCGGAGGCCGTCAAACGGGACGTGCGGCGGGAAGAATCCGAGAAAAGTCAGTCAGACTTCGTCAAACGAGAAGGGTGTACCGGGAGCCGAGAGAAAACGAGTTCGCCAAATGCATCAAGACGTGGACCTCAGTCGGAGGCCGTCAAGCGGGACGTGCGGCGGGAAGAATCCGAGAAAAGCCAGTCCGACTTCGTCAAACGAAGAGTGCTGAGTGGACCCGGGAGGAGGGGTTCCGAGAGCAGGCGTCGGGACGCCCCACCGCCAGCCGAGGGAAGACAGCGCAGCAGTGTCAGATAAGTAGTTCTACACCAAGTGTGAAGAATCTTCCCCCCCCCCCCCCGACGCCAATCGCGGCGTCAAACCATACGTAGCCTACATAGAAAAAGGGGAGGGGAGTTTGTCTCGTGAGTTCATGTACCAGTTAACCTGTTCAAGCAACAATAAAACTCGATTATGTGAACTCGCAAATAAAGTGTAATTTATTAGTAAATTGGACCTAGAGACAACAGTGTCGACGTATTCCTACGCCCTATCACTGAGGGCTAGCATCAAGTGCTGGCGCCTCACGCCACAGAGCAGATTCAATACCTACTTCCAAACTTCAGCATTAGCAGGTATCACCACATACACAATGTGTAGTGGAGCAGTCATAACCTGTAGAGCAAATCTGTAGACGAAGTTCACCNAGCAGGTATCACCACATACACAATGTGTAGTGGAGCAGTCATAACCTGTAGAGCAAATCTGTAGACGAAGTTCACCAGCATGTAACTCTCTTGAGCTTGGGTAAGTTGCTTGACAAATACATTGTCGTATATTGCAACATCAGTATTATAACTTCCTATATACCGAAAAACAGGCCTGGATCTGGTATTTCGGAGATTTGCTTCTATCGTCATGCTCATAATTCTCCAGTTGCTGGTGTTAATTTCTTCAGTCAAATTGATGTGAGAGACATTATATGTTGGAAGACCTTTGCTGTCCATGAAAGTGTTATAAATCAAATTGCTATTATTTCTGTAGCTTAGGCTCCAGTTATGTATTCACGTAAAAGGATTAAGATGGAGTTAGGAGATGAGATATGGATGTTCCGTAAACTTGTTGGTAATACTGGCGATGTTCATGTTTTGGGCCATGTTCAATTACCGACCGTTGTGTTCTTAACATCCATACAGCATATAACCAACTAAACGTATTTCATAGAGAGAGAATATTGGCTTTAAGATATCTTCTTAGTTTTCAAAATACAAAAAAAANAACCAACTAAACGTATTTCATAGAGAGAGAATATTGGCTTTAAGATATCTTCTTAGTTTTCAAAATACAAAAAAAATTAACATTGTAGTTATCTCTATGATATGATTCAAAATGTTGGTTGCCCAACGCTGGCCCAACAGAAAAATTCACACCACTTCCCAACAGTACGTTTACCAACGTGTTACCAACCATAAACCAATCATTTTAACGTTTTAAAAAATTACACTTGCGATATGTTCTGGCATTTTATTTAAGTGGCATTATTGTCTGAGGGACGATAAGTAATCTCATAAAATTTCGGGGTAGCAAATTTTCGTTGACTTTTGCGCTGGGCCAANTATTGTCTGAGGGACGATAAGTAATCTCATAAAATTTCGGGGTAGCAAATTTTCGTTGACTTTTGCGCTGGGCCAACGTTGCATTGACGTTTTTGTTCCAGCCCAACATATAACCAATATTTCCAACAAATACCAACCATTGGGCCAACGTAAGGTGTGTTGTGTTGGTAATGCTTAGTAAGAAATAGTTCTAGTTAAAAATGTTATTTGACTGAGTGCGCATGAGTGGGGTGCGTTGTCCCTCTCGGGTAACTTTCTAGACGTGGTTAAGCTTTACTTGGATGAGGCGGAGGAATATCCTGGCAGTAGAACTTTAACAGGGCTTCAGAAAAGTTGTAAGTAAACGTGAATGGACTATAGTAATTCGAAAGCAAATGTTTAATTACGATGTTGCTGAGAGCGTGTGAGGTGTAAAGGCGACCCGCAGTCTGCTTCTAGGAGCTCGTCCGCGGGTGTGACCTGTGACCCGCGACAGGAGCACCGCCCTACCTCCTCGTTAGTCACGCTCTGCGGCAAGACGCTACTTCCGATCATTACCTGTCCCAGTCTCCAACAGCCTGCACCGACCCGCTGCTGCACACCGCCTGCTCACTCTCACCCAGCCTCACCATTGTTGGGACTGCGGTGGCTTAGCGGATAGACCGCTCGCCTCCCACCAAGGCCAACCGTGTTCGATTCCCGGCGAGATCGCTCCCGGATTTTCTAACGTTTTGAAATGTGCTGGACGATGCCGCTGGTCGGCGGGTTTTCTCGGGGTCTCCCTTTTCCCCTGCCCTTGCATTCCGGTGCTGCTCCACACTCACCTCGCTTCACCCTCGATGTTAAGAGCCGCCCAATCCTCTCCCCTCCATTCCCCTCCACTCACCACTGTTGCAAATTCTGTACCCTCGTCTAGCCTTTCCTTTACATATGCCCNTCTCCCCTCCATTCCCCTCCACTCACCACTGTTGCAAATTCTGTACCCTCGTCTAGCCTTTCCTTTACATATGCCCGACGCGTGATTTCCTGCTGGGCACCGAGTGGGATGACGCAGTGGCAAACCTCCGGAATTGCACTCGAGAGAACCTGAGTTCGAATCCCGGTCCGGCCATCCTGATTTCAGCCTTCCGTGGTTTCTCGAGATCACTCTAGGTGAATACTGGGATGGTTTCTCACTAAAGGTCATTGGTCGATCCCTCCCTCGTTCCTGCTTCTCTGAGCTACTTTCTCCGTTCACTGTCAACGAGGCGTTAAGGAGAATCCCTTGTAAACAGAATTATATTCCTCAAGGTCACATCCGTAGACAAGGAAGCATTGCGACGCGATGTAAAATAGCATAAACAATCTTCGTGTGTTTTCTGTACCCTCAGGATTTTAAGTCGTTACTGTAGAGTATTAATACAGCAATCTGTTTAGTAAAGATATGTTACTGTCGCTATAGTTTAAAACACAGTTATATAGAAGAATAAATATTATAAACATAAGACACATGTTTCAATAACCAAATTTATGAATGAGCAACAAAATATGAACTTTCATTTCTGTCCTTAAAAAAGGATTTACACAGAAATACTCCATAATTTTTTAAATTAGAATAGACGAAACGGTTTACAATGAGACTCATACAACAACTAGGGACGCCCCTTAACCCTTTCAATCTCACATTAATTTATAATTTCTAGTGTTGCAAATTAGAAATTATTTTATGCGTACTATACTTAAGCTGGCAAATAACTTGTTTCGTTAACACAACCAACAAACTGTAGCCTTTGTGTTCGGCGATCAGTGATATGAACCAGTCACAACGTAGAGCAGTAGCACGATTTAGGAATCAGTTACCCACAGGGAAGGTCATTGAGCAACGAGCCTCGCAGAGTACAGTGCCGGTCAAATACAAGCTTCCTGTGCAACATGTTGACGAATGACTACAATTGTCATGAAAGGTTTCAGCCCTACCTACTATCATGCTGGGCACGTTCCAGTTTGGCTACACTAGATTCGATAATTTTGCTATGGTGTATAATAAGGGGGAATCTGGCATACCTATTCCTTNCTCCAGTTTGGCTACACTAGATTCGATAATTTTGCTATGGTGTATAATAAGGGGGAATCTGGCATACCTATTCCTTGTATCATCCTCGTTGCCGTCTGCCCAATCAAGATGCCAGTCACAGAACCCCAGTGCCGCAGGTTCCTGCAGGACTTCTGGTGTAGCTTGTTAATGTTTGCCATCTTGCAGAGAAAGTATCAGCCGGCGATAACGTTGGCTGAATCGCCATAATCTCTAGGCTGCATCCATAAGAAAGCAAAATTTAATATGGGACCTACATCAGTTAGTATTAAGTTACTGTCTACGCTCGATGGATATAATTCCTCATAGATAGTATCCTAATGAATGGGCAGTGTTAGTGCAGACACTGGCAAACTGCACTGCGTTGACCCAGAGTGTAATAGTGTATTAGACATTATCTGAAAGCTGTACAATCAATATCAAACTTCGTGACACAGGCCAAACGTATTGAAGGGAACTGGGTGGGCTCGTACAATGGTTCTCTACTTGCCGTCCGCACAAACCAGTCATCAATCTCAGCATACATTCTACAATTGAGGAAGTTTCCAACCCAGCAATAAATTGAATTCAGGAACTGGTCTACCAGTATTGAACACTAATCGCCAAACAAAACGGCCTGGCAGAAATGTTTAGACAAACTAAATATTTCAACATTATGGTGATATGGGCACTTGTAAAGCAAAGGTCTTACGGTGAATACCACGCAGTGAACTCATGCTATCAGGAAAAACTAGGAGGATGTTGATAGGGGACAGAACTGTAAAACAGTCATGGAAGAGAGATACTTAGAAAGGAAGGAATGCAGACGGATCATTCATTACACCCTGGAAACTAGAAGCAGCTAAAAATAATGAAAGATGGGAATTGTATGTTAATGCACACTTAGTTTTGAATTAGAAAAAAAGCTAAGAGAGTGATTATTGTATACAGCCTTTTAACTGGTAGAACCACTGTAAAAGTTGCAGTATGAAATTCTTACCGATAATATGGTTTCTAGTAAAAGAAAGTGGTCGAGGTTACTGTACCACTGAGAAGAACCAACCATTCAGTGAGGTGCCACACAGTTTCTTTAGTATGGGAAGCGAGAAAGATAGGTGAGCGTGGATGGAAAGGAAGCTCATCACATTGAACAAGTGAAACACACTGCAGCATTGTGTTAATTAGAATTCATGCTCTTGTTATAAGATGGATTCTCCTCTGAGAGGACGTCATTTATAAGAAGTTCTATGTTATTAAAAACAATGTATTCCCCAAAAAGGAGCTGATCGGTTATCCATTCAAATACTCGGAGAACCACTTCCACACCATACACACCAGTAAGTAAAAAACAGGTTTACGAAGCTGAATTTTTTTTTTGTAAATGGGCAAACAAATGCATAGAGTTGATTGAACTCAGCATTNAAAACAGGTTTACGAAGCTGAATTTTTTTTTTGTAAATGGGCAAACAAATGCATAGAGTTGATTGAACTCAGCATTCTGTTTCGTTGCAGAGTTTTTTGATCCAACATAAAAGTTTTCGTTAAATCGAAAAAAAAAAATATTTTTAATACGAACAAAATTAGTTTTAATGCCTTTCAAATGCATTTCATCCAAAATAAAAATTTGTTAGGACTTGTTTTTACTAGAGAAAGAACGAGCTGCTCTGACAATCAGTATCGGGGAAAGAAGCGGCTATGGTCTGTGTTAGGAAACATTCTAGCATCCACCTTCTGAAAACCATTGAAAAACGAAATCAGCTGAAGCGGGACTCTAACTTGGGTCCTTCAGAGTGTGAGTATGGCGCATTAAACACTGCGTCTTCTTACTCGGTTCCGGTCAACAAAATGTTTTGTAAACGCAATTACATATTGGTTTGGCCATCAACAAAAACTTATTTTGCTGGCTACAAGAAACCTTTCTTTAGCGTCAGTCGACGATACTCGTCGCCCTTTCTCCCCGTACTGCCCGGTTGGTAGAAAAATTCGAAGGAACTCTCTCCTCGTTTTCTCTCGGTTCACTGCCAGATGCCGCAGCTTCCATCACATTAACATATGCAAACATTTTCTCGTGACTGGCATCAAAGGTACTGCTGTAGAACGTTGGCTGTTATTGTGAGCAACTTGCTTGCGTTTGAACATGTTCAGTCCTCTTCTAGTAGGCCTACTGTCTGTCGACAATGCTCGAGTAACTTTGAAGTCAAATACTTACAATTTTAATGATTCACGATCCCGTTGGATTCTTGTATAGTGATGTAATATGCATGCGTATATAATCACCTGATGTGAATTGCCACGCGTAACCACAACGAACATATAGGTTGTCACATTTATCTTGACCACCGACAATAACTCCGTACCGAGGCTCCAAGTGAAAAAGTGTTTCATACAAAAAACTATATAACTGGAAGGGGGAAATAATACTGCTGGAGAGTCAGTCTTATAGCATTATTTATTAGTGAGATACGAGTACTAACATCAGTATTTTAAATGGCACCATGTATATATTGGTCAAAAGTTCACTGAAGCTCATTAAGACCTATTTAAACATGTAGCACAATGTGCACATTAATAACATGAACATTAAATGCGACACATAAAGTTGGATCTCTGCTGCCCGTTTGTAGTACTATCCATATGGGCACTGCGAGGGGTAGAACAGTCACATTAGGTGTTCAAAGTGGTGACCTTTGGCAGCGATACACAAGTTCGGTCGCTGGATGAACGACAACTCTGATTCCTCCAGCGTTGCCTGCTGAAACGCATTACAAGCACACACAATACGTTCCTTAATGTTCTCTGGAGTTGTTGGAATATCTCGTAGACAGTTACTTTGAGGTAATTCCAAAGAAAAAATCCGAGGGGGTTAGGGTCAGGGGACCGAGCAGGTCACTGAACTGGTCCTCCACGACCAATCCACCTACCAGGATATGTTCGGTCCAGAACACGACGTGCATACACGGCATTATGTGATGGGCATCCATTGCGCTGGTACCACATTATAAATCTGCTCCTTAGAGGTATCTTATACAGAAGACCAGGAGGAATTGTTTGTATGGCGGTGGCATACTCCCTAACGTTTCAGTTACCATTCACGAAATAAGTCCCTATAACATTATTGCCAACCATCCCACACCAGACGTTAACTCTCTATTGACGCTGATGGTTTACCTGTCGAAGCCATCGTGGGTTCTCGACGACCCAATAATCCATGTTCCTCGTATTCACTAGGCCTGCGTTGGAGAACGACGAATCATCAGTAAAAAGAACATCCGAAAAAAAGTTCGGGTTGGCGATAATTTGATGCTGTGCCCATTGACAGAACTCTACACGATTCTGTTAATCATTCCCGTGCAATTCTTGGTGTAAGTGTACATGATAGTTATGGAACGTATGACGCTTAAGAATGCGATGTGCACTCTTTTTCGGAATGCCAATTTCTGCTTCAAGTTGGCGTGTGCTGATGTGTGGATTAACTGCTACATCAATGAGAACAGCACTCTCAGTGGCTTCATCTGTGCGAGTTCTAAGATGATTGCATTGCTGAGGGTTCAAATTGCCCATTTCACAAAGCTTCACAACGAGACGGGAAAACACCCATCTGAAGGATGGGGTACTGTCAGGGTATCGCTCTCTGTATAGTGTCTCTGCCTCACTAGCATTACGTCGACCTTCAACAGAATGAACTACGAGTGAGCAAACCAAGTTATTGATAATGTTTATAACAGAACTATGCGTGTTTGTGTTTCACTACAACTCACTTGAACGTTCTACACTGTACTGTAAAGTGATACGAATACATTCATCTACTAACTTACATTCTTCATAGATGAGCAGCATTTCTAACTTCTCGTTGTTGGAGTACATTTCCATTACAACTCTCACCATGCAGTGTACTGCAATTCGACTGCACATGGATGACTGAGTAGTCGTTACGTCATGTATGTTCCTTTGTTTCCTCTTAGTGCAACTTCTGTGGAATGGGGTACGCAACTCTGGGTTCCTGCACTGTTTACATCGCCTCTACATCAAATGCAGAGCGTCAACGTCAAACTGTACTCTACCATGCAGCGCAATCGTGCCGCAAGGCTTCACATAACGGTTCTTCATGAATCCTTGTGAGCCCCAATGTCTGTGGCGGTTTTTTAACGATCTGTTTATTTGACTAGACCGTTGTGATACATTTTTGAATAGCTCTTGACGAGCTTCATTGAACTTTTGACCAATAGATACATGGTGCAAATTAAAAAAATTGATGTTAGTATTCGTATCTCACAAATAAATAATACTATAAGGCTGACTCCAAAGCAGTATTATTTTCCTCTTCCAGTTATACCATTTTGAATGAAACACTTTTTATTTGGAGTCCCGGTACTGAGTTATTTTGGGTGGTCAAGATAAATGGGGCATTCTGTATATATANATATATATATATATATATATATATATATGTGTGTGTGTGTGTGTGTGTGTACATTTACATATATATTTTTATATAAGTAGCGGCGAGAGGACAATTTTTGCTTTCATGTCCCTTTTAAGTTTCGTTACAGTCATTTCGGTGGTTTACCACGGAGTGGGGCCACACAGCGTACACAGGCACCACACGATCGCATAAGCCTATCTCTGCAACGAAATTAGACTGCAAAGCCTTTCTGAAGCGAGTTCCTGTTCAAAGTTCGCACGTTGCACTCATGTTACGCCCGCGTGGCAGTGCTGTGTACAGGTGTTATATATAACTGTGACAGTTATCGCGACATTGAAACATGTTATCTTGTTCAGTGTTCAGTCGTCTGACGTGCTTTTAAACCCCACAGACACACACAAACACACACACACACACTCTCTATTTATCTATCTATCTATATATCTCTCTAGCGCACTGTGCACACCACAAACGTAGCACGTGTGCTTAAGTATTTCACGTACGTGTCACCTGCCTGGTGCGAACTGTGTTGCTAAATCCTTGAGTTGCATTTAAAATATAACGAATATACTGCAAGTTTACGCAATCTATTTTCACGCGATAAGAAGTTAAATTCGCACTACTGGTACTGATCACCCAACTTTCAACCCATCGTCTATAATGCAAACGCAATTTTTAAGCTGTTGAATATAGCCAAGTATCGCGTAATCATACTGCTGCTGTACCTTCAATTATTCCAAGAGAATGTCTAGCGAAACTTGTTTGTAAAGGTAACTGTGGCAAGCATTACTACAAACTTTCTATAAAGGAAATGATAGACTCATCGCTTAAAGTCCTATAGTTAGGCGCAGAACGACTCCGAGACAGCTGCCAGTCCAGTTCTTTGCTCGTGGCGTTGAGGCTCTTTTTTGATGCGCGTGCCTCAAACGCAAAAACAGCTCTTCTTAGGTGCACGCCTCAAGTTAATAAATAGTACGCATGGAGAGGTGAAAACTTTACAGACATTTTTCCCCCTGTCACCAATGACCCTTTCCAAGTGTCATCAGCCCTAGATACACCCTTACCCGAACCCATCGCCCAGCGCCACCCAGTTCGTGAACGAGTGCTTGACGTGGCTCTAGTGCGAGACAGGCCGAGTGAGAAGATCGGTTTTACATGTTAAAAGATTTTAGGCGTGTCTCGGTTACCTCTCACGATGTCACTTTCAAACTAAACACTTTGTGCATCTTTGCCCGGTGACATTGCTAAATAAAGTTTTTTTTCTTTGTGTAAAAAGTTTAATATCCTGAAAATTGCTGGTAAATTAAGATTTATAAACTCAACGAAAAAACAAACTCTTATTAATTTATCACCCTTACTTGCTCTCTTGTATTTAGGTTCTTCTCTTTAAAAGGCAAAGAGTTTTTTTTTGTTTGAAAGCTATATCTGAAAGGTGGTCGAGATATGCCTAAAATCATATAACATGTAGAACTCTAGCCTTTCACTCTGCTGTTTCCGAGCTAGGCAACGCCCTTAAGTTGTATGAAGCCCACTATATTCAAGATATCCCAACGTCTGAGTATTTCTGTGCACGGCAGTGCAAAATATAAGACGAACTTCTAACTATATATATATATATATATATATATATATATATTTTTAATACCGTAGACTGCTTTCTTAATTTTATACGCTTTGTATCACTAGGAATTAGAGTTATGGCTATGCCAGAGAGCAGATAATTCCTACAAAGTGGCGAAATGACGTGGAGGTTCTTCTGATTTGGGCGTAGCCTGGTACCCATTCGCAGACTGACTGCGTGAAGCTCTGGAACCGACCTTACATCTGATTAGCTACTACGTGATCCGTGAAGTTCTCTTATTGGCTGGCCTACCAGCCAGTATATGGTAAGTATATGGCGAGTCGCTGATGTGGCAACGGTATCCCGACATGTTGCTGCGGAGTGAAGCAATTTTACTGGCGTGTGCGGGTGGAATCCGCACAATAAGCGGCTGCCACACTTCTGTATTTCTAAGTAGTCAATAACTTTGGCTTTGCGTATTTTCGTCAGCACATCATTTGGCACGGTATAGCTGATTCGGACTACCAGGGACGGAGAAGAAAACACCCATGTCCTGGTAATATGGAACCATCCCAGCATTTTGTTTGGAGTGAAATACTGGTGGCCTGAACGTGAGTCGAAACCGTCCTCTCCAAGGCAAGTTATTAAAATTTTAAAAATATTATAAAAGTCAAACAATACTAGGAGTGTTAGTAAACAGTAGTAATACACTGACACATACGTTTATGAATGTGTAAATTAATTGTTTTCTTATGATAGCCTGAAAACGCATATTATATATATATATATATATATATATATAGCTTCCATGCAGGTTTAAAAAGAGAAGTCACAAGAAACGCCGTATGATGATAATGATTTCAATATGCATTTTACGTAGATAAATCTCAAATACAATGGTTAAATATCGAGTAATATGATTAAGAAGGGGCTGTAATCAGTGGCGAAGCAACGCCTCCATATTAAGAGGAGGCACGCCTTTAGACGGTCCGCTTAAAATAATTTTTGTTTCTCTTATAAATTTCATTTTGGTGCAATAAAAACCTAAATTAAATTGCATGCTGCATAAAAGGAAGAGAAAAGTGTATAACCCAGAAGCGAAGATGTACAAAAGTATAAAAAATGCATTATAACAGTTCATCAGAGGTTTTGTACAACATATCAACCCATCTCGGTGAACTAAACCAGTTTGGGTCCAATTCACTCTCATTCTGGTGCCCTCAACTAAATTCAGGGAGGGACATGTAGTTTATATATCCTACGGCCCTACCTACCCCCTCCCTAGATGTTACGCCACTGACTACAATCAATTACGCATAATTTATTATAGTTCATTCATGTTAACTTCCACCTTTTCTGAAGCCCTGCTAAAGTTCTTTTTCCAAGATATTCCTCCGCGTCATGCAAACAAAGTTTACCGGGTTTAGAAAATGTGCACTCAGTGTAATAATATTTTGCATGAAAACTATTTCTTACTAGGTATTAGCAACACGCCGACATTCTCATTGTTTTTTCATTATAATTATAAACTTAATATTATTATTTATAGATAAAATATAAGTAAAATTTCAATTTAACCAAAAATAAGATACTCTTATGTTAACAGAAGTGTAAAACATTTGTGATACATGAGATATTTAGAAATTACCAAAAGCGTCATAGTTGAAGTGAATTTTCAAAGGTTTGATTAAAAATGTATGAAGAAACCGCGAACAGACTATATCGCGGAAAGAAAAAGAAGTGAAGGGCAAGGGAATGGAGCCGGAATTACTCTCGCACTCTAACAGAGGATCGTCTCTGGCCAATTCCCGTCACCGGATTTTGTGACATCGTCCCGGGTTCTCTCTTACTCTTCTCGTCCCTCGGCTCATCGGCTTGTCACCCTAATTTCCTATTGGTCCTCAGTCTGGTCCTGGGCGGGGCTACGACTGCGAGACGTTGATAGCTTGGCGCAATCGTACCATGTCAGCCAGACCAACACCCTCTGAACTCCAGGTCTGCTCTCGAAACAGAGGATGGCGTGTGACGTCAGCGAGACTGGTCCTGGCCACTCCCTGCCATCCCACACCCTGCCAGAGCCAAGATGCTAACACGTGCTTCCTCCTTTTTGTCTGGTGCAACAACGGCCAGTTCTTGGGGTGATTCAAGTTAGCGGCAACATTCCACTATGTGCGAGTGTTTTACCTATTTATATTGGCAACATGCCGCATCGCTGCTGTGTTATCGGTTGCAATGGGAATTACGAGAACGCTCCGCGAGTTCATGTATTTGGTTTTCGAAAAAAAAAAAAAAACTAAAATAGGCAACAGTTGTGGTTGTGTTAAATTCATCGTGCCAACTTCAAACTATCAGATCAAAAAATGAGTTACATTAACTCGCCGCGAGAGCGCGCTGTGTGTCGTGACCTTGGGGTATGCGGAGAAAGGGACAGCAACTGTTGAGACGTCCGATAGGAAGGTTGGTGTGGTTGCCCGTCGTGTTGTGTGTGCAGAGTGGGCTAGGATCAATGGCGGGTCAACTGGATCTTCACTCCAAATTGGAGGTGCGAGCAACGATCAGATTTCTATGGGCTAAACGGTTTAATTGCGCGGACATTTATCGTCAAATCACTGCTGTATATGGTGAGTGCGCAATTTCTCGGTNGCACGGACATTCATCGTCAAATCACTGCTGTATATGGTGAGTGTGCAATTTCTCGGCCAGGTATTGTAAAGTGGTGTCAGCAATTTGATGCCGGACGCACGGATATCACGGACGAATATCGCGAAGGCAGGCCCGCAACGACCAGTACCGTTGCAAATGTTGACCGTGTGGATGCGAACATTAGAACGAATCGGCGCATAAAACTGCAGGAAATTGCCAGCGTGCTGAACGTTTCATATGGCAGTGTGTTCTCCATTGATCACGAGCACCTTGGATTTCGTAAACTGTGTCAAAGATGGGTCCCACGTCTTCTCACCGATGTTCACAAGGGACAACGTTTCCAATCGTCACTGGCATTTTTACAACGGTATTCTGTGGAGGGTAACGAGTTTCTGTGGCGAATCATCACAGGGGATGAAACGCAGGTCCACCACTTTACCCTCGAAACAAAGAGAACATCGATGGAATGGGTGCACACCTCATCACCACAAAGAAAGAAGGCCAAGGTCCAACCTTCAGTAGGAAAGGTTATGGCGACAGTGTTCTTTGACATGGAGGGTGTCGTGCACGTGGAATTTATGCAGAAAAGCAAACAATCAACTCGGCTTCGTACTGTTAAACGTTGAACCGGTTGTGTAAAGCAATTAAAGAGAACCGCCGGGGAAAATTGAGCGCCATGTGATTTTGTTGCACGATAACACAACACCTCACACGGCCCGCCAAACGTCCGAACTGCTGCAGCGATTCAAGTGGGAGGTATGGCAACATCCTCCATACAGTCCAGACTTAGCGCCATGAGATTTTCATGTTTTCGGTAAGCTGAAAAAGGATCTCGGTGGACCACGATTCCGAAACGATGAGGAGTTGAAAGCAGCTGTCTCCGGGTGGTTACATAGCGCTGGAGGATATGTCTACGCATACGAAATCGAAAAATTGGTTGACCGTTCCGAGAAATGTTTACAGTNACGATTCCGAAACGATGAGGAGTTGAAAGCAGCTGTCTCCGGGTGGTTACATAGCGCTGGAGGAGATGTCTACGCATACGAAATCGAAAAATTGGTTGACCGTTCCGAGAAATGTTTACAGTCTCTTGGGGACTATGTGGAAAAGTGAACCTACATTTTATGTTGTCACAGCCGTGTGGCCTATGTATAGGTGGTTTCATTCATGGCCATAACGTGGAAGTGTAACTTATTTATTGATTTGCCCTGTCTGAAACAAATAACTGTATTTTTTTTCTAGATACGTTCTTGGCTATTCCAGTCACTTAATACTTTGTTAACATATTTCACAGTTAAAAAAATATGGAAGTGATTCCTGCTAAGTTTACGTCCTACCGCGCGGAATATGTCTGGAGCTAATAAATTACGTAAACAGAATATAATTATTACAGGATGTTGACGGTAAAGTGAGAACTTTTTAAGGCCCTTCATTTTTTTCCTTTCACCCAATTTCTATCTTCCTGCTGCTTTTTAATATTAATGTTGCATGTGACCAATAAACACAGTGTATACATTTCTCCACTCTCAAAATTTAACACCTAAGGCTGCAATAAGATATATTGTCTATTGTCACAGAGTGGGAGTACCCGCAGGAAACTCCACCAATCCATAAGTGACCTTCAACTCCCCTTCCTTCCATTAGAGTCATTCAAGCAAAATGTCCTTATTAAACATGGCAGGATATGCTTTATGCCAGGTTATAATGTTCTCATTGTGAGGTCCCTATCCAGTCTCTCTCCAAAGACGAAAGTAAACCCCTTTTATAGCCGGGAAACACGTTGACCAGGATATTGAGGAACTTCCCAGAAAGTCTTGTTGGTTCGAGTCCAGTAACATTCAAATCTTGATGACGTCTAAGGTAGCGTCGGACGGTTGCTAGACGTTATCCATACACGTTGTAAGGAGGAGGTAATCGGAGGGATGAAGGGTGGGAGCAGCTTCAACCCTCCACGCCGACAGTCTGCGCTCGCCTGCCAAGCTACGCAGCCGCGTCAGTACAAACGTCCACGACGACTTACGTCGAACGGGTCACCTACAAGGTCAGCCTCAACTCCCTCGTCGATCTATCCCGGTGTTATGACGTACAATTTTCTGCTCTGATGTTAATTCTGAATGTACGGTGTTCCAGCACCGCCACAATATTTATTAGTGGTTAATGCCTGTTGAGAGGGCCTTAAAAAGTGCTCACTTTACCGTGAATACCGTATATTATCAAATAAACATTTGCCGAACATATTACATTTCAATAAGATATCATTTGAAATCACGAAGATGTTTACATTTGAGAGAGCATTAACAAAATAGTTTAAAAAACACATTATTATATAGTTTGATTAGAGATAGTTACATTACTAACCCCGTCTAAAACCATTAGAAACCATAATATCGATAGGGATAATAACTAATTATTTCTTTAATTTGTAATCAAAGCATTTAGAGTAACCGTCAACTTCAAAAAAATTACAAGACTGGTTACATAAAACGGAAAATAATCGTGTTCAAAGAAATGAAACATTCCTCTAGTTCCTTACATAGTCACGCTTCGTAGATACTTGCGCAATTAACAAACATTTTAAATCAATACCGTAGCGGGTTTTTAAAATCGTTTTTAAAATATTTTTAATTTATATGCCCTTTTTTTCTGTCAACAGGTGCTTAATTTTTAATTTTTTTTTTAATTTTACAGGCTTTACTTGTATGGCAGTATTTTACTCTAATAGTTTCTACACGTCAATATAATATTTAATATTTTAATTTAATATTTTATGCAGTATAGATTATATATATAATAATTTATGTATAACATATATTTATAAGTAATTTATATTTATAATGTGTATTCATATATAGGATTTAAATATAAACTGATATATAATATATATTTATACATAATAAATTTTACATATAATATATATATTTTTTATTATATACAATTTATTAATTTAATATTAATTTTAATATTAAATTGTTAATAATTTTAATATTTAATTGTTAATACTTGTTAATTACATCAATTTTACTTTTAGTGCGATGTAGTTACATTTTTTGTGTTGTCATTTACATTTTCCGTGGCGGTTCTTCAACAATATATTCGACAGCGTTATTTTATTTTATATTGAACTCAAAATACAAGTGGCAACCAGGTTCAAATAAGGATAACGATAGTCAGTTGAAATCTGACTTTTTTACTGTCTGCTTTTTATAATGTGTTTGAACTCATTGCTCATTTTAGACGATGATGATTTTATCTGTTAGATAAATTTAATTAATATATAATTTTTAGACTTAATCGATATTAACATTCGCAGGTACGGTTGAAAAACAAACGGTTAAAAAAATCCGCATCTTAATACATTTTACTTATATTTCAAAGCCCATCTTTTTCAACTTCTACCCGGAAATGTTATCACAATAATAAATATGATACGCCGGGAGATGACTTGCCTTTGTTTGTAATATCGAAGTTCTTGTATTTTATTTGTCATACTATGGTTAATTTGTCAATTTTTTATTCCTACTTTACTTTTCAGCGAGAAAAATTCTAGGCTTTATTTTTAAGAGAATAGTCAGAAATTGGTTTTGTGTCCATGTCCTTATGTGTATGTACGAATATGTATGTAAATGTGCGAATGTGTATATGTATGTACGAATATGTATGTAAATGTACAAATGAGTATGTAGTACGTACACTGAAGAGCCAAANCCGAGCCCGCAGAAGTGCTGCAAGACGGCGTGGCATGAACTCGACTAATATCTGAAGGTATGCAGGAGGCAATTCACACCATGAATCCTGCAGGGCAGTCCACAAATCCAATCTGCGCCAATTTGAGAAAGGGTTGCACGTCTGTCACGTTTAATGATTCTCGTCAGTCGTAGTTTGTCCCGTTCTTTCACGATCTTTTTTCGGCCACAGCGATGTCGAAGATTTGATGTTTTACCGGATTCCCGATATTCATGGTACGCCCGTGAAATGGTCGTACGTGAACATCCAAATGTTATCGCTAGCTCGGAGATGCTATGTCCCATCTCTCGTGCGCCAACTATAACACCACGTTCAAACTCACTTAAATATTGATAACCTACCATTGTAGCAGAAGTAACCGATCTAGCTCCCGACCGCATCGCGTTACTCTGATTGATTCCATACCTCTTTTTTTTCCATACGCACGCCTATTCCAGTTTTTTTGGCTCTTCAGTGTACATACAAGTGCACACATATGCATATGTATATAAATACACATAGGCACATACTCATAAACATATACAGTACATATACACTCACTCGTATGTTCATTTCACTGCGATGTTACACAAATCCGTTAAAAATTAAATTTAATTAGCCAAAGTAAGTTACCATAATGGCAGTAGCTGATCGTGTTAACATTTGTTACAAATGTAAGTAAATTGGTGATAAACATTTGTTCATTAAAGTGTTGTGCGAGGCTTCATGCACACACCACTTAAATTAGATTGACAGACGATCTCCGTATCTCCATTATACTGCTGGCGTAAACTCCAACCAAATATGCAAGGGTTCTGAATTAGAATCCTGGTTAAGGTATGAATGGGTGTGTCGTTTATTTTTTAAAGATAGCTTAAGTTTATTCCGTAAAACCCGCCCCTTGGCTCTGCCTCCCTTTATAAAACGATGGCGTTAAAAAGTAACACTCGGATCAAGTAATGGTCGACTCCGTCCCTTGGATTAAATAATATTAATTACGGTGATTGTAGTATATCAGACATGGGTTTTAAACTTTTCGTAGAGTGTGAGTACATACACAGTTCAGTCATTTCAACAGCCAAGCTTTATGTAAAAGGAGTGATGTGAAATTTTCAAAATATTCACTCACAAAAAAATTTCATCCGCGCCGAACGATTGGCATCACTTGATTAAAACGACAAAATATAAATAATAACTGTAATAAATGATCGGTAAAACGGTTTAGGTCATAAAATTTAATTACCATGCCCTAAATATATTTAACAAAAGATTCTTTACGGTTATCCGTAATGCCTATCCCAATCAAAAATAAACTGTGGAATATTTCAATGTGAATCTTATAGTTGCAGATCACCATCAAATGTGAAATTTTGTAAGCCATTAAGTTAAGCAAAAATAATATTCAACTTCTTACAAAAAAACTATGTAAATGTTTCTCAGGTACTAATTTATATTAAATAGACGTTTTAAACACGATTATCAGCTTTAGTTTAATCTGTAAGCTAACGGCGTTTTTTATGATTTTCGTCTAACCAGGGGCATTAACAAGATATCATTTTAAAAAATCAAGCTCTAATAAATGTATTTTTATGCCTACTGATTGTGAATTCTAATCGCTGCAGTTATTTAACTTGAACGCAAAGTGCATTAGTAATTCGGTAAAAGCTAATTATGGGGTTAATTATAGAAATCCAAAATATAAAATACAGCAGGATGTGACTGCAGCATTGTGTACTGTGCGCGTGGAAGATCAGGAGAAAGGACGACTCCTGATGACGTCACGCGCTTGAAAGCAGGCGTTGGCCAGACTCACTTATTCTTCCCTTCTTGGCAGAATCCTGCGTTTGTTGCTATTGAGTAGCGGTTTCCGCTGTTTACAGAATTTGTTTTTGAAACAATTACTGTCATCATTTCTGCTGGCGTTACCGCTGTTCGTGGTAAGGTAATCGTGTTCAGTAGCATTATTTTCACTCGGTGGCGTACATACGATTGTCTCTTGTAACAGGACGCGAGAACAAGGCGATTTCTGTTTATTACATCCTCCCCCACCCTCCTACAGTATTTCGCCATGAGTATTTTAAATAACGCAGGAGTAACAAGCTTAAAAGTATGGCTTAAAATGTAAATAAACATAAAGAATAAAGCTTCAAAATTACTGGAAGATAAAAGTGATTTTGTATTTTAAGAATAAACGTGTTTTGTATTATAGAACTCTGTTGCCTTGTAACATCGCGTAGACGTTGAAAAAAAAAAACTAAGCTCGTAAGTTTTGGCCAGCATACAAATATGTCGTATTTGTATCAGTGAGAAACAAAACCTTTAGTTCTGCGACGGGACATGTCACCCGCGCCCTCTCCCATAACTACGCCACTACATTGTCATTTCTTAGGGGTGGTTGCAGCCCCTTAGGTCGTCCTGTGTTTGTATGCGCCTATGATATAGGCTAAACTGTACCCTGTAAACGGTAAACTGAGCGCTTTTGAAAGCCCTGCTTAAGATCTACTTGTATGCGCGTTTTATATTCTTACGCCATATGTACAATTAGCATGGCCACGCGCCTGGTCACTTTATTAATGCGCCTATCAAGTGAAATAGTGATATCAGAAAAGTAATTATCTTACGAATTGACTAATTCTTAAATGTATATTTTAAATAACAGGAAGCAAAATTAATAATTACAGTTTTCACAAATCTTTATCTAACCTTCTAGTTCAACGTTAAGACACGGAACTACTTTACCTCCGCCATTATCAATTTAACTGGGCGCATGCTAGTCAGGGTGCCCGTTAAAGTATATGCAGGTAGGGCAGTGACATTTTTCACGGGCTGATTTAATAAATGCTGAATTAAGCGTGAAAAGCCTGTAGCGTGTTTCGTAGACGAGAAACTCGACGGAGCTGGTCCAAAACAGTAAGTGGCTGTGTGAGAGCCGCGGCGAAGAGAGCGCTGTAATCGAGCATGGCCGCCACGTGCTGGAGATGTGCGGCGTGTCAAGGGCGGCTGGATTTAGAATACTCGTGCTGCGCGGAGCAGGAAGCGGGCTTCATTGACTCCAGCCAGCCGAGGGAGCGCTACGCCAGCTACAAAAAGATAACAATATTCCTGGAGAAGCCGCACGCTGCCCCGACTGAGGAGGCGGGCGTCCCTGCCGCAGGTTGCCTGTTAAACTAGGCGTTTTTGAAAGACTTGCTTAGTCTGTGCATTCTGCCCTCTGTAGAACATTCATTACACACGTTACACGAACCTAATTCCTAGTATCCGTAGATCAGCAAGAGACACTGTGTAATTGTTACAGTTGATCTTATTCGTCCTCTAACGTATGAGCATTAAAAAGAAACCTCTTTAATTTGACACCAACTGAAGTATTAAATTTTTAATAATACGTCAATACATGAAACTACTTATTTAATCCACTACCGTTGTCTAGGTAAATAATTCAATACTTGATTTAAGTCACGTAAGTGAGTGCAGGCAAGAATTTTTTTAAAATGTCCTTTTTAAAAGTGTTAAAATAAACATGAAACAATTTAAGTTCGCCTTATTCCGCCACTAATTTCAAGTGTTTAGTTCAACAAGAGCTGCTTTATTTTAATTTGGTATTTCAACGCCTTGCACCTGTCGCCAAGACTGCTTGTCGCCACACATGTTGTTGCAGCCTTCAGAGAGTCGTATGTAAATCCCGCGTATATGTGTGCTAGAAATTTAAGTTGAATAGCCTAGAAATTCACGTCGTTTCCAAACAGAAATGTGCAGGGTTCATGAGAAAATAGCTCGCATTAATATTTTCAGTCTGATCACTAATTGTAATTGGACGTCTCCGGAGATTTATGAACAGTGTCAACAAATGTTTAATAGACATAACTAATTTTTAAAAAGTCTGAAATTAAATTAATTTATCTTTAAATTTGTTAACATAAATCGGGTCTACAATGTTCAGAGCTATAAACTTGCAAATCAAGAAGTAGTCAATTATATGCAAGTTTCCTTTCAGTCGTAGTCAGATTATTGTGTTTGTAACGGCATATGCACTCATGTAAGCTCATTGTCCCCATACTATGAAATACACAAAATCTTCGCGCGATCGCACGCGAATGTATGAAAATACTGAAATTTTGTTTGCCGAAGGCAACAGTTTTTTTTTTTTGTGATTTTGTACTTGTGGTGGGTGTACCTTCACGCTAGCGTCTCCTCAGGGTATATAATTTTTTCCCTGCAAAACTTACTATACGTGTATTATTTATGCGTATAAAAAGTTTTATATGCTGACAATGGGTGCTAGAAAAATCGCCGCAAGTGGAGTAACCATATGGGTATTTTTTTCCCGCTGCCTAAATTTCCTAATATACTGATTTCAAACTTGGGAGGAAATGTTTTTAATTATGAGCGCCTATGCCTATGTGAGAAGGAATGCACGGACTACTTCCATGTGCATATCGCATACCGCGGGGGTAGCGAAGTGGCTTTAACTCTATTTTTGGATTTTTCGAGTAATGATTGCTTTATAAAAAGCTGCATAATGCATCCGTACACGGCACATGATTTTTTTCCAACATGCATTTTTACAAATGTTTTGATAAGAGTGGCAAGCATGTCGTTTAGAGGCTAAGGGGCATTCGGTAATTGATTTTTCGTTAATATTTACTCCGAAACACGCTGTTTGTATGNATGTCGTTTAGAGGCTAAGGGGCATTCGGTAATTGATTTTTCGTTAATATTTACTCCGAAACACGCTGTTTGTATGCTGCTTTCTCGTGACGTATATTTACAGTATGAGGTTTTACAGTATTTGCGATATCTTGCCTGTCAATTCGAATACCTTCCTTTCGTTGAATGGGGTCTGTTTTGCAAAACTGCGTTCGAGCCATACATTAAATTTTATTGTTGGCATGTGTATGTGGAAAGCCAACAGCGAGGTTTTGCCCCACTCGAGTTAAAAATGTGCAAACATTCTTCGAATACCCGCTCTCGTTGTGGAGACGTAGGTATTTAGACTGTATTGGAATGCAGTTTGGACCTCCACGAAACCATTGTCATTTACCAACCAGACCCTGCCTCGATTCTTGGGCGTGATGGTCGCTGGCACGTTAGTGGATTCTCATCCTGGAGCCTTGGTTTTGTGGGAATTACACCAGTACACTGCGGTGAAGGATACTGTACACAACCGATTTTGGCAGGTGAAGGTCCTACAGCTACGCAGGTTTTTTGCATGCCTCTGCAAGTTACCGCGCCTAGCAAATGCCATGCCACAGTTTCCACACTTATATGCCACTCTATCTGCATATTCGAACATCCATACTTTTCGTGTCTTAGAACACATTTGGTGAATGAAAACTAAGTGTTACAGTAGCGGCACGGGTACTGAGGTAACGTCACTGCAAATTAGATCGATGGTAAACATATAAATAAAAAAAAACGAATTTATAGTATTTTATGAGGTTACATATTTCTCCAGAGACTAGCTGGCCCAAACTGATACTCTAAATTTGAGCAGATTTTTTATTTCGCGGGAATATATATGCGCATTACATGCACGCTTGATAATATCCTGTGACCTGACGGAATTAGATATCTGAACTTACCAGTCAGAATGCTAAAATACGAGAGGCGAGAGAGCGATCTGTCACCTCTGGCATCAGACGAGAAACTGTGCCGAAGGTCGACATTGTTCCCATGAAATACTTTACCCACACTAACACGCTCTGGCGTATAATGCTGAAAACAAGAGCGGTAGTGGTGAGAGATTAAGCGAAAATGAATAATTGGTCGGACTAAAGTGGTGGGGTGAGGGGTAACACAATAAATACTTAATTTCAATGGTAATTTATTAGCATTAAAAATAAAAATATTTTTAGTTAGTCTCAAATAAAGATCTTAATACAAAAAAAAATATTGATTTAATAATTTACGCTTGTAGGTATACTGCTGATGGAAAAATAATTTTTTAAAAATACGAATGAAAAATTACAGATTTCCTATGACTATAAATTTGACTGCCGACAGTTCACTTTGCGGCTAAATCATCAGAATGAGCGGGCACCGGCAGCTCGCCTGGCAGTGAAATCAAGAAATTAATGCCACCTATTTGTTGAAAATAGAATCCAACATAGAGGATGCCGACAGCACCACCTATACTTTAAAAACATAATCAAATGTGGCTGCCACCTGGTGGCTAAATTGGCAGCTCGTCTGGTGGGTAAATTAATACACTAGTGCCACCTAGATGATGAAAACATATGCAATCCAATATGGTGGTCGAAAGAAGGTGAGAGACAAACTCCAGTAATATTTAAACAAATGACAAACAAAAAAACAAGATGGCGGATGGTGGCTGTGATGTCTACCAAGATGGTGGCCGGCCAACGCCTACCAAGATGGCGGATGGTTGCACCTACCAAGATGGCAGACTGCATCTACCTAGATGGCGGAATTAGTATGGTTGGAGGAGGTGTGGGGAACCTCAGGAAATTTAAGATTTTTAAATACATTTTTTGAAATGGTTTTTTTTAATAATTGTTAAATATTTTTTAAATATTTTTTATATAATTTTTTGTACATTTTTAAAATTTCTTTTTAATTTTTAATTTTATTTTTTTTAATTTTTGGGTAAAAGGTTAAAGATCAAGGGTACATGGATTCAAGAAGGCAAACTGATGCACAGGGTTTCATAGTTGGTTCATGAGATTCTGTGGCTTCGTGTATAAGACTCAAATTTTCCAACAGGTTAATGCCCGCAAACATTCAGCACGGATTTTCAGAAATGCCTTTGTGCTATTGATACCATAAATTAAATATGAGGTAGGCAGTTTTTCGTTCTCCGCGCATATCCTCAACATTGACTCTTCCGTCCCAATAGAATTGTCAAAACAACATGTTAAAACACTGAAGAACATGTTTGTTTACGTAGATTTTTTTCAATGGTCCCACGCAATTTATGAAAAAAATATTTTGACTAACTTAAATTTATTTTAGTTACATTACAACTAGACCAGAAGAAGTGTATATATTCTACCAACGTTCCATAACATGTATTTCCATAAAGTTTTCTAACCTCAAAAGCAATCCACGTTGTTTTAGATAAAACTATTGGCCAGAAAGGAAACCAATGTTGTTACTACGCAACTAGCTTTTCAGCCAATTCGTACATGAAAGATTATGAGAGAATGCTGGGGGCGTAACTCAAATAATGACTCGTNAGACTGCATCTACCTAGATGGCGGAATTAGTATGGTTGGAGGAGGTGTGGGGAACCTCAGGAAATTTAAGATTTTTTAATACATTTTTTGAAATGGTTTTTTTTAATAATTGTTAAATATTTTTTAAATAATTTCTATACATTTTTAAAATTTCTTTTTAATTTTTAATTTTATTTTTTTAATTTTTGGGTAAAAGGTTAAAGATCAAGGGTACATGGATTCAAGAAGGCAAACTGATGCACAGGGTTTCATAGTTGGTTCATGAGATTCTGTGGCTTCGTGTATAAGACTCAAATTTTCCAACAGGTTAATGCCCGCAAACATTCAGCACGGATTTTCAGAAATGCCTTTGTGCTGTTGATACCATAAATTAAATATGAGGTAGGCAGTTTTTCGTTCTCCGCGCATATCCTCAACATTGACTCTTCCGTCCCAATAGAATTGTCAAAACAACATGTTAAAACACTGAAGAACATGTTTGTTTACGTAGATTTTTTTCAATGGTCCCACGCAATTTATGAAAAAAATATTTTGACTAACTTAAATTTATTTTAGTTAACAACTAGACCAGAAGAAGTGTATATATTCTACCAACGTTCCATAACATGTATTTCCATAAAGTTTTCTAACCTCAAAAGCAATCCACGTTGTTTTAGATAAAACTATTGGCCAGAAAGGAAACTAATGTTGTTACTACGCAACTTGCACGCGCACTCTACCCTATATTGAGCATATTCCCTTTATGGTTGATACCCTTCTTTGTACAGCCCGGTCTACAGACTTGTCTAACATAAAACATATATGGAGCCAGCTGGGATGGCAGCTTCATCCATCAACGAATCTGCAGCGTCTGGAGTGACAGTTTGAAAAACTATTGGACGATATTTCACTGAACAGCATTACATGTCTCTATTATAAATCCATGCCGGAACGCATCGCCACATGTACTTGCGCTAAGGGCGTGGAAGCGATTAACTAAAGGCTCTTTTAAATTGTATAATTTTGCCCGAAAANCACATGTACTTGCGCTAAGGGCGTGGAAGCGATTAACTAAAGGCTCTTTTAAATTGTATAATTTTGCCCGAAAAATTGTCCAGTATATTGATATTGTAATCAGTTACTTCTTTCATCGTTCTCGTTGCCTGTTAGAGGTCTCGTTCAATATCGATGTCTCTTTCTGGGTGCGGCAAATTTTTATGGCATGAGTGTAGGTATAGCTACTATTATATGACGCATGGAATGCACTCGTATAGCGATCGATAGGATCTGTGCACAAACGAAATACGAGCTCTACTTGGTGAAATTATCAAAGTTCATGAATACACGACAGATGGACCTCCTAGATTATAAGACGTGCTGTTTCGCTAGGGTTTTGAACAATATTNAATTGTCCAGTATATTGATATTGTAATCAGTTACTTCTTTCATCGTTCTCGTTGCCTGTTAGAGGTCTCGTTCAATCTCGATGTCTCTTTCTGGGTGCGGCAAATTTTTATGGCATGAGTGTAGGTATAGCTACTATTATATGACGCATGGAATGCACTCGTATAGCGATCGATAGGATCTGTGCACAAACGAAATACGAGCTCTACTTGGTGAAATTATCCAAGTTCATGAATACACGACAGATGGACCTCCTAGATTATAAGACGTGCTGTTTCGCTAGGATTTTGAACAATATTNAAAGTTCATGAATACACGACAGATGGACCTCCTAGATTATAAGACGTGCTGTTTCGCTAGGATTTTGAACAATATTCTAAATCCGATTCACTCAAGCTCACATTTAGCTGAGTAGAGAGTTTGGGGTGGTCTTAATATCGGGGGTCTTGAGAGCCGATGCAGCGATGAAGGTGAAGTGAAATGAGTAAGGAGCAGCGCCGAAATACAAGGGCGGGGTAACGGGAGATCCCCGAGAAAACCCGCCGAGCAGTGGCATCGTCCAGCACGATTCCCACTTGCGAAAATCCGGAAGTGACTCCGTCGGGAATCGAACCCGGTTCGCCTAGGGGAAAGCAAGTAGTCTGACCACTACACCGGCGCGGTCCCGAGCTCACATTGACTTTACCAGGATTACGACACCGAGAATGGAGCTTATACAAACAAATATTACAAAAATCAACATTCCAGCATACCCTTTTAGCGAATAAGAAAAGAGAAGTAGTGACTGTCTGAAGAAGAAGGAAAACAACATCGCTTACATATGATACGAATTTGATTTACCAGTTATTTTGTTGGCATTTTTTGTTATGCAAAGGGATGAGAATAATCTACACACCAACGTAATTTCGATAGAGGAAGACATGAAATATTAGAGACTATATACAGTGAGTTGTTTGGGAACCGCCACTGAATTGCATATGGCTTTCGAGACCCAAAAATGCAATCATTGTAATGTCGTAACACATATTAACAAACAATTTTAGGCGAATCCTGATGAGACAATCTGGTATGTTCGAGAGAATAAGGATTTGTACATACGTTGACTGTCATCGCTTTATAACCCAGATACGTCTGGGTAAAATCGGTCAAATTTAAGGACTAGAAAGCGATGGCTAATATTTCACACGAGGTCTGTGCCCTGGCCAGTATGCATACAGATTTGAGGAAACAGTTCTACAATATGAAGATCCAGGATTTTATAAGAATATATCTTTGAGAGATTCAAAGTACAGTGCATTGTAAAATTGACTACTACTTCAAGGTAAATGTTACTTTCACATAGTTGGATATTTCACAGAAACTCTTTGGCAAATANGTAAAATTGACTACTACTTCAAGGTAAATGTTACTTTCACATAGTTGGATATTTCACAGAAACTCTTTGGCAAATATAAATTCATAGATCGTTCTGCCACGTACAGAAATAAAAAAATACAAAGGAAATTTCCTCACTTTGCACTGTATAACTAAAAAGATGACTCAGTAAAAGAGTAAACCTAAATCTAACGACGATGACCTAGTGCATAGCTCCAAATAGAAAGTTGTCATCGATAGTGTTTCGCTGCCAATTATAACCCTGGACTTCCCTGGAATGAATGGTTTGAAATCATGAGTGACGAAGACATTCTAGATCAAACAGGTTAGGTTCTATGCTGATTTCTTGGCACGTGGCGATGAATTCTGAGTCGCTGAAATGGTCGGTAGTACGTCACAGAGTGTTGTTTTCCGACCGACCTCAAACTTTTGCGGGCTGTTGCAAAAAATAAAAATGACATTGATACAAAAGTTGTAGCACAGGATAATGCTATTTCTATGTGTTACTACTGGTTGTTCATGCAGAAGCAGTCTTAGCTGGAGAAAATCTAGTCTCTTAAAAATTCACTTGTGTTCTAATAATTTTTAATTTTTTTTTAAACGCCTCTATAAAATTACAATTGAAAAAATTACTATATTTATTGTCACAATTGCAGATAGGTGCAGAATAAAATAAAGGACTTTAATAATCAAATGGGGCTTATATACAATGACGTATATAATCAGAAACTGGATTTTTGTCATGTTATGCTGTACTGTACGTACAATTTCATCACGAACTGAGAAAATAAATGTTACATTCGGATGAAACTTTAAAATTTACATCTAGTGTATTCTAATCCGTTACGGCTACCAACTCACGCAAATAAGACTAAGGTACTCTGCGTGACGCTCCCGAGCCAACTGACATCCACATGCGTACTATCCTACTAATAATATTATAAATGCGAAAGTCTGTGTTTTTGTCTATGTGTGTGTGTGTGTGTATGTTTGAACGGATTTTTATGAAATTTTGTATGTAGGTACTTTAGGTCCTGGCATACGACATAAGATACTTTTTATCCCGGGAAATTGTACCGTTCGTGTGGAATAACAATAAAAATTAATTCTGCAACGGCTGAGAACGTGACCGAAATATTTTTTCCTTCTGGTGTCAGAGTTTATCAGGCCGCCCAAGGACCTCTGAAATGACTTAACGACTGCTATATATCGATAACAACCGGGACCGAATATTTAACGTGCCCTCCGAAGCCCGGAAGTTCTCAGATGTTATGCCACTAAACGGTCACCCATCCAAATGTGTGCCGCAGGGAACGTTGCTTAACTTTGGTGATCGATTAAGATCCCTCAGCCAAGCGCAAAAAGTAGTACCTACATACACTTATTTCTAAAGCTATAACTCACATTTTGATTTTCATACATTGACGCTGGAAAGCGTAAATGTGGTAACTACGCGATAGTTGCACAAATACACTCAAAAAACAATACCCTCCTTCTTGGCTATCGGGTAAAAAATATTTCCTTCCTTTTGGGTTGCCGTAATCAGTTCAGAACCTAGGCCAACATAGTATAATTTTATAATCTGTTTTCACATAAATGAATTGTCTTTTCCCAATTTATTTATTAGTGTATAACTGTAAAACTCAATTGTACCCGGGTGAAGCAGGGCCAGTTCGCTAGTAAATAATATTTTCCATGTCATATCCTTGTATGGTTATAGGGAATATAAGTTTTTCATGGTAAACGTATTACTTTGGAAACCTTGCTCAAGATCTGCTTGCATGCACATTGTGTATTCTTCCACCATATCTTAAATTTACATTGAAATGGACTTTATCAGTTTAGTCATGTATCGGTCAAGTGGAACTGTGGAATTATTATAAATGTAAAAATAGTTTGCAAATTTTCTAATTACAAAACTTTTATGCATTAAGAAAAACTCAAAGCTGAAGAAATCATTTCAGTATTCACCAATGTTTAATTCGACGTTAAAACGTGGAATTGATTACTTTATCTCTGTCGATGCCAATTTTACCGAGCGCATACGGGCCGTAGTGCCCGTTAAAATATGTACAGGTAGAGGACAATAATATTTTTCAAAGACTGATTTAAAAAGTATTGAAATAACTATGAACATCATGTCACAGTTTTGGCCGCGGAAACGGCACGACTAGTATTGGATCGAGTTTAGATGATTAAAGATGCCTCTGTGTTGACTGTGGCATTGGTGGTAAGAGTTGGCACTGATGTTCCTTGAATGTAATTAGCACTTCCCCTTCCCTTAGGCCTACTTGATTTTGAATTCTTACAGTGGCCAAACAATGTAATACAAAGAATGGTTGGCTTCACAAAAAATACTTATTCAGGTGCGTTCTGACACCCCTGGAATTCGTTGCCATTTTTGAAAACGTTGTACTTACATAATGTAGGGTATTCATGGTTAATTTAGCACTTTTAAATTTAACATTTGAGACATTTCCCTGCCTCTACCTGCATTAATTTTAACGCGCTGACTGGCATGCACCCAGTTAAGTTGGTAATGCCGGAGGGAAAGTAGTTTCATTTTTTAACGTTGGATTTCTAGGGTAAATTATTTGTATGTACTGAAGTGATTTAATTTGCGTTCCGCTTTTTATGTATACAAGTACGAGAATAAAGAAATTTGTAAAATATTTATTTTTACAATAATTGCACAGTACTACTTGACAGACGTATGAATAAAGTGATCATACCCATGGCAACTTACATTTTAGAAGATTACACAATGTGCATACGAGTCAACCTTAAGTGGAGCGCTCAAAAGTGCTGAGTTTACCGTGAACAGCCTTTAATCACATGTATTGAGGACATCCGTGGAGCAACATTCCCTGGCGCATGTGTAGTGAACACGTGCCGAGAAATATTGTGGAACCAACTGGTGAAGTGAATCACAACTAACCTGCAGAACACGCATCGTTAGCCTAACCAACAGAGTACAACGCTCTCTATTACTGGGCACAGGACTAAGCGCTTGTGTGAAACGGAATCGCACCCTAAATGAAGCCTATACCGATCACATGTTCTTCGAACGATACTTGTAATGGGAAATTACTTCGGACACACGCCATTGCAGAACTATATAGATCGCCAACAAGGGAAACACAGAGGATGACGTTAAAAAAAACACGAAAACAAGCCTAGACTAGCTGCTGTTAACATACACAGTCGAATCACATTATTATGACCACCTGCNAGATGAAGCCTATACCGATCACATGTTCTTCGAACGATACTTGTAATGGGAAATTACTTCGGACACACGCCATTGCAGAACTATATAGATCGCCAACAAGGGAAACACAGAGGATGACGTTAAAAAAAAACACGAAAACAAGCCTAGACTAGCTGCTGTTAACATACACAGTCGAATCACATTATTATGACCACCTGCNAAAAAAAACACGAAAACAAGCCTAGACTAGCTGCTGTTAACATACACAGTCGAATCACATTATTATGACCACCTGCTAGTATCCAGAGTAACCGCCCTTCGCATCACGGACAGCAGCTAGACGAGATGGCAGTGACTCAAGTCAGGTGCTGATAGGTCTCCACGGGTATCTGGAGCCATGCTTTCTGCAATGCGTCTCTTAACTGTTTAAGGATGCGTGGNGGTGCTGATAGGTCTCCACGGGTATCTGGAGCCATGCTTTCTGCAATGCGTCTCTTAACTGTTTAAGGATGCGTGGCGGAGGAGACAGACAGACGGTGAGCACGACAATCGAGGTGGTCCCACAGATGTTCAATTGGAATGAGATCGGGGCTGTTTGGGAGCCAGGGAAGAACGTTGAAATTCTTTATCGTGCTCTTACAGCCATGTGCGGACATTTCTAGCCGTGTGGCAAAGCGCATTATTGTGCTAGAAGATCCCACCCTTCCGAGGAAAGACAATTATCATGTACGGGTGGACGTGATCGCCGAGGAAGGATTCATAACCAAATCGATCAAGAGTGCCTTCCACACGAATGATGAGACCTATAGAGTACCCTGAGAACATTCCCCAGACCATAACACTGCCCCCACCGCCTTGTGTTCGTCCAGCAATGGATGCAGGGTGTCGGCTCTCTGATGTTTCTCGCCGGACACGCTGACGTCTCTCCGTTCTATGTAGCTGAAAACGTGCCTCATCGGAGAAGGCTACCCATCGCAAATCAGCAGCGGTCCAGTCGCCATACTGTCGAGCAAATTCCAGTCGTTTTCGTCGATGGACCTGTGTTATTATGGGTGTAGTTGCCCTCCATCTACTCCGGAGCCCCATTCGCAGAAGAGTTCGCTGAACTGTTGGATGCCCCCTGGTTCATTTGGACGGTGAGCTGTTCCACTGCAGCCTGTTGGTTGGCCTTCACGCACCGTCCTAGTCGACGTTCACCTCAGACATCAATGGCGCGTGGAGCTCCACAGTTTCCACGACGGTTATTACCAATGGTGCTATTCGTCCACTCACGATACACCTTTACTGCACGTAATCAGTTCACAAACGTAGCTGTTTCTGAATTGCTGCCCCCCTTGGCCTGAAAGCAGATGATCATCCCTGTTTGCAACTCGGTTAAATCGCTTCCCTTACCCATGACAGCAGGAAGCGTAATGTGTACAGCCAGCCTGTCGGTCTCATTATATACCCGCTTCACCAGACAACGTCACAGGCCATACGCCATGGGCTACGCACTGCAGATGGCACTTCTAGCAAGTGGTCATAATAATGAGATTCGACTGTGTATATTTTTGAGTATAATTTCTATATATAGTCTTGTCCTTGTTTCTCGTCTTTTTTTATTTATTTTTTTCGTTTAGTTTGCTACAACTATTGACTGAATTCCTTGTTGAATTAATTTTATATTTGAATTATCTGTTGATGAAAGTTAGTCTTGGCTGGTTTTCGTGTATTTTTTTAATAATCTATGTTTTCCTTGGTGACATAGCTCTGAAACGGCATGTCTGAAGTGATTATTCCATTAAACGCCTGTTGATGAAGACCGCCGCTTCACTGGAGGACTTAATGTCGGCGTGCCAGGCGGGCTATCGTAGCTACGAGAGTAGCGGGAGGTGGCCTAGACGGAGGCAATCGGCGTAATGCAGATGACGTGCTGCCGCCCATTGTGTCCGCCCCACTTGGCGAACAATGCGGCCGGGCGTAGCAGCTGCCGCCAGGCCTGGCTCCACGGCAGCGAACCAAGTGTGACGCCCGGCAGGTATACACTGTTCATGGTTATTTGAACACTTTTGAAACCAACCTTTGCAAAATGTCACTAGCACTACCTGCATACTTTTTAACCGGCACATTGACTAACAAGCACACAGTGAAGTTGGTAACGACGGAGGGAAAGTATTTCCAGTCTTAACGTTGAATTAAAGGTGATTGGTGAACATTTCTGAACACTGAAATTACTTATTTTTCTTTCTGATTTTTTTAATCCATATAAATGTGATATTTAGCGAAATTGTAAATTATTTCTTTTTCTAATAATTTCGCAGTTTCTCTTGACCGACGCATGACTAAAGTGCCTAAGGCCCATGGCAATGTTAATTTTACATATGGTGTAAGAATCCACAATGTGCATGCAAACAAGTTTTAAGCAGGACTTTCAAAAGTGCTCATTTTACCATGAACAGCCTATAAACTACATACACACTGCTATAGTCTACTCTCGGTTTCTTTACACTTTTCGAATCAAACTTTTGAAAAATCGCCCCATGTATGACGTCTTTGTTTCTTTCCTAAATATGTCATGTATCACAAGCGTTTTATACAGCTTTTAACATATAAGTGACTTATTTTTGGTCAAATTAAACTTTTAACTATATTCTATTTATAGATTATATTATTTCGCTTACAATTAATACGAATCAAAAAAGGGAAAATATAGATGTGCTGGTAATGCCCAGTAAGAAATAGTTCTTATGCAAAATATTATTAAAGTGAGTGCGCATGAATGCGGTGCGTTGTCCCTTTGGTGTAATTTTCGACATGCAGTTAAGCTTTCTTTTTGCATACGGCGGAGGAATATCCTGGAAGTAGAACTTAGCAGGGTTTCTGAAAAGTTGGAAGTAGTCAAGAATGGACTATAGTGGCGGATCTACGACACATTACTCGAATGGTTGGATACTAAATTCAAACTACATTTTTACCAGTATGCCATAAGTTCAGTACTCAATGAATAAGCTATCTAAATATTAACTTAAAATGTCATGTTACCGTAGTGAATGTAAGTATTAATGCAGCATTATTAACAAATTAATTTGCTCCAAGAATGATTTCATTTTATCAGGTGTAAAATCAAGCTCAAACGGAAGGGTTCAAGCTCCCTTCTCCCCCCTCCTGTAGATACGGCCCGCTGCCATGTTGTGATGTCATTTACTTATGCACCTATTATTTACAATTGCGTACTATAATTTATATGCCTTTAATTTTACTGAAGTAGCTTGTCAAAGTCAAACGCAAGTCAATACCAATGTATTGATCGCGTTCAATCCTATTTCTTTGTTCACACAGAAGAACACCTGTCTGATAACTAAATGAATGCATAATTATAACAATAAGGAGTATGTCGTACCAACATAATAGTTTAACAGTTAGTCCGTGTAATACGAATTATTTTGGTTAAAAATCATAATTATAGCTAGCTTGGGCGACAAACATGACCTTCTGTCAGAAATAATCTGCCTTGCAGCGGAAAACATATCTTATGCGGGAACTGAAATTACAGGAACAATGAGATAAAATCCCAACGCTATCTCATGGAGCGGGTTGCCTTATTTTCGGACCACCGTTGTGTTTGGAAGAGGGGGCATCTCCAAATATTGGCGTAATAGAATGATAGCATCAGTTGTGGTAGTGCTAGTGCGCTTATATTTCATACAATAGGGACTTAATAAAATTATGGTTTCCCACAAGTTAGAGTTGGTGAAGCATTTACACAAGTGCTTGTATGATATAATGCTTTACTCCCAAAAACCTCTGAATCATAAATCATTTACTCTTCCAGCGCATTACACATTGCTGGACGAGTCTCAACTCTGGAACATTGGATCTTCCTTAGTTTGACTGCAGATACATTGCTTTGTATAGTAATAAAAATTGAAATTCAGTAGATAAAGAATTCAAGCGAACTGAGGAAAATGAACTCGTACTTAATGGGATTACCCCTTCACCCCAAAGTAATACCGGGACCTAAAAATAATCGTAACCTTAGCCCTAAAACACACTTGCTTGAAATGCTTGAGAATATCAGAACATAGAAAGAGTAGCGCATCAAGATGCTCTCTCTTGGCGATGCTGCAAATACACTAGATTCAGTGTATGTGCAGCACATAGAAAGTGGCAGATGTTCAAATTTTTAACCACCGCTGTGATGTTAGCGGCATGGCTGTTGCTATAGCAGACACGTTGACTGCTAACACCAAGAATATATCACGTTAGAAATGTGATGGGCCAGAATTATAGCTGTCTCTCCTCCTGTTATGACGAATGTGTCGGAAGAGAAGCAGACTTACATTAGCCGTTAACTATAAAATAGGCCCTCGCAGTCAAATAACTGCTCTGCCTATTCGACGTCCAGCAGTTAGTTGTAAGCGCGATATGCTTGGCTTGTGCCAAATCGCTAGCCACTTGTGCCTTGATATATTCATAGAGTTTGGGCAAGAGTTAAGTGATTATGGGCATTCGGGCGCAACGGGATCAGGGATAGGCGCCAGACGCCAGCCGGCCGCTATGTTGTGATGTCATCCGACCACCATGTTGGATCCAGGTGAACTTGACCTTGACTCTCAACCTTGAAACAAAAACAATTTCCAAAAATCTTAACAAATTATAAAAAACTTTAAAATAATTATAAAAAATTTAAANACTTTAAAATAATTATAAAAAATTAAAAAAAAATTAAATAAACTAAAAATTATTTTAAGATGTACACATAGGAAGTCAAGGGTCGATGACAGGTGGACCGACTAAGCTCCCGATACGACCAACCCTCGCCAGGTCGACCAGTGTCCACCTCGTCAGCCATGTTAGATCTCGATGACCTTGACCTTTACCCTACCCCCATGACCTTGGATAACTTTTAACAAAAAACATTCAAAACTATGTTTAATATATTTTAAATATTATTTAAAAATAAATAATTATCACAAAAAAATTTCCAAAAAGTTTAAAAAAATTCTCCTTTACACTTGACTCGAGTCCCAAGACCCAAGAATCAAGACTCAATACCCAAGACTCGATATCCTTGTCTCAAGACTCAGGACTCAAGACTCAAGGCCCTTGACCCAAGACTGAAGACCCTTGAATCAAGATAAAAAACCAAGACCCTTGATCCAAGACCCAATAATCTTGACCCTCGACCCAAGAACCAAGACCCTTGACCGTTGACCCTTGACCCAAGACCATTTACCCAAGACCCAAGATGCTTAACCCAAGACGCGAGACACTCGACCCTTGACTCCAAGATCGTTGACCCTTGTCTTTAACCCTTGACCTTAAAAAGTATGCCACTCAGAATATTTTAAAAATATATTTATATGTGACCAATTCAAGTCCTTCATATACGAGTAGCAACCACCTGCCCAAGTCATGTTATAATCATGGTATGGATAAGCATCTAAAAACACTTTTATAGACGTACTTGGCGTTAATTGAAATACCAATAGTGCCAGTCCCTTGAGACTTGGAATGTACGAGGGCGATAAACAGTCTTTTCTCTCATGGTCTTCTTCTTGAACATCAATTCCTCAATTGTCCAATCATTCCATCAATCTTTCGCAATCCTCCTCAGCAATCTTTTCATCAATCTTTATGATTATTTCCATCAATCTTTAGCAATATTTCCATCAATCATTCATAATATTTCCATCTATCCTTCGCAATCTTTCCATCAATATTTCCATCAATCTTTCGCAATCCTCCTCCTCCTCCTCCTCACCAATCTTTCAGTCATTCTTTAGCAATCTTTCCAACAATCTTTCGCAATATTTCCATCAATCTTTCACAATCTTTCCATTAATCTTACAATATTTTGTCCAATCTTTAAATCTTTTCATCAATCTTTCTATCACTCTCGCCATCTTTCCATCAATCTCACAATCTTTTCCTCAATGTTCCAATCTTCCAATCAATATTTCGTCCAATATTTCGCTCAATCATCAATCCATAATCAGTCCATATGTGTGTCGTCTGTCCCCCATCCATACATAATTTAAAAACACATTCGTTCGCCAACTGTCTCCATACATTAATACTTGATGAGACTGCATTAATGTTTTCTATGCAGTCTACTATCGATCCAATTGTATACTTAAATACTTCATTAATATTCTGTGCCGAGATCTATACTTTAGTAAACGAGTGCTCATAAAACCACTTTCAAGTTATGAGAAATGAAGGGGAACAGCACAAACATATTAAAACAGAATTATGATTAAAAGTATTTATTATTTTGTAATTGCAATTTCAGAAGAAAGCAGTTCATCTCATCACACCTCCCCTTTAATTCACTAATTAATGAAGATATCTCAATAATGTGTGAGATCCCACCGTGTTTTTGCAGGTCAATAAAATGTCTGAATTCATTAACAAGTTCATTCGCGTCTTCGGGAAATAGGCAGCCAGTATTCTCGGCATCTGCTGCCTTCTTCGTGTCGCTCGTTGCAGCAAATGTAGTCGGGGGCTGTGCCAGTGCATCAAAAAAAATCACCATCGTCTTCAGCGCTAGAACTGTCTTCACGTTTATTTTCATCTATGCTGCCTTCATTGTCGTCTTCACTTCCTGTTTTATCCTCAATATCAAGTTTACTTTTCTTTGTAGGGGTCGCATGGTCATCAGTATTTAGAGCCGACAACTGTTTATTCTGAAGTTCATCGATTTTACGCGTACGTCTTGCAAGTGAACATTCCACACATACTGACTACACCAAACCTCGTAGGCCTCTCATTCCATCATTAGCATTAACCGCTACTGTGGAAAGATCTTCAGCGAAAACTGCCATGATCGGCGAAATGAGAGAACCGTCTATACGCAGAGCCCTTTTCGCGCGATATANAAAAAGGGAAAATATAGATGTGCTGGTAATGCCCAGTAAGAAATAGTTCTTATGCAAAATATTATTAAAGTGAGTGAGTATGAATGCGGTGCGTTGTCCCTTTGGTTTAATTTTCGACATGCAGTTTAGCTTTCTTTTTGCATACGGCGGAGGAATATCCTGGAAGTAGAACTTAGCAGGGTTTCTAAAAAGTTGGAAGTAGTCGGGAATGGACTATAGTGGCGGATCTACGACCCATTACTCGAATGGTTGGATACTAAATTCAAACTACATGCTTACCAGTATGCCATAAGTTCAGTACTCAATGAATAAGCTATCTAAATATGAACTTAAAATGTCGTGTTACCGTAGTAAATGTAAGTATTAATGCATNTGTCGTGTTACCGTAGTAAATGTAAGTATTAATGCATCATTATTAACAAATTAATTTGCTCCAAGAATGATTTCATTTTATCAGGTGTAAAATCAAGCTCAAACGGAAGGGTTCAAGCTCCCTTCTCCCCCCCCCCTGTAGATACGGCCCGCCGCCATGTTGTGATGTCATTTACTTATGCACATATTATTTACAATTGCGTACTATAATTTACATGCATTTAATTTTACTGAAGTAGCTTGTCAAAGTCAAACGCAAGTCAATACCAATGTATTTATCGCGTTCAATCCTATTTCTTTGTTCACACAGAAGAACACCTGTCTGATAACTATGAATGCATAATTATAACAGTAAGTAAGGAGGATGTCGTACCAACGTAATAGTTTAACAGTTAGTCCATGTAATACGAATTAGCTTGGTTAAAAATCATAATTATAGATAGTTTGGGCGACAAACATGATTTTCTGTCAGAAATAATCTGCCCTGCAACGGAAAACATCTGTTATGCGGGAACTGAAATGACAGGAACTATCAGATAAAATCCTAACGCTATCTCATGGAGCGGGTTGCCTTATTTTCGGACCACCGTTGCGTTTGGAAGAGGGGGCGGGGCATCTCCAAATATCGGCGTAACACAATGATGGCATCAGTTGTGGTAGTGCTAGTGCGCTTATATTGCATGCAATAAGGACTTCATAAAATTATAGTTTCCCACATGTTAGAGTTTGTGGGGCATTTACGCAAGTGCTTGTATGATATAATGCTTTACTCCCAAAAACCTCTGAATCATAAATAATTTACTGTTCCAGCGCATTACACATTGCTGGACGAGTCTCAACTCTGGAACTTTGGATCTTCCATAGTTTGACTGCAGTTACATTGCTTTGTATAGTAATAAAAATTGACATTCAGTAGATAAAGAATTCAAGCGAACTGAGGAAAATGAACTCGTACTTCACCCCAAAGTAATACCGGGACCTAAAAATAATCGTAACCCTAGCCTTAACACACACTTACTTGAAACGCTTGAGAATATCAGAACATAGAAAGAGTAGCGCATCAAGATGCTCTCTCTTGGCGATGCTGCAAATATACTAGATTCAGTGTATGTGCAGCACATAGAAAGTGCCAGATGTTCAAATTTTTAACCGCTGCTGTGATGTTAGCGGCATGGCTGTTGTTATAGCAGGCACGTTGACTACTAACACCCAACAATATATCACGTTAGAAATGTGATGGGCCAGAATTATAGCTGTCTCTCCTCCTGTTATGACGAATGTGTCGGAAGNTCACATTACTATGCGGTTATATCATCAACAGTTTCTTCCAGGCATGGTCACACTTAAAGAAGACAACTGATGCCTGCCAGACCAGCCCTTACAAGACTGGCCACACACACCACACGCACCACAATCAGCACCACACGCACCCCAATGAGCACAACACACATCACAATCTGCACCACACGGAACACAATCAACACCACAATCAGCACCGCACTTAGCACCACACACACCACGAATGACCCATAATGGCCCATAAGTGGCCCATAATAGGCCAAGATGGCGAAATATTTATGGAATAATTCGACGAAAGATTGATGGGAAGATTGGAACATTGAGGGAAATATAAATGGAAAGATTGCGAAAGATTGATGGAAAGATTGCTGAGGAGGAGGAGAATTGCGAAAGATTGCGATAAATTGATGGAATGATTGGACAATTGAGGAATTGATGTTCAAGAAGAAGACCATGGGAGAAAAAACTGTTTATCGCCCTCGTACATTCCAAGTCTCAAGGGACTAGCACTATTGGTATTTCAATTAATGCCAAGTACGTCTATAAAAGTGTTTTTAGATTCTTATCCATACCATGATTATAACATGACTTGGGCAGGTGGTTGCTACTCGTATATGAAGGACTTGAATTGGTCACATATAAATATATTTTTAAAATATTCTGAGTGGCATACATATACTTACATAAAAGTCGAGCTGTGTGCATGGTTAAATTATGTATACTGTTAAGTTTGAGAGCAAGCAGAACAACATTAGCAGTGAGGCCTGGTTACCTCATTTTGTCATTAATAAATATAGATTTAATTAATTTTTATAAATGTTTAATTTTTTTGATTTTTTGTTTACTTTTTTTAGAATTTTTTTAAGGTCAAGGGTTAAAGACAAGGGTCAAGGATCTTGGATTCAAAGGTCGGGTGTCTTGGTTCTTGGGTTAAGCATCTTGGGGTCTTGGGTTAAGTGTCTTGGGTTTTGTGTCTTGGGTTTTGTGTTTTGGGTCAAGTGTCAAGGGTTTTGGTGCTTGGGTTGAGGGTCAAGATTATTGGGTCAAGAGTCAAGGGTCTTGGTTAAGTGTCTTGAGTCAAAGGGTCTTGAGTCAAAGGATCTTGAGTCAAGGGTCTTGAGTCTTGAGTCAAGGGTTTTAAGTCAAGGGCCTTGAGTCTTGAACAATGATTTTGAGTCTTGAATCAATGATTTTGAGTCTTGAGTCAATTATTTTGAGTCTTGAGTTAAGGGACTTAAGTCTTGAATCAAGGGTCTTGAATTTTGGGTCAAGGCTCTTGAGTCTTGAGTTAAGGGTTTTGAGTCAAGGTCTTGAGTCAAGGGTTTTGAGTCAAGCGTTTTGAGTCAAGGGCCTTGAGTCTTCGGTCTTGACTCAAGTGTAAAGGTTTTTTGGGAATTTATTGTAACTTTTTGGGAATTTTTGTATTTTTTATGTTTTTTTTAATTTAAGTAATTATTTTCTATTGTTTAGGGGATTTTCTTTTGAAAATGTTGGGATTGTTACATATTTTTAGTAATTTTTAAAATATTTTTTAATAAATTATTTAGAATTTTTTGTGAATTTTTCCTAATTTTTTGTGTTTAAGGTCCTCCCAGGTCACGGACACAGGGTCAAGCTCAAACGTCAAGTTCATCGACATCTAACATGACTGACGAGGTGGACACCAGTCGATCTGGCGAGGATTGGTCGAGTCGGGAGCTTAGTCGATCCACCTGTCATCTAACTCCTGACCTTCTACATGTACATCTTTAGATAATTTTTAAATTTTTTAAATTTTTTTGAAGTTTTTATAATTTTGGGGTTTTTTGTCATTTTTTTGTGTTTAAGGTGATGCAAGGTTACGGGCATGGGGTCAAGGTTAAGGTCAAGGTCACCTGTATCCAATATGGTGGTCGGGTGACGTCACAGCATGGCGGTCAGCCGGCGCCTGGGGCCTATCCCAGATCCCGTTGCGCCCGAATGCCCATAATCATTCTACTGGCATGAATATCTTAAACAAGATGTTAAAAATACGTGAACCCTTGTTAATATATTATGAACATGGTAAATGTTACCAGTATTCCTCAATATATACATTACTAACAAAGAAGATGTGTATTGTATTTACGTATCTCCGACAGAGTGAAGCGACAAGGAAGTTCGCACCAGGGATTTAAAACGTGTATACATTTTTTTGAACCCTTTCTCTTCTACGACAGATATGGGTTGCATGCTAGTCGCCACGAACGAGGTCAAACTTTGATCCAATTTCTTTTTATCTTCGCTGTTGCGTCCATATACCAGTACAGCAACAGCACTGATGCTACCCGTAATTGTGGTCACTTCATCTAAATTCTCCCTATGGTCCATCAAGTTCGACGTCTCACCTTCAACCACTTCAAAGAAGTGCCAGGTACCTGATGGTTTTCTTGGCATTCCGTGCCGCTTGATTATTAATTACGTGCACACACTGTACAATCGATTAGGTGTACTTCACCCTGATATTGTCGCGTTATTTTCCAACTTACCACGCTTTCCTATACACAACAGTATATTTCCTTGTCGGTTGCCGTCGTCCTCTACCTCATCGGAGAACAGTTACTAAACGTGCCGCGTTGATAGTGAATACTAGTATTACGAATGTTGAAAGTAGAGAGCATTGCGTTCAGTTTTTCTTCCCATCCTTTTCTCCTACCTCGGTGCGTCCTCTGGTCCACCCATTGGTTATGGACAAACGGTTAACTACCGGAGATAACTGGAGGTAACGTATCACTCACACCACCGCAGTTATCCAAAGGAGCCTCCGCTCCTTTCCCAGCACTATCCGGCCATATTACACAGGATGATATTCCATACTAGCGTGTGCGAGGTCAGCCATAGCAGTTCTTATACCAGTTATTACGGCAGTCAAAACGGCATTTGACGCCTGGTATGTCCTGCGGTCTTATNTATATACACACACTAACACATTTAATCAGTGAAATTTAAGTATTTTTATCCCTCCATTCAACCAGAGATTTTATCTAGTTCCTTGATCACATTGCCATGTGGTTATATCATCAACAGTTTCTTCCAGGCATGGTCACACTTAAAGCAGACAACTGATGCCTGCCAGACCAGCCCTTACAAGACTGGCCGCACACACCACACGCACCACAATCACCACCACACGCACCCCAATGAGCACAACACACATCACAATCAGCACCACACGGAACACAATCAACACCACAATCAGCTCCGCACTTAGCACCACACACACCACGAATGACCCATAATGGCCCATAAGTGGCCCATAATAGGCCAAGATGGCGAAATATTTATGGAATGATTCGACGAAAGATTGATGGGAAGATTGGAACATTGAGGGAAATATAAATGGAAAGATTGCGAAATATTGATGGAAAGATTGCTGAGGAGGAGGAGAATTGCGAAAGATTGCGATAAATTGATGGAATGATTGGACGATTGAGGAATTGATGTTCAAGAAGAAGACCATGGGAGAAAAGACTGTTTATCGCCCTCGTACATTCCAAGTCTCAAGGGACTAGCACTATTGGTATTTCAATTGATGCCAAGTACGTCTATAAAAGTGTTTTTAGATGCTTATCCATACCATGATTATAACATGACTTGGGCAAGTGGTTGCTACTCGTATATGAAGGACTTGAATTGGTCACATATAAATATATTTTTAAAATATTCTGAGTGGCATACATATACTTACATAAAAGTCGAGCTGTGTGCATGGTTAAATGATGTATGCTGTTAAGTTTGAGAGCAAGCAGAACAACATAAGCAGAGAGGCATGGTTACTTCATTTTGTCATAAATAAATATCGATTTAATTAATTTTTTATAAACGTTTTATTTTTTGTTTACTTTTTTGGAATTTTTTTAAGGTTAAGGGTTAAAGACAAGGGTCAAGGATCTTGGATTCAAATGTCGAGTGTCTCGCGTCTTGGGTTAAGCATCTTGGATCTTGGGTCTTGGGTAAGTGTCTTGGGTTTTGTGTTTTGGGTCAAGTGTCAAGGGTTTTGGTGCTTGGGTTGAGGGTCAAGATTATTGGGTCTTGGGTCAAGAGTCTTGGTTAAGGGTCTTGAGTCAAGGGTCTTGAGTCAAAGAGTCTTGAGTCAAGGGCCTTGAGTCTTGAACAATGATTTTGAGTCTTGATTCAATGATTTTGAGTCTTGAGTTAAGGGCCTTGAGTCTTGAATCGAGGGTCTTGAATTTTGGGTCAAGGCTCTTGAGTCTTGAGTTAAGGATTTTGAGTCAAGGTCTTGAGTCTTGAGTCAAGGGTTTTGTCTCAAACGTTTTAAGTCAAGGGTCTTGAGTCTTCGGTCTTGACTTAAGTGTAAAGGTTTTTTGGGAATTTGTTGTAACTTTTTGGGAATTTTTTGTAATTTTATGTATTTTTTATTTATTTTTTAAAATTTGTTAAGTTTTTTTTATTTTTTAGGGGATTTTTTTTTAACTTTGGGATTAGTATATATTTTTAGTAATTTTCAAAATATTTTAAAATAAATTATTTAGAATTTTTTCTAATTTTTTGTGTTTAAGGTCATCCCAGGTCACGGACACAGGGTCAAGCTGAAACGTCAAGTTCATCGACATCTAACATGACTGACGAGGTGGACACCGGTCGATCTGGCGAGGTTTGGTCGAGCCGGGAGCTTAGTCGATCCACCTGTCATCTAACTCCTGACCTTCTACATGTACACCTTTAAACAATTTTTTAATTTTTTTTAAGTTTTTATAATTTTTGGGTTTTTTGCCATTTTTTGTGTTTAAGGTGATGCAAGGTTACGGGCACGGGGTCAATGTTAAGGTCAAGGTCACCTGGATCCAATATGGTGGTCGGGTGACGTCACAGCATGGCGGCCAGCCGGCGCCTGGTGCCTATCCCAGATCCCGTTGCGCCCGAATGCCCATAATCATTCTACTGGCACGAATATCTTAAACAAGATGTTAAAAATACGCGAACCCTTGTTAATACATTATGAACATGGTAAATGTTACCAGTATTCCTCAACATATACATTACTAACAAAGAAGATGTGCATTGTATGTACGTATCTCCGACAGAGTGAAGCGACAAGGAAGTTCGCACCGGGGATTTAAAATGTGTATACATTTTTTTTTAACCCTTTCTCCTCTACGACAGATATGGGTTGCATGCTAGTCGCCACGAACGAGGTCAAACTTTGATCGAATTTCTTTTTATCTTCGCTGTTGCGTCCATATACCAGTACAGCAACAGTACTGGTGCTACCCGTAATTGTGGTCACTTCATCTAAATTCTCCCTATGGTCCATCAAGTTCGACGGCTCGCCTTCAACCACTTCAAAGAAGTGCCAGGTATCTAATGGTTTTCTTGGCATTCCGTGCCGCTTGATTATTAATTACGTGCACACACTGTACAATCGATTAGGTGTACTTCACCCTGATATTGTCGCGTTATTTTCCAACTTACCACGCTTTCCTATACACAACAGTATATTTCCTTGTCGGTTGCCGTTCGTCCTCTACCTCATCGGAGAACAGTTACTAAACGCGCCGCGTTGATAGTGAATACTAGTATTACGAATGTTGAAAGTAGAGAGAATTGCGTTCAGTTTTTCTTCCCATCCTTTTCTCCTACCTCCGTATGTCCTCTGGTCCACCCATTGGTTATGGACAAACGGTTAACTACCGGAGATAACTGGAGGTAACGTATCACTCACACCACCGCTGTTATCCAAAGGAGTCTCCGCTCCTTTCCCAGCACTATCCGGCCATATTACACAGGATGATATTCCATACTAGCGTGTGCGAGGTCTGCCATAGCAGTTCTTATACCAGTTATTACGGCAGTCAAAACGGCATTTGACGCCTGGTATGTCCTGCGGTCTTATTTCATTATGATGTCCCATTTTCTCTTGCAGATTACATACTTGCTTTCATATCTGAGTAATCATATTGCACTCTATAGCGCTGGACTCTTCCCGAAATCACTACTTGAAACTAATGTAATTTTTTATAATATATCCATGACCTTGAAATTTAATAAAATTTCTTTACGTACAACTAATTCAATTAATATTGTCGATGAGAGATTTTAATATTTTTCTGGAAGTGTACTCGAGACTTGAACACATTACACATCTAGCATAACATTTCGAGGTATTTTTTATTACCAAAATTAATTATACACATTCAAACTGTTTCTGTTGCACTGCTGTACTTGCGCAGTTATAAAATGTTAAAAATTGTTTTGGAGTGTTGTTTTGTGAGCGTCTATACTCCACTTTGTCTACATTTTCGGTGCGAATTACAGCATAAAAGTTAAAATATTAGTACTGTATTTCTGCGAAATATTTAAATTGCATAGATATTTAAAAAAAAGTCTGGTGTTTTTACATTATTATTTTGATAGGGTGGAAACGCATCCATAGGACTATATTATTTCCAATTTCAATGCAACAAAACAATACGGAGGAGGGAGAGTGGAGAGATTTGGGCGACTCTTAACAACGAGGTCTTGAGAGCCAATGAGGATGAAGTGAGGTGAGTATGGAGCAGCGCCGGAACGCAAGGGCGGGGGAAACGAGAGATCCCCGAGAAAACCCTCCGATTGGTGGCATCGTCCGGCACGATTCCCACATGCGAAAACAATACGGACATGTACCTAATTGGTACAATACCAAAGTTACTAGCCACTCAGATTTTATAGTTGCATTATTATTAGGCACAGTAGAGTGCCACAGACTTTCTGTTGTCGCAGTACCTGCAAAAATAACTTAAGTATCTGTAACAGTTACAGCAATAAATACAGCACAAAAAATCATTTTCACCTTTTCCAAACGGTATTTTGCCTTTATCCTAGCGGATGCCGGGGAAGTACCTGGTTGGCGAGTTATNAGTATCTGTAACAGTTGCAGCAATAAATACAGCACAAAAAATCATTTTCACCTTTTTCAAACGGTATTTTGCCTTTATCCTAGCGGATGCCGGGGAAGTATCTGGTTGGCGAGTTATTATTAGTTTTCTTGCATTTTTCGTCCATCAACTTCAATCATGATAAAAAAAAGTAGTAGTCACGATCAGGGCAGAATAACTCACAATGTGGTTATATAAGCCAAGACAACTTTCAACCTTCGGCATGGCAGTTATCACGCNTTATAGTTGCATTATTATTAGGCACAGTAGAGTGCCACAGACTTTCTGTTGTCGCAGTACCTGCAAAAATAACTTAAGTATCTGTAACAGTTACAGCAATAAATACAGCACAAAAAATCATTTTCACCTTTTCCAAACGGTATTTTGCCTTTATCCTAGCGGATGCCGGGGAAGTACCTGGTTGGCGAGTTATTATTAGTTTTCTTGCATTTTTCGTCCATCAACTTCAATCATGATAATAAAAGTAGTAGTCACGGTCAGGGCAGAATAACTCACAATGTGGTTATATAAGCCAAGACAACTTTCAACCTTCGGCATGGCAGTTATCACGCAGGAAATCAGTTCATCATCATATCGAAGGAAATTCAGATTGTCCCGACATAAGGGGTACTTTGAAAAGATCAATTATAGCCAAACACGGAACCCGAGGAAAATTAAAAAAAAATCCTCAGATTTATTTTGATTGTTTTAAGATACACACATTCGCCAATACTTTACTGGTAGCTACAATACAATCTAAAGTACCAAATCAAAAAGTTTTTGCAATGCTAAATTTAGGGCAGCGTAGTGGGGAAAAACCATACAAGTTATAATTTAACATTAAAAGTAATTTTAAAAAAAATTACTTAATAGAAAATCACCAAGAATTTTAAATATAAAAAGTGGGAACACGCTGGAAAAAAAAATCAACTGCACAAGCAGGTCTGAGATCATTGGAGATCACATACACCAAACCACATGCGCAGAGTTTTATACCTGTGCAACCTTAATGTCTATTTGCATAAGTGTTATAAGTGTAATGGCTTTGAAAGTGCACTCACCAATCATGAAAGTAGAAGTGATTGCTGGATACCATAAAATAAATGTAATAACATGTCGAGTATGCATAAAAAATAAGAAACGCGATATGCCTAAACATTTTCGTATATAGACCCTCATGATGCTTGGAAGCAGAAGAGAGTTTTGAGGACACTGGGCAGGCCAGAAGGGAACTATAGATTGTGTATCTTCGAATGATTTCTCTCCTGGCTTGTTTACAATACTCTGATACACAACTCTTACGGCTAAAACAGTTAAGGCCAAATATTGCATTTTTTCATACACCCGAAAACAAAGAACTTATGGCATCACTGATACATGACAGTAAAAGAGGNGGCCAAATATTGCATTTTTTCATACACCCGAAAACAAAGAACTTATGGCATCACTGATACATGACAGTAAAAGAGGTGGAGAAATAGTTTAGCATTACCCATTTCACTAGATGTTTAACGAGATATAAAAAAAACATATGTACGTTGATATTTTGCCTCTGAGGCAGGGTCAACATGCATAGAGCAGAGGAGATTGTAACCGGCTGTGAAGGAAACAACNGTTGATATTTTGCCTCTGAGGCAGGGTCAACATGCATAGAGCAGAGGAGATTGTAACCGGCTGTGAAGGAAACAACTTTCCTCCCCTCCGAGTCTTGAGTGTCAGAGGTAGGACAAGGCGTGAGTGGAGCGGCGACGGAATGTAATGGCGGTGGAACGGGAGAACCCTGAGAAAACCGGCCGGTCATTAGTAAAGTTTGACATGTTTCCTACGCGTAAGATATCAGGACTGGACTCTGATTCACCAAGAATGGACTCCGGATCGTCGTGGTAGGAGACTGACATGCTAGTCGCACTGTTGCCAAGAACCCATTTAATTAAAAAGATAAACATTATAACTAATTATTGTTTGAAGTGTGACAGGTCTGCATAGTGAAATTAACTGAAATATTAAGTTATTTCTGATATAGGCTGCTCACGGTTAATTGAAAACTTTTGAAAGCCCTGCGTAGGATCTACTTTTATTTTAATTTTGTATCCTTTTGCTATATGTAAAATTAACAATGCCGTGGACCGTCCCACTTAATTCATGTGACATTAAGTAAAGCGTGCAATTTTTAAGAATGAAAATGTGCTAACAATATGCAAATTCGTATTCCTGTGTGTATAAAACAAAAATCTCTTGACTCCAGTAGCCATACATTTTAACATTGCAAATTTAGTAGAGCATCAATTATTTATATTATTTTTATTAACACGCTGNCTCCAGTAGCCATACATTTTAACATTGCAAATTTAGTAGAGCATCAATTATTTATATTATTTTTATTAACACGCTGTCAACTCAGCCTGCATACCAATGTAAGCTGTGGCATTTGTATGATATTATTGGCAGTGATTTTTCTCAAAGGTTGANTCAACTCAGCCTGCATACCAATGTAAGCTGTGGCATTTGTATGATATTATTGGCAGTGATTTTTCTCAAAGGTTGAATTCAAATACGTTTACTTTACCATGAATAGACTTTATAATATTTCATTGCAATAGCTGGCCGCTTATTACTAGTATAGCCTGATCACGGTTAATTGAGCACTTTTAAAATTAATCCCTGAAAAATGCCACTTACCGTACGTGCATATATTTTAAGTGACACAGTAACTAACATACGCCCAGTAAATTTGGTAACAACGGAGTGAATGTAGTTCCATGTCCTAATGTTGAATTTAAAATGTTAGGCAAACATTTGTGGATACTGAAGTTATTAATTTTTATTTTGCCTTGTGTTTTTTAATAGCACATAAATGTTATAATTATTACATTTGTAGAATGTTTACTTTTCTAATCACTGCACAGTTTCACTTGATCGACGCACGAATAAAGTGATAAGGCCAGTGAAAATGTTAATTTTGCATATGGTGGAAGAACACGATGTGCAAACAAGTAGATCTTAAGGCTCGGCTGTACTTATTATGCATAATTTCTTCGTTTTCGTGTCATATATTCAGTCACGGAGGTATTATAGAAAAATGTCTGTTTATAGAAAATTTGAAATTTACTAGTTGTTTAATACTTTTATATCTAATTTTAATCACTGTGTGTTATTTCCTGCTTGCAAAAAAGCAGAAACTTATTGATAAAATACAAATATGATCCTGAATTTTACAACTAGTAGATAACACACAATTAAAATTAAGCACAAAAATATTAAATGATTCTTCTCTGAATCCGAAAGTATGACATGAAAACGAAGAAATCCAAGGGTGGTTAGTTTACCGTGAACAGCCGACAGCAACACTGCGGTTCACTGCTGCTGAATACATGCAGCGGATCCACTGTGCAGGTGCCGAGTGGGCCGGGCCGCTGCCTCTCGACAAGTGTTCGCCGCGACTACAAAAACAGATCGGCCGCGGCGTGTGACGAGAACTGCGCCGAGTGCGTCACATCCGGGAGCCGCACATGTGTCCGACCCGACATGCTGTTTGTAATATTATTATTATTTGCTGCTTGCAGCCCCTCACCGCATCACAGCTCTCGCACCCACGCCGCTATCCAACACGCTACGAATATCTTTTCCGTTTTGACGTGAATGCATCTTTAAAGTCAGACCGACACACGAGGTACCAGGACGGTATCGGCGGTGTGACGTCTGCAGGTTGATCCATTCCGACACTACAACTTCGTGGCTAATATCGAAATAAATGTGGTCTACGACAAACGATGCATGATGTTGAGTTGGCACCGCGCATGCGCGAGGTGTGGGTGGGGGCCCGCGGCGACTGTTGGCAATATTGGGTATGGGCGCCGGTGTTTCAGTGCATTCTGTTTGGCATTACTTATATCCTACCATCTCGGGTGATTTTAAAGCATTGGCAAGCACCTTACTCACTCCACGTGTTTTATCGATATGTCCTGAGATGGTATGAGTTATGTCACGGTTTGTTATTCGCCGCCCCATGCAATGCTATAAAGAAATTAAACCGACACTGTAGAATGTTTATTTAAAAAGCAGGTTTTATTTGTAACGCTGACAGTTATTGCAGACATAAAATCTCTGTTAATACAAAAGTAAAAATAATAAAATAGTAAAATAGCAATTTTTTTGTGGCACACATGCATTTGAACAACATAATTGCAAATTTATGGTTATATTTTCATACTAATACATAAATATACGATATTTACAGATACTGCAAATCTGAGCTGTATTACATTTTTGAAACAGAAGTCAGACAATGTTAAAGGCCCGGACACAATTACTATGAGCACATCACTAACACAACACATTGTTATACATAAACGTAAGAATTAAACTACTTGTTTTCAGTTATACTAGCTACAACAGCACATAGTGTAAGCACTTACCTAAGCACAGTAATAGTAACATGAAGTGTTCAACCAGGTTTAACTTTCCTTGTTACTACCGCTGTGAGTCGATATTCAGCCAATCAGAAGCCCCGAAGCTTGTACCACGTTGTCAAATGAAAAATCTGTATACGAATCAAGTACGTGTGAGTGGTATGTTGACTATTCCTCGGGCAGATATAGTCATTTATATCTGAGGCATCGTAATCACAATAGTTTTCGAATATTTTTAGGTAACATTACCCAATAGTAAAAGTTGAAACGTAACTAACATTATATTTTTAAAACGTCTCAGATCTACATAAAATAATTATTTTTTACGAAAAAATGTTACCAACTATACAAAACTCAAATTCTTCTATACTAAATGTAGCAACATAAACAAACTAATATTTTTATCGTTGTTTCAGTTATAATCAAGCCAATGTGTTTGTGTCGTATATGTTCTTATCGTTATAATTGTGAGTGCGTTAGTTACGTGTCAACTATAGCCCAGACTTAAGAGGATAAAATGGCATGTCGATCAATTTCATACCCCCAATGCAAAAACACTGACTGAACAAGAATGCAGTCTTTCATTATTTTATCTCCTGGTAGTAAAAATGTGTTATCCACTCCTACGTTTCAAATTTATATGTTCATGTATGTGTAGTTTAAATTATTCCTAGGAAAACCCACATCAGCCAGTTTGAACTGCATACGACAGATTTATTATATAATTATATTGTGACTTTTACTGGCTAGACTTAAGTATTTTCAGCAACTTGCTGAGTCATAACAAATGTTCAAATCACATGTACATCTAGGTAAATTAATTAATTGTGTTTCAAACATGCAAGGAAACGTTGCGAAGTTGTGATATATACATACGTGACCTTTAATAAATTACTGCAGTCGTAACAGCTGTTCTCGGTTAAAACATGTAAATCTCTAAAGCCAGTTCTCGTTGTCGCGTATGAACACTGGATAAAGACTACACCATGGATCAACGCCATTTTGTACGCACGCACATCACTTTTGCAACCAACACGACACTCGCTGAACTACAAATAACAAAATATTACTAAACATTAGATACACAACTTCGTATCTCATTCAAATAGTTTTAAACACAACATATACTGTATTTATAACGTAATTTTGAGTTTCACAGGGCGGAAAGAATATTCCTAGCAAACACGTAAGTTCAGTCAGCATCAACAATCAATCATCAATCGTGCCAACGTAACTTCCAAGTTGTAGCTCGTCCCGTCACTGAGGATGAGGTTTTACCATTTTAGCTCACAAATATATTATAATTATTTAATTTTTTTCACACGTTGTATTATTTTCTTTTGCAATGTAAGGTGTTCAAATAGAAAAAGAAACTCAAAATGCTTTTCGTACGTGAAAATTTATTTCGTTAATAAATTCTGGGAGATGTAATAATAACCACTAGAAAAGGCCATATTTTCATATAATCGCATTTATGACGTACCTACCTTATCAATTCGTCGTTACGTATTTTAATAAATAGCGAAGATATTAAAATAGACTTTATTCAATCTTACCGCTCACTTTATTTTTAAAAATATATCATGACTGTAGTTTTACTTACCACTATCACGAGTTTCAATTCTTTTGAGCGAGACATTCCTTTTTCCTCAGTTTCTCTAATAATGTTATGTATGCCCAGTCGAGAATTCGCGCGCTCAGATATTCNTTTTAATAAATAGCGAAGATATTAAAATAGACTTTATTCAATCTTACCGCTCACTTTATTTTTAAAAATATATCATTACTGTAGTTTCACTTACCACTATCACGAGTTTCAATTCTTTTGAGTGAGACATTCCTTTTTCCTCAGTTTCTCTAATAATGTTATGTATGCCCAGTCGAGAATTCGCGCGCTCAGATATTCNTGAGACATTCCTTTTTCCTCAGTTTCTCTAATAATGTTATGTATGCCCAGTCGAGAATTCGCGCGCTCAGATATTCTGTCTCTGGAAGCTTAACTCCTGAGGCGCAAAAAGTAAAGTAGAACAAGACGAGAGGGAAAGAGGAGAGACAAATCCCGGGCGTTGTACCTGGAGTTAGTAATTATTCCAGGCGGTCATAAAAAAATGGACCTTGTTAGAATCCACTTGCAAACAAGTCTCTCCCTCGCACTCTCCACTTCTTTTTATTTGTGTTAATTTTCTGCTGTGTAGGAAGCACAAAATGCCTCCTTTTTTTTTGCGGAGGGTCTTTACGCGGTTATTCGGATATAAACCGATGATTAAGCTTTGTGGCAGAAAGGACAGAAAATGCTCTCAAAAACGCATAATACAGAGTGACAAAGTCTTAGAGGCACTAACGTTTAGAGATACAGGATGAGCTTGAACACCACCGACAGAGTTATATGGCAAATGGCGTGTGCTCTAGGGAAGAACCTTTGCTTTAGTTCATTCATTATGTCTTCCAACTTTTCTGAAGCCCTGATGAAGTTATACTTTCAGGCTATTCCTACTAATAAAGTTTAACTAAGTCTTTAAAATGACACCAAAGGGACAGCGCACCACATTTTGTGCATTCAGTAAAATAAAATTTTGCATGAGGACTATTTCTTACTCGGCATTACCAACACACGTGTTTTTTTTCCTCTGTTTTATTCATATTAATTATAGATTAAGTAATATAATGTATAGACAAATATGAGTAAAAGTACGTTTTACCAAAACTAAGATACTTTTGTATTAATCCTACTAATATTATAAATGCGGAAGTCTGTGTGTGTGTATATTTGTTACCACTCAGCACTCAGCTCAATAACGACTTAACGTATTTTGATGAAATTTTGTATGTAGATACTTTAGCTCCTGGAATAGGAAATATCATACTTTTTATCCCGGAAAATCGTATGGTTGCTGTGGAATAACAGCAAAGAATAATTTTGCAACGGCTGGGAACGTGACCGAACTCAGCTCCATAACGGCTGAACGGATTTTGATGAAATTTAGTATGTAGGTAATTTAGGCCCTGGAATAGGACATATAATACTTTTATCCCGGGGAATTGTACTGTTTCTGTGGAATAACAACAAAACGTAATTCTGCAACGGCTGGGAACGTGACCGAAATATTTTTNAACAAAACGTAATTCTGCAACGGCTGGGAACGTGACCGAAATATTTTTTTTTCTCTGGTGTCAGAGTTTATCAGGACGGTGAAGGACCTCTGATATGGCTTAACGACTGCTATCAATCGATAACAACCGGGACCGAATATTTAACGTGCCCTCCGAAGCCCGGAAGAGCTCAGATGTTATGCTACTAAACGGCCACCCATCCAAATGAAGCCGCTGGGAACGTTGCTTACCTTTGGTGATCTATTAAGATCCCTCAGCCAAGCGCAAAAAGTAGTACCTAGATACACTCATTTCTAAAGCTACAACTTGATGAAACTCACGTTTTGATTTTCATACATCGACACTGGAAAGCGGAAATGTGGTAACTAGGCGATAGTTGCACAGATACACTCCAAAAACAATACCCTACTTCTTGGCTATCGGGTAAAAAATATTTCCTTTCTTTTGGGTTGCCGTAATCAATTCAGAACCTAGGCCAACATAGTATAATTTTTTAATTCTGTTTTCACATAAATGAATTTTCTTTTCACAATTTATNACTCCAAAAACAATACCCTACTTCTTGGCTATCGGGTAAAAAATATTTCCTTTCTTTTGGGTTGCCGTAATAAGTTCAGAACCTAGGCCAACATAGTATAATTTTTTAATTCTGTTTTCACATAAATGAATTTTCTTTTCACAATTTATTNTTCAGAACCTAGGCCAACATAGTATAATTTTTTAATTCTGTTTTCACATAAATGAATTTTCTTTTCACAATTTATTAATTAGTGTATCACTGTAAAACTCAATTGTACCCGGGCGAAGCCGGGCCGGTTCGTTAGCAGAAGTATAAAGTGCTTGTGAAGCATGAAATACCTAGGAAACAACAAAATACGTCATATATGAAGTGATTTTTGAAAGGTTTGATTCAAAAAGTGTGAGGATACTGCGAATAAACTATTTGATTTTGCAGGGTGTCCTTTAATTGCCTGTGTGTAGGCCACTCAATGTGAAAGCAATATGTGCGGGTTGCATAACCCAAGAGGTAGCCTATCGGCGGCGCGAAGGATCGTTACGTCACGAAAAATGCAGTCACATGAATCACATACACGTGGACGAACTACTTGCAGGTGGCCCTGCACAAAGCTGCAATGTCACAGTGCGACACTTTCGTCAATCACGATTAGTGAAATTTGCTCCCCTGGCACACATCACTGGGCATATAACTTCGTTAGTGTTACTCAAGAAATGTATTTCACAGTTTACAGTTTACTGAATAGATAAAATTAAGGTTTTGCATAGCATTTCTATGCACAAATATGCTTTCACCTGGATACCCATTTGTTCATAAATTGAGTTATACCGGGGGTTGACTGCTAACAATCAACCTTTCACCGTACTACGACAACAATGGTTGAAAAACTATGACTTGAGTGTGATTTGTACATATTTTTATTTAGACTCAATCTCTTTTGGTGCAGTAATACCTTTTTCTGTAATTGTCGTCATTTGCTTGAACTGTCAAAATTAATTGAGGCCAAGTGTTTCAAGCCAAACAATTACTGACAAAGCAATACAATATTAAAATTAAACAACGATGACATGAGCAAACACGTGTAAAATACAGAGAAAAAACTACATAAAATACAATGCATGCTGACAATGGAGACGTTTTATTATAATAATTATTATTATTATATAAAAATTTGTGTGAACAAACTGAGGCATCAGTAACAAAATGACAATCAGAATCTAGTTAAAATTGACCTCATAAATTTCTGGTTGACGCTGAAAAGAACACAAGTATGCCACGTGCGTACGAAATAATTCGAGACTTTCACGTGATTTATCATTACGGACGCCCGACTTTAGCGGAAAGAGTTCCGGGTAGGGTAAATGTCAAACCTCTGTGGTAGACCTTCTGGAAATTTTACTTTGGTCACCGGCTCCGAGTCTTTGTGAGAAGAAATTTCCTCACTTAATTGGCCAATCAGCATTAGAATACTCCGATAATTAACGTCTCTGGTTCACGGGCAGTCACATACAGAGCCAATAAATCAAACCATCTAATCACGAAAGTAGAACTGAATTAAAATGTTTTGAAATATAACTAGTCATGAAATCATTCTGCGAGAATGTGGTGTTCTTAATATTCGTAAATATGTTGCCGGACTCTTGTTTCTACTGTAGTACCTGTGCCACGAGCCAAGAAACTGGTAGCAAACGCACGTAACTACAGTCATCTCACGTGGCGAGTGTGTATCTGACACGGGGAAATAAATCACGCAGAATCANCGAGCCAAGAAACTGGCAGCAAACGCACGTAACTACAGTCATCTCACGTGGCGAGTGTGTATCTGACACGGGGAAATAAATCACGCAGAATCACCGAGGGGCCAGAGGAAAAATACCCCGAGACACCCCACGAAACTCACCGGAGGACCATCTCTCCTTGACAGGTGAATGTAGTCCAACGAATAAAATCTCCGCCATATCCCGCCGCCAGGAACGTAAGTCTCTCTTACGCCGAGATAAATGACGCAATACAACACTGAACAATAATAAATAATAATTTCTGTAATGCGCTCCTAACTACAGTCTATTCGCGGTTTCTTCACAATTTTTTAATCAAACTTTGAAAAATCTCCTTATGTATGATGTTTTCCTAAATATCTCACATATTACAAGCGTTTTATACTTGTGTTGACATTTAAGTGTCTTATTTTCAGTTTAATTAAACTTTTACTTATATTTTATCTATAAATTAGTATATTTAATTTATAATCAATAGGAATAAAAACAGGGAGAAAATATGTGTGTTTGCAACGCCTAGTAAGAAATAGTTCTTACGCAAAATAATATTACACTGATTGCGCAAGTATCCGGTGCGTGGTCGCTTTGGTATAATTTTCTAAGCTTTGTTTGCACGAGGCGGAAAAATATCCTGGAAGTAGTACGTTAGCAAGGTTTCAGAAAAGTTGGAAGTTGCCGTGAATGAACTATAACAGTTTCAGCAAGTTAGTCCAGAGAGAGAGAATGGTGCTTAGAGCGCATGCAAGCTGCGCAGACCGAGCTAGGTGGCGTATTGGTAACACTGGACTTGCTTTTGGGAGGATCCACGTTCGGTTCCCGGTCGGGCCAACCTGATTTCTATCCTCCAAGTTTTTTCAAGAAGTCGCTATTACGTCCAGAACGTAATGTCTCCGGGAAATGTAGACATATTTTTCGTGTGTGTGTGTGTGGGGATAAATCGTATGTAATAGAGTTTGATTTGCTGAGAAAATTAAATTTTGTTTCATAAAGTAGGCCTATAAAATTGCAAACATAATGATAAACATCCTGCCTTTCATTCAAGCATTTTTACACCTCTGAGAAACATAATTAATGAACTTTGGCAATGTAAAGATCCCTAAATATTTACAAGTTATAAAATAATAATCATAATCCATCATTCTTTCGTCATCATTTCCGGGGAAAAATTATACATGGGGTGCATTAATTAAAAACGTGAGCAGACGACACAGCGAAAACGAAAACAAATCCATTAAAAGCGAATATAACACAACATCGTCCCTATTGTGATTGACCACCGAGATCACATGGTGTAGAAACACGTATCATGTATCACGCAAAAATTTGTACATTTATAAGCGTTGCAATCACGCGAACGTTACGTGAAATGATCGTGATAGGTATCCTTTAAACACATTATTTAAGGTGTAGCTGGCTTACGTGTACGTGTTACTCCTTACGTGTCACGTGAAACGTGAAGTCATCATAATCCCGACCTAACATGTGCTACGGCAGCAGGAGACAACAGGGTACCGCGATCGTGTAGTTCTTACAACCCGCCTCCTACATGGCAAGCCGGATTCGACTCCCGGAGGGGTCAAAGCCACATTCTCGTACGTGTGAAAATTGATGGATGTTGCTGTAAGATTGTGGATTTTCTCGAGGTGTTCCCGTTTTCCCCACCATTGTATTCCCCCGCTGCTTCATCTTCACCTCAATTCATTCCCATCGGCACCTAAGACATCAGATTTTAAATTCCGCTTAAATTTCTTACCAGAAGACAACAATATTACACAGATGTAATCATTGTTTTGACTACCTTTTCATGCAACAAGTGTATGGAAATTACGTTATTAATGCTGGGCTCCAAGAGAGGTTTCTCAGGCCAACACAGCAATCCGTTCGTAAAAAAAAAATTACCGAAATTATCTAAACAAACAAACACAATGACTCTTTATTGGTTTGACGTTTCAGTGNCCGAAATTATCTAAACAAACAAACACAATGACTCTTTATTGGTTTGACGTTTCAGTGTTTTGATGTAACAACATGACTGAGTAGCAGCGACTTCAACGGTAATAATACAGTTGACGGTACCAAGGGCGACACAGGAAATAGTAGCGCACCGATACTCTCAACATTATTTATGAGTCTAGGAAACACTAAATAAGGAGCAAATGGACTAATTCAGCTGCCATGGGAGTTAAATTACAGACGACAGTCGCTTCAACCAGAAAGTCGTTTATTAGTAACAACCACATGCTAGTGAGATTATTATAAGGCAAACAGACTTGCGGCGGAAAAAAAAATAGAAATTATCTAGAATCTATCGAACTATGGATTTTGAGGCAAAAGACAAAAATATAATAGTTTTTCCTAAACAGTAAATCAAATGCAGGGATTTTGAGATAAAGGGAAAGTAAAAGAGTAAAATGTATTGGGCAAGCGACGAGACATGACCAGCCCCACGTGAATATCATATAAATTACAGTCTCTGGTAGAGTGGGAAAAGCGAACAACTACAGAAANTACATGACCAGCCCCACGTGAATATCATATAAATTACAGTCTCTGGTAGAGTGGGAAAAGCGAACAACTACAGAAATGAAATGATGAAGATGAAAGTAGAAATCACGCGCAAAGTCAAAAGAAGTGACTGTTTGCACGTGAAGTATACAAATTATTTTCATTGCTTTCCCCCGTTTTATGCTGGGAGCGTAACGGGGGAAGCGGTTGACATATTAAGCTAAACTTATACTTACACGTGACACACCTTTCCAAGGCTTATTCGGGATTCGAACGCAGAAATCGTGGTTCCAAGATGCCTTAGCGGTCCCCAACAGAGGAAGTCGCCAGCATCTAGATAAAGTCCCTTGTATATGTGTATGCAGTCTCCTCAGCTATGAAAGGTGGATTGTTCAAGGTAAAGGCTGTTCATGGTAAACTGAGCACTTTTGAAAGACCTGCTTAAGATCTATTTGCCCATGCATTATGTATTATTCCACCGCATGTAAAACTAACGTTGCCAAGGGCCGGGCCACTTTATTCATGCGTCGGTCAAGCGAAACTGTAAAATTATTGAAAAAGTAAAGGTTTTAAATTTTATAATTCTCAAACTTAAATGCATTAAACAAACAGAAAGAAAAAGTACTAATTTCAATACTCAGAAATGTTTCCGTAACACTGCTAATTCAACGTTAAAGCACGTAACTACTTTCCCTTCGTTGTTACCAACTTTACTGGGCGCATGCCGTTCATTATTCTCGTTAAAATACAGGATGAGTCATTATGTATGCTAACCCGGCGAGAGCGGAATCCTTAGGATAAATAAACAGAGAAACATATATACGAAATAGGGCNTCATTATGTATGCTAACCCGGCGAGAGCGGAATCCTTAGGATAAATAAACAGAGAAACATATATACGAAATAGGGCATTAAGTGATTTGTGAGGGTGATAGATGACCTGGAACTTTGCGACTGGAAATATCTTATGCAACGATAAATTGGAAATCGCTTGCGACGAAGCAACGAAAATTGGCTCGCAGGCAGACATTTACAAGGCAGGCTACCAAACAAAACGGTGTCACATAAAGTACACCCCTTCATACATTAAATAGGGGTTGGCACCTTCCAATTGCTTAGAACTTTGTAACCCTGCGCTTGAATTGAATAACATGACATGTGACATGACATGTTAGTAATCAGCATAAAATATGTAATAAAAAAGGTCACCTTAGTAGTATCCGCCAATCCCGACCGTTTACGCAGTAATCACATGTTTAGTTGGAAAGCAGATAAGTGGTTGACTTGGAGGTAGGCAGCCTGTACCACTGTCGTGCATGACGTATGAACTGATACTTTGGCTAATGTCCATGTCCTAAGGCAACAGTTTATAAGATTGTGGACGACTGAGAAATTACTGCGACATGTCATGTCACATTGCTTCAAGCGCCAGGTTACAAAGTTCTAAGCAATTGGAGAGTGCCAACCCCTATTTAATGTATGAAGCGGTATACTCTGCATAAAGTCATTTTGTGTGGCAACCTACCTTGTAAACGTCTGCCTGTATGTCAATTTTCGTTTCTTCATCGCAAGTGGTTTCCAATTTATCGTCGCATAACACATTTGCAGTCGCAAAGTTCCATGGCGTTTATCACCCTCAGAAATCACTTTAGGCCCTATGTCGTATATATGTTTCGCTATTTATTTTTCCTAGGGATTCCGCTCATACCGGGTTAGCATACATTAACGACTCATCCTGTATATGCAGGTAGAGGCAGTTACATTTTTCAAGTGTTGATTTCGAAAGTGCTCACTTATATGTAAGTGCACAGATGTGAAATGACTGCTCATCGTTCTGCGAACAGACATCGTGTCTGATTCACTACTGCGTGTTGCGAAAGTCCCCGCACTCTCTGGGCTACGGGCTGGCAACTAAGTTATCAGGCGCTGATTGGTGAACGACGTTCCGACATCTTGCTGGCCAGTGACGTTATGGTGCTGGCGTGTGTGACTGGAGTTCGTTGTATAAGCGGCTATTACACTTCTGTATTCTTAAGTATTATGTGACTAAGCAATACACTGAAGATGAGGTTCTCGTCTGCGCATTTTCCCGAAACTGGCTCGCGATTATTCTGCAAAGGTCATACAGTGAAGCTGTTTGTTTATATTAGTTTTTTTTTTTAGTTGACTTGTGTTTTTAAGTAACTTAATTATATCCCAGGTACATTAAAACTTTGCCAGAGTAAGTGTTCGAACACTTTTCAAACCATGCGTATACATAAACAATGTGATAACTTTGTCCAAGTCACGTGGTTCTGGCAGCTCTAATGGCACTATGGCAGTTCAGTGCTTTAAATTGGAAGTTGGTTACTGTGCAGCTGGCAAGTGTTCTCTACTCCATATTACCTCGACGCACGCAACAGGAACCAATAACTAGGTATGTGCGATATTTCGATCACGAAACCAATATTTCCAAAATATCGCAACGGTGATATAGTCCAACAGTGTAGAGTAATATATCACATCGCGGTATTAGCGGTATGCGATGTAAGGGATAAGCAATGTCAGCGATATACGATATCAACATGACCAATATTGGCGATATATTGCTATCGATAGCGATATATTTCATCGATACCGATATGGGCGAGATGTTTCGAAACGATATTGAAAATTTGATATCGCACAGGCCTACAAATAACAACTCTAGAGCCCGTGGATTCTGAACGTATTCTGACCACTCACGAGTAAGCGGTAAAAGAAACCATTACACACGCAATATGAAGTCAGCGGCAGAACTACGTTTAAGGACCCTTTTAACATGCGTCATGTGTCGCGTGATAGCCGACGACACAGTGATGCGTGTCGTGAGCAAGCTCTTTNACATCGCGGTATTAGCGGTATGCGATGTAAGGGATAAGCAATGTCAGCGATATACGATATCAACATGACCAATATTTGCGATATATTGCTATCGATAGCGATATATTTCATCGATACCGATATGGGCGAGATGTTTCGAAACGATATTGAAAATTTGATATCGCACAGGCCTACAAATAACAACTCTAGAGCCCGTGGATTCTGAACGTATTCTGACCACTCACGAGTAAGCAGTAAAAGGAACCATTGCACACACAATATGAAGTCAGCGGCAGAACTACGTTTTAGGACCCTTTTAACATGCGTCATGTGTCGCGTGATAGCCGACGACACAGTGATGCGTGTCGTGAGCAAGCTCTTTTACACGCGATGTGTGTCTTGCGCCACGGGAAGGGCGGGAGGAAATAAATGCGATGCGAACTCACTGTTGCCAACCTACCCTACCGTGGTAGAGCAATCGTGATGGATCCGGTTGCAGCACAAGTGGCGTTGAAGGTTGGCGGGTATGCTATCTCGCCAGTGGTGCGACTCGTTTACTGCCGTAGATATAAAATGCTTCGTAAAGTACAACGTAGCTTGTGTCGGGCGACATATCTNAATGCTTCGTAAAGTACAACGTAGCTTGTGTCGGGCGACATATCTGACGCTGCAATGTCTACAGCTTACGACGATACGCTTCCCAGATCGCGACGACGATATGACGCACGACTTAGCGCAGAAGCATTCATTGCCTCCTGTGTAAACAATGAACGCGCGTCACTGTATCACCGGTTGTCGTGCGACTCTTTGTATAAAACGGATTTTACTGGCTGATGTTTGAAGTGGGAAACAACCAGTAGAATAAAATGAAATTAAAATACTCCTTGCAACAGTTCACAATCGATCATGTTACTTTTTTCACTCTGATAAAAATTTTATTAGAGCGTAACTGCCCGTACCGTAATCAACATACCGAATCTACCAAGAATGTTATGCTCTAACCTACACCATATTCGTGTTAACGTTTTGTAGTCTTATCACTGAAAATGGATAATACTACAGAAATGAAGAAGCCACAGCAGAATTGCTCCGTGTTTTTAAACTGGTTACGTGACTAGACGTAAGGTAGCTGTATAGTCGCTTCCGTTTGGCTCGCGCCCGTGGCGCCATCGTGTGACAAGCCAAGTTACCACCAGTGAGTAACTTAGCCAGACTTCTCCCCTTCCCTTTCACCCCCTCCCTTTTTTTCCCCCGCAAATTACCAGTATACCTTAAGCCTGTATGCTACGGTGGAAGATTCCTTGGATGATTCCATGCTAGCCTGCATGGCGGCTTCTATGGAATGTTCTGTAAAAGATCTGGCCATCTGCTGATCCCGTTTTCATGGACGTTTTCGTAATTGGTCGTGTGCAATTCTCTATGGAAGTTTTCCTGCAAGGTTGAAATTTTAGCCAATTTTAAATAGGGTGCTAGTCATTTTGTTTAGTTTATTTTGTGAAAGAGCGATAAGACTATTAAACACGAATAAATAATAATTTAAAAACCACGGAAATATTTACTGATTCTAAAACAGCATTGTGTGAAAATTATGGTAAACATTCGTGTTTGTTGTACACGAAAGTTCCAGCTATAACAACAAAACCATTAGCTTTGTGCATAAGAGCATAATGCTGAAGTCGTAAGTGAAGATTGTTCCTGAACAACAGTTCCAGAAGTAAAATCATACAAAATACACTCATCTTTACTTGCGTGGCAACAAATATCGTTGGGTAGGTTATTCCAAAGAATCCTCCATAACTGCTAGCATGCAGATTCTGTTAGCAGGTCTCGTGGAAGCTTCCGCCCGAGCTTGTACGGAAAATTTTATCGTAGCATACAGGCGTTTGTTGCGCTTATCTTTGTTACTCCTACAAAGATGAGAGGTGGCTAGCGTTACGCGTACGTGGCTTGAAGCACGCTTGCTTTACGTGTAAAGGGAAGCGATAATCAAACTGTCGCGACAAGAAACTGCTCCAAAAATGCGGAAAAATTGTTGCATGGCTTCCCTCCTTCTTCAGTCTTCTGTATCATTCTTAACATTCAATGCTCATACCACCGAATGGGCATAACCGGACGTGGATAGTATATGGTAGCTGGAAAATGCCGATTCACGCGACTGCCTGCTGACTGGGGAGCCGGGGAGCCACGGCGACCATCTTGGATGACGTCACGCCGAAAACTTCTGCCAAATAATTCCTCGGCAATGGCGTCCATCTTGGATTTTCTTTTTTTCTCTAGGAATTTCCCTTTTTTACCTTTCCTCTACTTTTTTCTCACTCTCTGTTATTTCTTCCTGCTGCTCTCTCTCTCTATTAGGCCCGTTCTCCCTCTCTCGTCCAGGCTCTTTTATTTTCTCTCTTTTGCTTTTCACATCCTCCATCTTGGCCGTTCGCTCATCACTGTCGTCTACTTTAAGCAGCCATCTTTAATTCCTGCTGTCAGTCGTCTCCTGTAGGTGGTCATTTTTGATTCCCACGCCCGCCACCAGAGTGTGCTAAGTTCTTACTTTTCACGACCACCATTTTAATTCATACGCCAGCCGCCAGTCGACTGCTGTAGGCGGCCATCTTTGATTCCAGCGCCCGCCNATTCATACGCCAGCCGCCAGTCGACTGCTGTAGGCGGCCATCTTTGATTCCAGCGCCCGCCACCAGAGTGTCTGAAGTTGTATCGTTTGCAGCTTGTGTGTGTGTTCACTCGTCGCCTGCAAGGACACACTAGTATTGGGGAGGTGAGTTCAAACAGTGACCGCTAGAAACGCTGGGAATTTATTTCTAGACCACACGACCACCATTGTATGGGAAGAGTTAGAATATGAAATAAAGCAAATAATCGCATCGGCTAATACACTTGCCAGATAATAAACGTGCTATAGCGAAAAAAAAACAATATTGCACGGTTATGAAAACAAATAAATTTAATACTCGCATCAGCTTACGCACTCACCAGAAAATAAACTTGTCATCGCGAAAAAAGAGGATGTTTAATGTCGAATACGCATAGGAAAAAACAACAGGCACCTCGCACCCACAAACACTTTGTATGTGTAAAAGTTAGTCTATATATATAATTAATAGTGTGAAAAAATACCATAATTTAAACAGTCAGAAAATAATGATATAAAAGTAATATGCATCCATGCAGAGCCAATTGCGCATCAACGTACGTGTGCCTATTTCATGCGCGAGCGCTCGCACTTCTGTATCTCATGTGTATTTATAAATATATTGGTACTCAACATCGTATTCAAACTAATTGACTATATGGCTTTGATCTTTGATCTAGGTCNGTATTTATAAATATATTGGTACTCAACATCGTATTCAAACTAATTGACTATATGGCTTTGATCTTTGATCTAGGTCTTAGAAAACACATAGTATTTTGCGACTATAACTTCGAGGGTTGGAAAATGGTGGCCATTAATGCTCATAAAATAGGCTAACGGCATAATTTATTTTTCATCTCGGATAGATGATCATCTGGTCTGATACGTTCCAATTTCCACGTGCCTAACTCCGGCAGTCGTTGAATGATGTCCAACTGTGCCTCTAAGTTCGTAGCTGTCTGATATATTCACAATGCTCTTAAAACATGTTCTGAGGTAAGGTAACCACTGTCTTGTATTCGTGGCACGGGCTCGTTACATAATTACTTCAAAAAACCTAAGATCAATCCCTATGCCTACTAAAGTCAATGTGGTATCGAATAAATGCGAATAATCAAATTTTATAGCGCCACATTAGCATTCGACTCGAAAACACGAGCCCGAAAATATGCAACCCTTGGTATATTTACGTACACAATTTTATGCTTATAAAATTCAATATGGTGCTGGCTATTGCATCATAATCACTTTTTCTGAAATAATATTCAAAATCTCTTTGAAAATACGAATCCATAGACAGGTCGCTCGATACACTGTTATCCGTAAGTTTAAAAGTTCACCTCTTATTTTTAAAATTATGCATTTTCAGTGCCTTGTCAACATGACTATTGTATAAGTTAACAGGTTATTTTTATATAAACATCATTTAGACCTGTTCTGGCACCCATGACCTGGTGGCTCAGTCGGGAAATGGTGGTCAACTATCCTTATAAGAGAGTTTATGGCATAATTGATCCTGCCACCCTGATTGTTGTTGGGAGCGATGCCAGTGATATGAATTTGGTGGCTATATCTTAAACCGTTCGGAAATGGTGGCCAACTATGCTTATTCGAGGGCTTAGGGCATACTCGGACTCTACGGCCCTATCCGTCATCAGGAGTGGTGCCTATGTTATGAATTTGACGACTATACTTTAAACAGTTCGAAAATGACAGCCAACTATGCTAATAAGTGGGCTTGGGGCACACTTGACCCTGCGGACATTTTCGTCGTCGGGAGTTATGCCTATTTTATGAATTTGGTGACTATAGCTTTGGTAGATGGAAAATGGTGGCCAACTATGATGACCCCATCACTCTGTTCGTCGTCAGGGATGATGCCTATGATATGAATGTAGTGGGAATGTATTAAACAGTTCGGAAATTATGTTTAACTATGCCTATAAGAGGGCTTAAGGCATAACTGCTCCGACCACATTCATCGACATTAAGGACGATACCTATGATATGAATTTGGGACCAGGTGGTTGGTTATTCTGCACGACCCAGCCCCCTGTGCGGGAACCGCTCATCCAGAAAGTCATAAGCTTGGTTCACAACTGAAAGCATAACAGTAACTTCACAACATAGGTTGTATACCCAAGAGTTGAGCACCATATTTTCGAACCTATTGATTCACAGCTGCGCATAACAGGTTGTGTGCATGAGAGATCCTGACATTGTGCATAAAGGAAATGGTTATATTTCATTTCTTGTGTAGGCTCATGGGGAAACAGCCAATCAATAGAGTATAAAATTTTAGACGAAGTTATTTATTTGAAATAAAGGAACATAAACTAAGAAATGTTGCAAATTATAAATTATAAATTTATAGGAATGAACAAGCGACAGTGTGCTAGCAGAATTAAAAAAAAATAATTTTTTTTTTTAAAGTTTATCTACATATTTACGATCAAAAAAGCAAATATTTTAAAGTAATAAAAAGTTTTAATCATTGTCCTATTACTAAACCCCATTTTATGTGTTTAAAGACAACCAATAGATTAAACCACTGTAAAATATCATAAGCTAAAAATAATACATAGTATTCAATTGCGAATCAATTTTGCAAAAAAAAATTTGGTCTTTCGAATGTTCTACTGTTATGTCCTGTGCTCTGTGTCAATGTTTTTTGATTGTGAACCAACCCTTGTGCTCTACCGAAATGTGGTGGCGCCCCAACATGCATGAACCACACGCGGTTTATCAGGTCCAACGGGACATTCTCAAGTATCGGCTGTTCACGGTAAAGTGAGCACTTTTGGAGCCCTAGTTACTTTTTCCTTTCGGCCATTTCTTATAATTTAACCACCTTTTCAATTAAATATTNTCACGGTAAAGTGAGCACTTTTGGAGCCCTAGTTACTTTTTCCTTTCGGCCATTTCTTATAATTTAACCACCTTTTCAATTAAATATTGCCATGCAAGTAATGAATACAGTGTTTATATTCCACCGCACTCTGGAATTTACGACTGAGACTAAAATAAAGTATATTTATTGACTATTATTCCGAATGAGAGGGCTTTCAAAGTGCTCACTTTACCGTGAATAGCCTATAGCAGGAGAAACTGTTGTAGAAAGTCCCAGTACGACTCACCTGTCAAACGCTTGGTGTCCGACGTGAGTTGGATGTCAACAGTGNAAACTGTTGTAGAAAGTCCCAGTACGACTCACCTGTCAAACGCTTGGTGTCCGACGTGAGTTGGATGTCAACAGTGAAAAGGATCTTGGTAACACACACTCCTTGTTGTTATGTACCAAACTCGGTACACAAACAAGGGTGAACCGACATCCAATAGCGGACATTGTGACATGGGCCCGCAACTTCGGGACATATGTTCATACGGACTTTTTGATTTTGAGATGAACTATCCATGCCCCGGTTACTTCCTACATAAATCGACTACCTCTTTATAGAGAATTAAAAAATTCTAATAACATTTTTCAATGAAGGAAAGTGGATGAAGTTTAAGTTATAAATGTACAGTTGATTTGTATTCGAGTCAAAGCAGGCCTTCTATTTAAAATATTAACTTTCAAAACAAAATTGTAATGTAAAGGTGAAAAGACAGTAAAACGTTTTCCATACAAAACTGTTCGGCTAAAGGTCACACTCCAACTAGACTACACACAACTACGCTATCGCCATAGAGCTTATTTGATCGCTGTCACACATCTGCGACGAAGAGAGTAACGCTGCAGTAGATAAATGTCAGGCACGAATGCCAGTTTCCCCGGCGTAATAAGATCGTGTGTGTTACCAACGCTATACGTTTTCGTGTGGGCGGTTGTAAACTTGCGGTACGAGGTGGTACACAGTCATGGGCGCACGACAACCAAAATGAACTTTCTGGGGATCACTCATTCATTCAAAGAACAGAAAAGCTGGTTTAAAAGTATATACAGTCAAGTATAGAAGTTGTGGTTTTATAGACGAATTCTTAATTTACAAGCTGCGAAAACAAAGGTACTGACACACAACACCCACGAGTGTGCAACTCAGCCTGAAACATAGATCATAACATTGTCATGTGTAAAGGGCGCCCTTCTCCCCCCCCCCTTGTGGATAGGCCTGTTCGATATGACGATATATTGATCACGAAACAATATTTCTGCAATAGTAGCAATATGCGATATTAGAGACGTACGATGTTGGTTGAGTTGAGCTGAGTTGAGTTGAAATTTTGAGCGGTTCTTAACAATGAGGTATTGAGAGCCGACGAGGGTGAAATGAGGTGAGATTGGAGTTGGAGAAGCACCGGAATGCAAGGGCGGGGGAAACGGGAGATCCCCGAGTAAACTCGCCGACAGCGGCATCGTCCGGCACGATTTCCACTTGCGAAAATCCGAGAGTGACCCAGCCGGGGATGGAACCAGGTTCGCCTTTGTGGGAGGCGAGTAGTTTAACCGCTCAGCCACCGTGGCCGCTGCGATGTTGGTGATATGCGATGTTGGCGATATTCAATATTTGCGATATAAAATGACCTATATTTGCGATATCGATACAAGCGATATTGCCATATATCGCCACTGATTTCCAATACTCTTTGTGAGCTATATATGGCACATATACAGATATGGTCAACATATTTGGAAACGATAGTGGCAAGTGGCTATAGCAGATGAGCGTGCAGGTGCGACGCACGTGAGGAGCAGTGTAGGTGAGCGGAGTCGTTCAGCAGCGTGAGCGGTAATTAACAAAGCACAGCGCTGCGCCCTGGTGGCCGGCGGCGCGGCGGGCCGGGCCACACGGCGACGTGGATCGATCCCAACAGGCGACCACAGTACTCGGCCTCGGCCACAGCCGTACAGCGGGTATATGGGGTGGAGTGCTCTTGCGAGCTGCACATTGGCAAGTCTCCGTGTTTCAACACTGGACTGCTTTTCCGCCAATCACACTACCAAAAACAACGTCGTTAGGATTCGAGGTTAAAATACTGTTTATGTACGTAACTTCTCTGAGATGTTTCTGCACTTGCAATAACCTAATTTTAATGCAACTAGCATATGTTTAAGTTAGTCAAAGTATTTCGTTCAATTAAAATGACGGGTCTGCTGAAAAATTCAGCTGTAAAAAAGCTCCTTTATCACTGTTGACCAGGCGACTTTGACAGTTATATTGGCTATGTTGGGGACATGCGCAGGAGAGGCAAAAATCGATCTACCTCATTTTCAATATATACCGCCGCCACACCACTTCTTCGAGGATACGGAGTTGTGACATTAAGTGAAGTGGCTTTAGCGGCCATATTTCTGTAGACTACCTACCTACCTATAATCATGGGCGTCAGTGTACATTTCCTTGGGTGGCTCGGGCTGTTTGGAGGGGAGGGGAGCAGTGGCGAAACAACGCCCTAACTTAGGAGGGAGCACACCTTTAAGCGCCATCTTAAAGGAAGGGGTGGGGGCAAGCCTTTATTAGATTCGCTTACAACATTTTTGCTTCTCTCATAAATTTAATTTTGGTGCAATGAAAACCTTAATCACATGTTGTATAAAATATAGAGAAAATTCACTGACCAAGAAGCGAAGATGTAATATAAGTATCAGAAATACACTAACATTTAAGGAAAAATGCAACACCAAGAAAGATACATGTGATTGAAATGAACTTTATACCACATATTAGGTACATTACAATACACAATTGATTAGGATTACAGAACTGTACATTATCGATGTCCTTCAGAATTTAGTATTGTGTGAAGCCCCCACGTGCTGCAATCCGAGCCACTAAACGTCGTGGCATGGCATCAAAGAGGACCTGGATATATTCCTGGAGAATTTCCCTCCACGCGGTTTGTATGCGAGTCCATAAAGCATCAATAGTGGTTGCTGGAGGTCCTTGACAAACAAGTCGCTGACCAACCATTTCCCAGACATGTTCGATGGGCGACATGTCAGGCTAAAGTGCTGGCCAGTGAAGCAGTGGTACCCGTAGTTCATTGAAGAAGGCTTGCTCATTCCTCACCACATGTGACCGGCACTGTCCTGCTGAAATATGGCATGTGTAGTCACCTGAAGGAGGGGCAATTGCTCGGGCTCTAAAACTACCCTGATGCAGTGGTTGTAGTTCAGATTACCCTCATTACGTATGAGTCGAGATCGCATGTTGTAATCAATGGCGCCCCAAGCCATCACACTTGGCCTTTGTCCACTATGCCGCTCCACAATGCAGGCTGCCAGATTGCGGTCACCACGATAACGTCTAACAAGTATGAGGCCATCACTGTAGGACAGGTTGAAGCGGGACTCGTCCGAAAACACAACATTTTGCCACTTATCACCCCAGTGACGGCGTTCACGTGTCCATTACAGTCTGAGGCGTTTGTGGTTTCGGGACAATGGAAGCCGACGCAATGGCGGACTGGACTGGTGGCACACCAGTCCAGCCCGCAGAAGACGGTGTCGAACCGTCGACGCAGACTGGTCCACACCCGTTGCAGTGTTCCAGTCGCGAGCCAAAACTGTATACAAGGCTGTACGGCCCGTTACGGCCATGCGGACGAGATGGCGGCCATACCATGATGTGGTCACATTGTGTGGTCTAGNTAGCACGCGTGCCACCAGTCCAGCCCGCAGCAGACGGCGTCGAACCATCGACGCAGACTGGTCCACACCCGTTGCAGTGTTCCAGTCGCGAGCCAAAACTACTGTGTACAAGGCTGTACGGCCCGTTACGGCCATGCGGACGAGATGGCGGCCATACCATGCTGTGGTCACATTGTGTGGTCTAGTGCCCGCTCGTCACTGCGTACGACCCTCTTCAATCCACCGGTACAGCATCACTGTCGTAGCAGCATGCCCTGTGCGAGCCGAAATGTCACTGTATGACAAACCCGTTTCCCGAGGACCAATCATTCTGCCCCGCTCGAACTCACTCACATGCTGATATGGCGCCCTTTGACTTCGACAAGGCATAATGGCACTTGCTTTCACTTCGTTTGACGGCTCTTCACTGACTGAGCTTGGCGTAACACGGACCTTTTCGGTCACACAAGAGAGAGCGCTGCTGGGCCTACCTGTACGCCATCTCTCTGCAATCGTAATCACTTATTGCTCCGCGTTTTCGGGCCATTCTTTCTAGGTGTTGCAATTTTGTGTACAATATATTAACGCATCTCGGTGAACAAAATACATTTTGGGTGCACTTTACTCTCATTCTGGCAGACTTGACTAAATCTAGGGAAGGAGAGTGTATATATACCCTGCGACCCCCACCCCCCTGGGACCGCGGTGGCTGAGCGGTCAGCCGCTCGCCTCTCACCAAGTTGAACCAAGTTCAATCCCCGGCCGGGTCACCGGATTTTCGCATGTTGGAATCGTGCTGAATGATGCCACTGGTCGGTGGGTTTTCTCAGGGATCTCCCGTTTCCCCCACCCTTTCATTCCGGCGCTGCTCCGTACTCATCTCGCTTCATCCTTATAAGAGCTCTCAAGACCTCGACATCAAGAACTGCCCAAATCTCTTTACTCACTCACTTAACCGAACCAAACGCACCGCATTCGTCCTCACTCAGTGTAATAATATCGTACTAGGCATTACCAACACACCTATTATCTCGCAGTTTTTATTATTCTTTTTGTTCATATAAATTAAATGTAATAATTTAAAATAAAATACAAGTAAAAGTGCAATATACCCTAAAATAATTTACTTTTATGTTAACGCAAGTATAAAACGCTTGTGACACATGAATCATTTAGGAATAAAACTAAACATGTCATATGGTGATTTTTCAAAGGTTTGATTCAAAAAGTGCGAAGAAACCGTAAATTGACTATAGAAAGCTACACACTGTGTCCAAAAGGTCGCTGTAGTAACCAAATTCCTGTTCGTGTAACCATGAGCGTGGATGTGTGTGTTTCCCGGAGGGGGCCCGGGGATGGGAGGTGAGAAATCGAAACTGTCACCGTTTGTGAGGCATGCGTAGGGCCACGTATTTTTCGCGAAAAGATTTACGGTCATGCTATACTTCAATAACATACGTCCACAACCTCAACTTCCTTTGGTTATTGGCCGCGCGTCTACGTGAGAAGACATGTTCTTATTTGACTGGGCCAATCAGAATAAAGTACCCCGACACTGAACGTCCGTGATTCGTGGGCAGACACTTGAGGCACGTGACATTTAAAAATTATCTAACCCTGAAAGTACATATGAACTGAAATCTTTTCGCAAAAAACACGTGACCCTAGGCATTCGTATGCTGGCTAACCTAGCAGACGAGGAACGTGTGTCGCGAAGAATTTAAAATCTCCAGAGATTTGCACCCGGTAAAAATTCTGACGTACCGATATATGACTCAAAAGTGCTAGTGTATGACCTTATTTTATGATAGGTACTGTTTATTGCAGGCGGGAGAAGGAATCTACGTCCATACCCACTACACATCCAACAGTTTATCGTTAACATAGCGTATAGTCTATTCGGCATCTTCATACTTTTTGAATGAATCATTTGAAATATCGCCCTATTTATGAAGTGTTTGGTTTTTTTCTTAATGTGTCATGTATCACAAGCCTTTTATTACTTTTACGTAAAGTAGCTTATTTTATGTTAAATTTAAATTTTACTTATATTTTATTTTTAAACTGTAATATGTAATTTACAATTAAGTTGAATTAAAAACAGAAAGAGAATATGTGTGTTAGTAATGCCTAGTAAAAATTAGTTATCATGGAATATATTATTAAACCGAATGCATACCAATGCAGTGAGTTGTCCTTTCGGTGTAATTTTCTAGACATGGTTAAGCTTTGCTGAAAGTAGAACTTTAACATAGCTTTAGAAATGTTGCAATTAACCGTTAATGGACTATAGGTAGGTTGGCGGAGCAAGAAAAGAATCGCCCAATGATCTGTATGAAGGAACGATCCCAACACTCACCTTCAGTGATTTCGGGAAACTATTGAAACCCGGAATCGCAATGGCCGGGCCAGGAATCGAACCCGTGTCCTCCCGAACGTAAGGCAAGTTGTTTGCCCCTGCAACACCTCGCTTGTTAAGGTAGATCGTTAATACCGACAGAACTTCTGGTGTTGGCCTGTTTACAGCATGCCTACGACGGGGGCCCATGACGCAAGCTGAGTCATACAATTTTTATGGAGTGTGGTGAGAGAAGGGGTGTGAATAGATCAGACAGAAAATCGTGGAGGTAAGTTTATTAATAGGTTGAGCTATCAGTACTTTAGTGCAGAATGCCTACTCCCTTTTTTGTGTAGCCTTGTTTAAGCAAGACATGTAAAAAAAATTATTTTATTAAATTATTTTTTTAAATTAATTTTTGTAATTCTTATTTTTGGGTTATTTAAATAAAAATTACTCAAGCAATTCTTACCTTAAAATTAAAAATTAAAAACTAAATTTTTTTATAGGATTTTTTAAATTCATTATCTGTCTTAAGCTTTTTCACTATATAATGAATATTTCATGATGGGTTTCTGGCGTGTGTGACTTAGCTTGCGTGCATAGAAGAGGGGAGACGAAAAGTTTCACGAGGAACGACGGAGGGGGGAGATTGTAGGTTTCTTGCGTCATAATGTTTGGAGGTGGTGGGTTCCCCTGACCCTGTTGTATATACAGTTCTACAGAGAGCTCCTAAAGCAGAGCACTCTGCCCCTACTACAGAACACGGAGTTACCTACTTCGGCAGAAGGACGTCTGCAATATTTGTACCGGTCCCGCGACGACGAGAGACGTAATGAACTAACAGAACATTCTGATGCTGGCACAAAAGCCTGGTCGCTTCTTCCCTGAAACCCGCTCAAACAACCTGTACTGCTGCCACGCGTGCCAAGAGAATAGACTGTTCGCGTTTATTTAAGAACTTTTGAGCTCAACTTTTGAAAAATGTCACTGCTTCTACCTGCATGTAGGCCAGTTTTAATGGGTACATCAACTGGCAGGCGCCCAGTAAATTTGGTAACGACGGAGGGAAAGTAGTTCCATGTCTTATCGTTGTATTAANCACATCAACTGGCAGGCGCCCAGTAAATTTGGTAACGACGGAGGGAAAGTAGTTCCATGTCTTATCGTTGTATTAAAAGTGTTAGGTAAATATTTGTGAGTATTGAAATTATTAATTTTGTTATTTTTATGCGTACAAGTGTAACTATTAGCAAATTTGTAAAATATTTGCTTTCCTAATAATTTTACAATTTCACTAGACTGTCGCGAGAATAAAGTGCTCAGGCCCACTGCAATGTTAATTATACATATGACGGAAGAATACATCATGTGCTTACAAATAGATCTTAAGCAGTGCTTTCAAAAGTGTTTAGTTTACCGTGGACAGTCTTNGAAGAATACATCATGTGCTTACAAATAGATCTTAAGCAGTGCTTTCAAAAGTGTTTAGTTTACCGTGGACAGTCTTATCAAGGAACTACGCGTGTTCGTGGGGCGAGGAGGCCGGAATGCAGCAGTTAAGAGCTCGAGCACTCTGCACGNGAAGAATACATCATGTGCTTACAAATAGATCTTAAGCAGTGCTTTCAAAAGTGTTTAGTTTACCGTGGACAGTCTTTATCAAGGAACTACGCGTGTTCGTGGGGCGAGGAGGCCGGAATGCAGCAGTTAAGAGCTCGAGCACTCTGCACGNTTTATCAAGGAACTACGCGTGTTCGTGGGGCGAGGAGGCCGGAATGCAGCAGTTAAGAGCTCGAGCACTCTGCACGATTCAAAATGTTCAGTTTGGCACGCACGTGGTTCGGAACCCACTACCCTGGAGCTTCAGTCGTATTTTGCTTCCCAGTATAGTTGTGTGACGTAAATTTATATCACTGACTTTTTATTAAGAAGGAGTAACACTTAAATTAACTCGAAATACGCCAATTTAAATTCAAAGGTTTTTGGAAACCAGCATTGGATAAGAAAGGGCAATTAATTCTACACTGTAAAAATAAAATTGTGTTTATACAAGGAATTCTTTGGAAACCAGTTACAACAGATAATTTTGTAACACTACAAATAAATTAAAGTAAAGTTTACAAAATCCTAGTTTGAAACGTGTAAAACTAAAATTGAATTTCAACAAGCAGATGTTGTAAACTGTAATTTTATTATTAACTTATAAACATCGAACTACAAAAAATATTTTATATATTTTCTAAAATAATTCGTTGTAAATATACACTGAAGAGCCAAAAATAACTGACATAGGCGTGCGTATGCAAATAACAGAGGTATGGAACCAATCAGAGTAACGCGATGCGGTCGGCAGCTAAATCGGTTACTGCTGCTACAATGGCAGGTTGTCAAGATTTAAGTGAGTTTGAACGTAGTGTTATAGTTGGCGCACAAGAGATGGGACATAGCATCTCCGAGGTAGTGATAACATTTGGATGTTCGCGTACGACCATTTCACGAGTGTACCGTGAATATCGGGAATCCGGTAAAACATAAAATCTTCGACATCGCTGCGGCCGGAAAAACATCGTGAAAGAACGGGACAAACGACGACTGACGAGAACCATTAAACGTGACAGACGACGTTGGGAAAGAGTTTAAGGCGCAGATTGGATTTGTGGACCGCCCTGCAGGATTCATGGTGTGAATTGCCTCCTACATACCTTCAGATATTAGTCGAGTCCATGCCACGTCGTCTTGCGGCATTTCTGCGAGCTTGGAGGACCCGGGGGGGCGGGGCTACACGATATTAGGCAGTTGTACCAGTTTTTTTGGCTCTTCAGTGTACAGTACTCTACCTTTAGAGTTACAAGAAAATATTTGGCAACTAGTTTACAAATAATTGTTTGTAACAAGTACAGAAATTTCTCACTGTGTAGATAATTGCTTGTGCCAACTTCATGAGCAACTATTCTCCCATACTAGTGAATTTATTTTGCATATCATCTTGCGCAGAAAAAAACAAATGCATTTTAACGGAGTCAGAAATATACCTACAAAAATCATACATCAGTCTGGTAAAATATTTGTTCACGATGTTAGCGAAAACACTTATGTAGAATAGTCCTTTTTTATTTGGCTTCCATTAACTCGTAGTACACGATTAATATATTTATAGCTGTAATTTACGCCCCACCCACTCTTAAAGTACCTACACCAACGTGTGTGTGTAGTGTGGAANTAATATATTTATAGCTGTAATTTACGCCCCACCCACTCTTAAAGTACCTACACCAACGTGTGTGTGTAGTGTGGAATAAATATCAGTTCAGTGCGTTCGCCGCGTCGGTACACAACCGCACTAACAAAAGCGAAAGTAACGAACGACCTAACGATATTTTCTGCTTTTGAGGCCCAAAATCATGGGAGCGATAATGGTAGAAATTCTGAAGCTAAGCCCAATGCAAGACACTATACCGTAGTTTCGTAGGAATTCACCCAGAATATTTTTAACTATAAGTCTGAAAATGCCATTTTTTGGCCATGGTGAAGAGCTTAAAAATAGTGCTAGCAATATGCGTGTTCTGTTAGAAGTTGTATTTCGCCCTAGTCTGGAGTGTTATTTCTTTCCGTGTGCAAACAGATTGTGTACACGTAAAATAGTTTTTTTCCATACTATTGTGTTACAAACACACTACAACCCAGCATGCGCGCCAGATAAACGGGCGCCTTAAGAAAGGAACCGTCCCGGTATTATTTCCTGGAGTGTTTTCGGATAACCATGGAAAACCGGTATTAGAGCAGCCGGACCGGGTTTCGAGCCCGGGTCCTAGCGAATGTGAGTTCAGTCTGCTACCGTCGCGCCACCTCGCTCGGTTAAAATGCTCTAAATTAACAATAATGACGCAAACTGTTTCGTGGTAACGTGCATTAATAAAACTTGTTCATTATTCAAAATCCTGCGTAATAAATAAGTTGGTGCTCATTTTGAAATCAAAACAGTGTCAATATTTTAATAATAATTTTAATAATTAATTTTTGAAGCAGCACTGATGTGCATTAAAGATGATGCCAAAGTAGTGATATACAGACAGCTTGTAATATTCTCACGCATGCAAGTAAAACGTTTCAGATTTCGAAAACGCCAAAGTCGCCAAATTATCCGCACTTACAAAGCTGTAAACAGCTACGAACACCATTAACCATTCACCGAATCAGACCGCAACTCTGCACCCCAGAGTTTTTGTAAGCATGTCAGTCCTGCTGGCTCTGTGAAATTCGCTCTTCACGCGTGAGCTTTAATTGCTAGTTTTCAGCATTTCTAATTACTGTAATTCAGTCCCGTTGCAATAAGTGAGTTAATTTTAATGTTTATAAAAAAAATTATAAAAATATAACAAACTTTTCTTAAAGTAAGATTATTCAAGTTTTATTTTATAAAAGAATGAAACAAAATGAACTTTCCAGATGAGGATATAGCTCGGCAGAATTGCTAGAGAGAAACGCAACTCTTTACTTACTTTCTAGGCTGTTCACGGCAAAGCGAACACGTTTGAGGCCCTAGTTATTTTTTTCCTGTCAGCCATTATTTTTATTCCTCCAGCACTTTTTAAAATAAATATTGCCATTTAAGTAATAAACATAGTGTATGTATTTCACCGGACTCGAAAGTTAACGCCTAAGGCTACAATAAAATATATTTATTGACTATTATTCCAAATGAAAGGGCTTCAAAAAGTGCTCACTTTACCGTGAATAGCCCATACCGTACTAACATTCTCGTGGACGTAACGATCAGCCTAGCAACCATACATCGACCGATTGACGTTGCGGAATAGTTACGGGCACTAAACTGCTACGCCAACCCTTATTCCTTCCGATATACATTTTAAAAAATGTATTGTAGCCAGTACCATTTGGTAAGACACGAAACTGTTTTTCACAACTTGCTGGCAACGTAACTGTAGACTGCTGGTCGACGTTTACACTATTATGTCTGTACTGATGAAAAATTAAAAAGAAAGTAGATGTTGATTTCAAAATTGTTTAACAAACCCCCTAGCCAGATACATATACGGAAACGAGTAAAAACCTCTCGACGTCAGAGACTGAGCTTTAACTCGCACCTTATGTTTCACGCACCAGATATTTTCTAACCAAACGGATCGATTTTTAGCGAATAGCAGGAATTACACAACTGCTTGACAACAGCAAATGCTACTCTTTTCAGAGTAAAAAAACTCTTCCTCTGCAGTGAATAAAACATAATAGTGCACCTATCTCGTGCCTGCGAACATGAAGTTCACGTCAATATCAATACTTTTTTTTTTCAGTATAGCCAATAACACGGGATAGCATCCGACACAAAGTGATGCGGCTAAGTGCACACTTTCCTAAGATTAATTGTTTGATCAAAATTAAGTTTACAGAACGAGAGAACATAGTAACCTATTTTACTTCAATTAAAATAATATTCGAATAAGTAAATACTCACTGCAAAATCAAGAGGTTATTCATATTTAAATCTCAAGTAATTCAAAGATATGATTTCTAGTAGTAATGTTGTCATAACGTATATAAAGTCTTCCGTTACTAGCGTAACCGTGTGTTTATGTAGTCGCCGAAACGAATTTTCCGTGGCTAGAACGAAACGACCGTGAAAATGGCGTTCTAATATTACAAATCAATCAGAAACGTGTATTAAAAAGACGCATTATCAAATACGCACTGTGCATTCAAATTAAGCTGTTTCGTTGCTATCCTTAAAATCACTGTTCAACGCTCACACACGTTGCATTTATCAAAAAATTAACATAATTTTAATGCTCTTATCAGCTAACGTAATGCCTTACAATTCACATTCCACAGTACTCGGCAAAATGATTACACCTTTCTTATGACTGCAGCCATGCTTAAGAGAACGAAGTGAATTGTTTCGCTATTTTTCGTAGGCGTGTAGACGTTCACTAGCGAATGCGTCCTATTGCAGTGTGAAAACACAAGGGATAGTAAGAACACAGCACTGTGGCACTAGACGTGCTCGTGACAGGGGAACGTGGTGAGAGAGAAAGCTAACTTACGGTGCAGAAGAGCATGTGAAGTAAGTGTGGGTGAACGTAGAGCGGAGCGGCGAGCTACCTAGAGCATTCCCTTTAAGCCGGCTGCGGCGGCGAGGTGAGGGTTGAGCCACACGGTGACGTCATGCCCGCAGTCGGCACTCACCTGCCAGCAAGCCCTGGCGGGAGCACCACGCGCGCACCACACGTCACGACCGGCCGGCCATCTGCACCTCTCCTGCGACACTGTGCGGCGCGGCGGCGGTCTNGTCACGTGGTGCGCCCAGGGGAAGGGGGGGAAGGGTGCCCGCCCGCCCGCCATCACCGCCACGCCGCGCAGCCAACCGCTCCGATTCAATGGCCGCTTTCGAAAATCTGCCCGGAACTCGAGAGAAGAGCCGCGCTTTCTCTCGCCTGCACGCCTCTCCCCTCTGGTTTCTTCCCAGACAAAAACACATTTCCCACAAGGATGAAGTGCCCGAGGGAGTCTGCCCGAGATTCTCCCTCCCCTAGCGACGCACAACAGGCTGGCGACAACGTGTTGTGCCTGGCGCGGCCTCGGCACGGATAAATATTTTATCAGCTGTCAAGAAAACAAATGAGGCAAGGTGGGGATTTGCGGTGCTGACTCGAGAGCAAGGCAGGGATCCTCCCGCAGGTGTAACAACTCAACGACTCGCGAATAAAATCTACTTTTAATCATACTTCGTTGAGCGTTTCGGCAAACGTGCTAATTTATTTGCGAGAGTGTATGCTCGCATGCACACATGTTGTTTCAGGGCAATCCTATAAGATGTTGCTACTGGCATTACTGGACTAAAACTTGTGCGTATTATATAATCGCCTAGTATATCTGCAATGAAAAATATATCGTAAATTCGATTCTCTGCCTTTGTCATCACTAAAAATGTTGTGTCTAAAAACGAAAGTGTACTTTGTCTCAGCTACGAAAGTAACTTTTTGACAGCTCTAAGAAAGAAGCACAAGTGTTATTTTACTAACGTATCCTTCCGTCTCAAGAAGCCACGTTGTTTGTGTCAGCTGTTGACATTTACCACAGGAAATGTCAGTGCTCTTAGTGACTGCAAAGTTTTATACTTACAGAATAGGGAAGAGTATACTTAACCATTTTAAAACTGTATCATTTGGTCGCTTCTAGCGCACAGGCCCCAATAGTCCTACTTGTAACACACTGTAAGGCCAATCGTATTAGCTTCTGCGCAGCTTCTTGAGGTATATATATATTCTTAATATACTTAATTTAGAAAGCTGTTGTGTCCTTAACATACAGCTTTAGATTAGCCTTAGGAGTCCTGACGGGACAACTCAGGAATAATTTAGGTTATCATATTAGGTCATTGCTTGTCAGACACCTCTCATCCGACAGCTGTCTGTATGTATGGTCCTTCGTTTCTGCCGATTCCAAGGCATCAGGCGTCGAAAAGCTCTCCGCAGCTGCTGGTGAGAGCCTCACCAGCGAAGCTTCGTGCACTCGTAGCACTATGGGTAGAAAAATACACTGTTACAGCCCATGACCGCAGAGGCTTGCCCGCTACGAGGTAGCACAGTAATTAACACACGCGTCCCCGTGAACTTAGATTTAGATATAGGCTATTTAGGTTAAACTTAATTATCTTTTCCTTTCAGGCTAATTATAATTTTTTTGTGAATTAGTAAAAGCCAGTTAGTGTTGGCACTGCTGACACTAAATGCCAGCTTATTCTCTTTTATTTTAAGTTTTCAGGATCTACTGGGGATTCTGAAGGGGAAGGGGGGGGAGAGGCTTAGTTGCGCCACTCCCCTCACCAAAGTGATGTGCAAGCATCACTCTGGTTATGCCAGCGCCAAACAAAATTCAAAGAAAAAGATGTACCGCCTCCTCTCTACTAGTATTTTCTCTACCCACGCATAGTTAGTTCCCACTAATCTTGTCTCCTGTAGCATTTTCTATTAATGTATGCAACAATTTTTCATTCTTCCCTGTCTGAAATTTTTTTTTTTTACTGCGTTTATGCCGGTTTTTTTTTTTTTCCTTTCTCTTTTAAGTTATAGTAGTTTAGCTACAAGGAAACTCATGGATGTTGTCATGGCTAAAACGAGGCCATGTCATCCCAATCCCTTGCTGCCGCGATGTATCCTTGCATGATTTCCTTCCCTTGAGACGCACGTAACTCCGGTTCCTACCGCGGGCTCATACCTAACACTTAGTTTTAGATTAGGTTAGAAAATAAACGTGTATCATTCGGATAGTTTCGGGGGCTCTTAAATTTGAAACTGTCTTCATAGAGCTACTGTTTTGACATTTTATTTCTAAATTTAATTTACCAACAGTGACAAAAAAAAAAAATATATATATATATAAGCTTGCTGAATTACTATAATTTTATTAAACCAATTTGTTAAAACTTTTTATTTTTTAAGNTATATATATATATATAAGCTTGCTGAATTACTATAATTTTATTAAACCAATTTGTTAAAACTTTTTATTTTTTAAGCTTGGTGTTAAATTTTTTTACGAAAATTATTAATGCGATAGAATGATTATAAATAAGTACAGTGGAGTCTTGGTTAACCGTCACCCTTTTAACAGCGAGTTTCTGTTAACCGTCAGTAAACTGACACAAGTAAAATAATAAAATTGGATACAAAAAACAAACTTAATAAACTAAAAATGAAATAACTTTTATCTCGCTTCATATTAGATCAAATTAAGCACATTATTGAGGTGAAAAATATGTATACTGTACTGTAATACATACTTTAGTCAATGAATACCCAGTAAAAATACATTCTGTGCGGTGCGGAATGCGAATGACTCACGTTTGTTGTTTATGTACAACCTACATACGTAGAATCGTTCCGTCTTCCTCACCACCCTACCGGAATTCCTAGACACTAATTTTCCCTCCCATTCCTACAGTCAGTTCAGTAGCGGTAGTCACTTAGTCAGCAAGTCATTGTCCTCAGTTTGTTGTCAAAGTGTAGTGTGTTTAAAAATGCCTGAGAAACGTAAACGTGTAGTATTGGGACTTTCTCAAAAACTTGAAATTATAAAACCACTGCGTAAAGGAGAAAGCGCGACGAGTATCGCTCCGCTATATGGAATCGGGCGGACGGACGACAGTCAATGAATGTTTAAGTGAAGAAGAAGAGGATGATACACTCAAGGATTGCCCCAAAATAATTAGCCACAGTGACGCTGAAAACATGTTTTCCAAGTGCATTGAATGGTACGAGCAACAAGAAGAGGCAGACGCTACCCAGATATTACTCCTACGTAAGATACGCAACACAGCAGCAGCAAAAGCCCATGGAGTATTACAACAAAGGAAAATGACAGACTTTTTAGACAGAATTATACTACTGGACATATACATAATTGTACTGTATTCAATTTTGTTATTTTATCGACATAATAAACATAAGTCTACAATATTTAATATTAAATACATACTCTGCTGTATATACTTATATTGATTGCTACCTGTTTAAAATATACTGCTAAATATCATATACATTATTATCGCTAGTATCTGTCGTGTCTTTGAGAAGGGGGGAGGGCATTTCTTTTATCCGTCTATTCTCTCAACCGTCACGGTGACGGTCCCGAGACTGACGGATAATGGAGACTCCACTGTATATTAATAATAGTTTTCGTAATGTTGAAGAATTCTTCCTTAACTTAAAGACCTCGATCATTCGTGTAGTAAAATTTATATAACAACTGTATATTCATTGATTTAAATTATATAATTAAAATTGAATATTAATTATTCCCATTGTGGTTTTTTTGTGTTTTAGTAACTGAGGATAACAATATAAAAATAATTGTGAATTATTGCCTGGAAATATTATAACTATTATAGTAGGACCTAGCAGCTGTGTTAAATCAACATCTATTTCCTAATTACTTGGTTAAATTTTAATAAATTTTATAAATGTTCCAAAAGTTATAATCAACCAAAATAAATTCATTTAAGAAATTACTTTAAAAAAGCATCTAAAAAATTAAAAGCTAATACAGATTACTTGTTTTTAACTGCAACATGGCGTCTAACTTTGACTGAATTTCCTCTCGCCAGCTATGCTTAGTTCTCATAGCAACAACACACAATTTTCACTTAGTAGTGAAAATTTGCTGACAACGCTCGTTAACACCGAAATACCCCGCAGAAAATATTACGTGAGAATGTAATAATGAGAGTCTTGCCTTCACTGTGGATGCACCAAGCCATCTTCCTGTTGCAGCCTTGAGCGAGGCAGCTACTTCGCAGAGTGTCTGCTGCCGAGTGGGGCCAGTAGCGTGGAGTGCCAGCACGAGTGATCTCGTCACGCAGCAGAGCGACTGACACGAGGCGCGCCTATGCCTGCTGGAAGTCTTCCTGGTTCGCCACATGCAGCGCTATCATCGCCATGACTCGCAGTCATGCCGGCGCATTACAGGTAAGTGATCAAATAAAAGAAATTTCACTGCCCTATGCGCACGTACAAAATTAAATTCCGGTGTCTGATTAGAATCATGTAAATTTTTGACGAGTTAGGCCCGATTTTGGGTGTAGATGGATGGAGGGGGAGCCATTGTTTTTGGCTCTTAAAACGCCAGGGTAATCTGCAGGCTCGGGGAGAAGCAGCTCCTGGATTTCAAGTATTCTCAGACCCTACAATTCACGTGTTCAAGAGGCCGGGTTTGAGTCACCAGTCAGGTATCACCTAGCACCATGCTAATTATCAAAATATAAAATGTTGGACTCAGTTTTGAGAGTCAATATCAAGGACTTTAAATATTTGTTCAAATGAAAGGATATTTTCAGCATTAAATTTGTAAGATGTTAAATAATTTTTGAAAATGTGAATATTATACATTTCTGGTGCTCATCACTTTTTTAAAACAATGCTATGTATCTAAAAAAATAGTGAATAATTATATATATACACATAAATATATATAATATGTGTATATGTTGTTTTCCCTTTGTAAAAAGACTCGCGCCCTTCAAACAAAGTTCAGTAAAACAATGATCTTTTTCTTGCTGTACTGTTAAGGCAAATGATCGCCTTGGTTAAAGACATGACGTTTTAAAGTTTTTAATGTTTATTGTAGTTGTACCTTTGTAACACCCTTGGAATGCTTGGTTTGAGTTGTATGGCGTTGCAAAAGGAATATGTGCACTCTGCAAATTTTGCTGAAATTAATCTTTGAAAATACAATTTTTTTTTTCTTGTAAATGGTGGTAACTATGCAGTACAAATCTTCAAACATCAGGTTTGTTTTAAATCCGTTTTTATCAGTTTCTGATAGCACTTTTCGTGTTGATAGGTCCTAATAGTTTTTTACGCAATGTCAACAAGGTGGTTACAACAGCTCAGCAAGGCGGCATTGAGCCGAGTAGACAGTGTTAGACTCTTGACGGCATAACGGAGCTGAGGATAAAGACACGAGCTGTCGTGAAGCGGGGTCACGCTTGGGAAGAAGCCACCGGAGCAGTTGCGACTTCGGGTGTGAATCCTGCCCAGTGTTATGGGCTCTTCGCTATGTATCTCCTGAATTGTTAACTAAAATACCTGACATGAAAGATAATAGTTTACCATCAGTCTTGCAGTTTTTTGTATCACTTAATATGGCGCTGTCGTTCGCCCGAAACAAGTGCTGTACGCAGCCGTGTTTCTCAAAGTCCTACAGTTGTTTCAACAGAATTTTTGTGTTGCAAAAGATGAAGATTGGGATGTGATGCGTTTGACAAACTCTTGTCTTCAGCTTAGTTCCAGTGATGTAATCATTATGAAAATGTGTATGAAACTTTTAGAAAAAAGTCAACAGCCACGTCAGTCAATGCAGGATTTTGTAAAAGAAATAATTGGGGTAGTCGGTGTAGTAAGTCTCCCATGCCCCAAGTAATATTTTACACAGGTTAGGTCTATAATCTACTCCCACAAAAAAAACTGTTTTTTACTTTTGCTACCAAACCTACCATTTTGGCGATGCTATTGTCATTGGTGACGGAAGTGGAAAAATCGAACATATATTGTGCGATAAATCATCTGTATTGCAATATTTGGAAGGAAAGTAAAATGTGTGAACTCAGGGATGTTCCACCTAAGTTTTATTTTGTGTGTGTGAAAAAAGCAACCATATTGCAAACAACTGCTCTCACAAGACATATATTCACAATGTAGTTAACACCGATGAAGTAACGGCATTAACGAGGCCGAAAAGGGAATATTCTACTCAGACAGGGGAAACTACTGTGTCGGTATTAGTTGAAAGTAAATTTCAAAATGTACAGTGTTTTATTGTAAGCAGAAGGGGCATACTAAGGCTATTTGCCTCCAAAGGGAAAAATGGTGGGATGCCATATTACTAGTTTAGCTTTTGAAAGAAAGCATGGTTTGTTATATGCGCCAGAAGTAATTGCAGATAGGTGAAAGCATCTGCGCTTATTGATTCAGAGGCTTCATGTTCTCTTATGAACCAGTGTGTTTGTAATTTGTTATTGTGGAAAGTGGCTAACGCGTTATTTAATGTGGAAAAGGGGAAATAAATTGGTTTTTCGCTTGCGAATGCAGGAGTAATCAGTTCTTAATTTACTGAGCAGTTAAAATTGAGAATAACTCCTAGAAATGTGAACTTAGGGTTTTACCAGGGTTAATGTATGAAAGTGGGAAAGACCTGGACCTCTGCGAGGTAGTGCTGAGCGCGCTCCTCGCGAATTAACGTCTTCAGGCCGCTACTTCGCTCGCGTCCAGGACTCGGCTCCCCCTTCTCCACCCCCGCCATTGCTTGCTCTGTGTTCTCCTCTCCCTTACGCATCCACGTTAGGCACCTGTCGCCCCTATGGCGAATTGATATAAGCTTGTGCACCGGCGCTTTACCAGGCTTTTCAATCACTTCGTCTGCTTGTGCCCGATCGACTTGGGTCATCTTCATCGACGCGACTACCATCGTCGTGATTGAAATGTTATATTAGAACAGCAATGGCCATTGTGCAAAGTGCGGGTGAGTTGTCGTTTAAACGGTTTCAGTTTGTCTGGGTTTAACTATTTTTTGTGGGGCTAGTGCATGGTAGTTTGGGTAGCACGCTTTTCCGATGCATTCAAAATTCCCTTTTGGTCGCTCTGTAGAGATTTATGTTTTGGAAAATTTCCACGGTTGCAGTGCGGATCCTTCCGCGTTTTTGGAAATTCACCAATTGATCCACCAGTGGTGAATGTTCTGGTGTGCACCGGTGTACACCAGTTGAGAGAATCTCCGAACATCAGATTATTTTATTTTTGTTACGAATGTAAATGAATAAATACTTACATGCAAAATAACTGTATAATACAGGAAACAAATATTAAACACAGTGCTAATGTATTTTCTGATAAAAATGCTCTTTCTTTATAAAATACAAATTAAGTCTCACGTATTTATGCGATATTTGTGCACATTTAAAGGCACAAAATTTTTCCGTTGCAATTAAACGTGGCTATTTGCCTTTCTTTGACTTTACCGTTCACAAACGCTTTATATATTTACATATGTGTTTGCGAGGTTGTGTTTGAAAATGCATCGGTTGATGTTCCAGTGCACATCCGCCAGATCCACAGATGATTCAGGCTGGTTGAACCGGTGGATACATAAGTTCAACCGAACTCGACCAAAAATTAGTTTCCGAACGTCTGATGTACATCGGCGAATGCACTGGTGAATTTCCGAAAACGCTGCCTGTAATCTTTAGTATTGTACGTATTTTGTCTTTTGTATTTAATAGTTATTTTTCCATCGCAAGCTTTGCGTGTGTACTCTTTAATGGCCAGTCCACGCGGGTAAATGGGACCGCACTCGCTCACGTGAACTTGGTTGTAATTGAGCCTCTAATGACCCACCTGCAGGATTATTTAAATATTTTCAGCATTGTCAGTGTAAATATTTTGATATGAGCCCTTGTTTTTTAATGAGTTATTTTAACGTGTGTATCCTTGTCATGATTTTATATCCACGGGGCTTTTTTAGGCTCCCTCAGATCGCCCTCGAGGTTTCAGTAATATTTTCATTGTAATTTTTTAATTCGCTGGTTTTGCAATTATAAGAGGCTCGGTATATTTTATTTGGCTCTGTGATAGCGCACACTATTGTCTATTAATATATTTTAATAACATTTAAGAATTATTTATATTAAAGCAAGTTTTAACCATACTCCTTTGCAATATTTTGGAAGAATGTTTCATAGGTGCAATAACTGAAAATTGTGGAAAATTGGTTTTGTAAGCCCAAGTCATCAGTTAAATATTGTTGAAAGAGTTTTTGTGAGTTTTTGTTCGTCAAAAATGTGATCCCGTCACACCTCTATAATTTATTTTTTAAAGGGCAGCCTGCGCCTGTAACATCCAAACAGTTTCAGTTTCATGCTGTAACAGCTAGTGAAAAAACCTAGAGCCAGAAAAAACTTCTTGGTGATTTGTAAGCTGAATTTGAGGACATCCCCCTAATAATGGCAAAGCTATGGCATTATACTAAGTATCCGATAGTTTCATAAATTCCATACCGCTTGGCACCACCTAAACTGAAAGATTTTAAGCAGGAAATGCTGGATAGGAATATTTTGGAAAATTCTGAAAGTATATTTTCCAGCTCAGTTTTATTATTACCAATGAAAATACCAGGTACGTACCACATAATATATGACTACTGTAGGGTAAAAAAAATCTGCGTGGACCCATAACTATTTCCCACGATCAAGTCTGTGTTTCAACATTTAGTAAAAGCGAAATATTTTGCCATCTTTCATTTAAATTCCGATTTTTTGCAGTGCGATCTAACCCTGACTCATGTGAGATTTTGGCTTTTGTGAGACAGTGTGGGCAATATTAGTGGAAAAGATTATCGATTGTGGTAAATTGTGGTTTGCAGGCTATGTCAATTGTTTTGTTTCAAGTACTCGGGAGATATCAATATGATTTTTTATTCACATACATCGATAATATTTGCGAGCATGGTGGACATTTTGAGGAGCACATGAAACATTTGCGAATTTTCTTGACAGCTTTGAGAGAAGGTGGTTTAACAGTAAACTCAGAAAAGGTCATGTGGGCGAAAAGATATGTTAAAAATCTTGGTTTCGTTATAACGGATGGTCAGTTACTTATGAATCTGGGAAAGATTCGGCCTATTGTAAACTTTTTAGCACCTAAAAATTTGAAAGGAGTGAGCCGTTTTCTCGGAAAGACAAATTTGTATTCTAAGTTCATTCCGGAATTTGCCAAAACTTCAGTACCGCTCAACGCTCCTAAAAGAAAAGGAGTGGAGTTTGTTTGGGGAACTAAACAGGAAAACGTGTTCCGTCAGTTAAAAGAAAAATGAGCTTATCCACCTGTGCTTAATTTGTCCAATTTTGAAAAAAAAAAAAAAACCTTTACCTTACAAGTTGATGATAGTTTAAAGGTAATTGATGTGGTACTTTATCAAACAGTGAATAAAAATCTTGTTCCCGTACCCTATGCTAGTCGTTTGCTCACAACAATGGAGCAGGAATTGTCAGTATACGAGAAGGAATTTCTAATGGTCATTTATGGCATGGAAAAATTTTCCGATTATGTGGAAGAGGGCGAGTTTGAATTGCACAATGATAACCAGGCTCTGAGTTTGTTTTTGCCGACTAATAAGCCCACTGACGTCTAGTTCAACGGTTAGTGCGTCTAACAGATTTAAGTGTTAGTAAAACATACCAAGGGAAATGACAACGGGGTTGCGGTTTGTTTGTCCCATATGTTGGATGATTAAGAATGTTATGTGTCTAGTTTGCCGCAAAAGATTATATTAAATGAATATGATTAAAGAGAACAGACCACGGTTTTACAAGAATTTCCTCATGCATATATAAAATTACAAGAATACCAGGGTTCAAATCCTGAATGTCATGCTATAAAAGCAGATATTTTTGCAGGTAAGGCTGGTCCATACGAAGTGCGAAAGGGTTAATAGGGTATGTAGATCCTAAAGCTCATATCTTCAGTATTTTTGTTCCCATGTTATTATCGCAATGCGTATTTTAAGGATTATCTTGGACAAGAGAAAACCATATGTCCAGAATAAAAGCTATGTTTTATTGGCCAAGGTTGGCGAAGGGAACAGAATCTTTAGTCAAGCAGTGCGAGGAATGCGAAAAGGCTGAACCTAAGAATGCTAAAATAGTGAGTAATTACAGTGCTAAAGTAACTCAGATCCCATGGGATCATATGTACTTAAATGTGTTCGGCGCTTTGCCTCGGACTAAAGCAGCTTGTTTTCTTTTTGCCGATGCATTCTATGAAGTCAGCAGAAATTTTTACGATTTTAGGGCAAAGATAGTTTCCTATCATTGGATCATCAGTTAATCTTGTGACCAACGGCACTACATATTTTGTAGTTTGAAATGAAAAATTTAACAAAATGGTCCAGACTATGACATACCATCCTATTGCGAATTTAGTAGAACTATATAATCAGAATTTAAAGGCAGTATTGATAGTATTTCAGACTGGTTCTCACAAATAATGGGACACAGCATTGTATCAGGTATATATTGCATTTAATAATGTGGCTAGTGATGCCACTAAACATGTGCCAGCAGAAATCTTCTTTGGCCGGAGTTTGTTTCACCCTCTTATTCCTGTGTGGAGTCTGCATTAGTTCTGTTGGGAGGCTGTAGACATAAAGGCTCTAGTTGAGGCATGGGAGGAAGCTTCAAAGAATCTCCATAAGTATAATTTATGTTTGACATCCAGGCATAATAAAACTTCTAGTACTGTCACCTTTCACATAACTGACAGTTTAGTGCTTGGTTCCGAAGTTTTTAGGACTGTTTGTAATTGAGAAGTTTCTGTCACCTGCTAAAGTGTTGTTTGGAGTATGAGAACAGCCCCCAACACAAAATAAGACACATCTGAGAGAATGGGATGTTATGGGAGAGGATATTCTGTTGTACCATAAGGGATCTTTCTCATGTGACTGTGATAGGTAATATATGATATTATTGTTAATGAAATATATGAATATATTATCATCGTTTGTATTTTATGTATGTATTAAGGGCTCTTATGTATTTGCAGTGTTCCTTATGAAGTCCAGGATGAGCTTCTTCTATCATGCTCATTTTATCATCCAGTGTTTTGTATTCATGTATAGTTTTAATTGTCGTAATTGTTTTAAATTGTTTAGTGTATCGACACTAACTTTCAGAAATCCAAAATAGATAAGGAAATGTAATTAGGGGTTAGGATTCAGGGGTTTGCTTCAACTTATATTTTGTGCGGAGTCAAGGTTAAAATATTTTTTACGGATTTGGTGGCAATTTTTTGCAAGGAATTGCCAGTTATTTGCATGTTGTTTGATTGGCAGATGCTAGCTGCTGAGATATATCGATGAAGAAGAGCTTACCATCCTGAGGCTCTATGGATTGCGGCATCGGAGGGTTTTGTCGAGACTGGCCATCTCGACAGATTTCTCCAGCTGCTAATCTGCTGGCCCTCACCTGGGTCTATCACTTCGGGAGTGGAGGATGAGACAGGGCATCTCATTTTGACTGCATTTCCGCTCACTAGCTATGCCTAGTCCTCGAAGCAACACGAAGCAATTTTCACGTAACTGTGAAAATTTACTGACAATGCTCGTTAGCATTGCAATATCCTGCAGAAAATATTCTGTGCCAATGTGATGAGAGTCCTAAATTTGCTGTGGAAGCACCAAGCCATTTTAGTGTACTGCCTTGAGCGAGGCAGCTATTTTAAGAATATAGGCTGTCTAGTGGTTCCAGCTGATTTCACGGCACGGAGTTCCAGCATGAATGGCCTCATCACATAACACAGCACTGACACGAGGCATGCCTTTGCCTACTGGGGGTGTTTATAGTTCGCCACATGCAGTGCTAGAAACGCCATGACTTGCAGCCATGCTGGCGCAGCAGAGGTACCACAGCACCACCAGTGAAGAAGTAATCAAATAAAATACATTTTATTAATTTTTGTGGAGTTCGAAAATTAAATTTCGATGTCTGATTTGATTGATGTAAATTTTTAATAAGTTAAGCCCCATATTGGAGAAGGAAGCCCTTGTTTTTGGCTCTTAAAAAGTCATGGTAAGCTGCAGGCTCGGCGAGAAGCAGCTTTTCGAATTCAGCTTTCAGTTAAGTATGATTAAACACTTCAGGTTACGTGTTCAAGGGGCCGGGTTCGAGTCCTTAGTAAGGTAGCACCATGATAATTATTAAAATATGAAATGTTGAACTCAATTTTGAGAGTCAATATCAAGGTCTTTAAATATTGGTTGAGATGAAAAATTATGTTAACATTACAGAATATTAAACTGCATATTATTTAACTTCTGGCGCTCATTACTTTTTAACAATTCTATTTATATAAAAAGTAGTAAATAATTTTCAAAAAATGTAAATATACTTTTTTTTTTTATATATGATTACTTTTCCTTTGCAAACAGACTTGTGTCCTTCAGACAGAATTGTAACCAGACTTGTGTCCTTGTGTGTTCAATAAAACAGTACTATTTTTCTTTCTCTTCTGTTAAGGCGAATGGTCGCCTTAGTTACAAATGTGAAGTTTTAAAGTTTTTAATGTTTTTTGTATGACGCTATTCCCCAACTGTGGGTCCTAGGGTCCCTAGTTAATATTAGATGGCACAGACTATAAGGTGCCTTGAAGGTTGAGGGTATATCAATAAGGCAGTCTTTCGGTGTTTCACTTTACTGGTTGGTTATATTGTCTCGAGTTTAAATATACAGAAACACTTCCGAGGTGTGGTACTGTATTGAACTAATTCGTATTAACTGTGGGCGACATCGTGGGGGGGAGGGGCGGAGGGTGGGGCTCTTCTTTGGACGACGATTTGATACTTAGCTCTGCTTGTAGTGCTTGGTATGTGTCGGCTTGATGAGGTCAGGCGATGTGGGCAGCCTTGGAAAGGCCCGCGTTTCGTGCCGTCTCCCCTCGATTGCTGCTCTGGGTTCGTTCCTCGACGTTCTCCTCTTGTTCCGACGTCCTCTCGCTATTTCCAACGCAACTGACTCTCTCGGCGCGGTGATAAAAACTGAGACCCTCTTCTCTAGTAAATTCGCTTATATCCTCTTTTGAATCCCTCCCTAAGACTGTACACGCACCTTCCCTTGTTGGGAGAGGGGTGTGGAGGAGGGTGCAGTGCAAAAAATACTTCATACATGCACCATGGTTCTTGTTGGTGGAAGGAGGGGTGATCTGCACCCTAAAAATTACCCTGTCAGCTCTCCTTCCGCGGTGCGTGTCCAAGTTGCCCTGCGGTTTGCTAAGGGAGGGGGAAGAGTGCTTGTGGCACCACTTCCAAGCTTGCCATTTTCTCTGGTGTGTTCATTTGCCA
>NQII01000830.1:199982-219603 GCA_002778355.1 Clitarchus hookeri | reverse complement strand
TGTGCTGCAGCGACACGTGTAACTGAGTATCCGTCCTCTGGGTTGACCTGTCCTGGCTGTCCACATGTCCCGCGACGCGTGTTAACTTGTAGGCTCTCGCGGGGAGGATAATATGGCTGGGGAGGGGGATTGTGGAAGCGACGTTCTCTACTTACTATATGTGCCACACATCATGTAGTTGCTTCATTGTAACACCCTTGGAATGTTTGGTTTGAGCTACGGGACCTTGCATAACACAATGACGAAATGCTGTCTTTAAATGAATGTAATAATAATTCTTTACTTTCATTAGATTATTTAATTTTATATGATCAAGATATAAGATATTTTTATCATGAGGTAGATACACAAATATAGATGTACTTTAATTAGCTCAAAATCATAATTTAAATTTCCTTTATTTCTACTAAATGGTAAGTCAATTGCTTAATGTATATTTACACAATGACTACAATTTAAGATATAATAAATTATTATTTTGTTGGTGAGAGATATCACACGATATGTTGAATTATATATGGTAAGGATGTGATAAACGTTTCTGTTTTTTTTCCTTACTATAGACATGATTGACACAATTATAACCGAAATTATATAAATAAAATTACAAATATTATATTACGTCAGCCGTGCCTCCTCTCCCTTTCGAGCCCATTCTGATACACTCTCCACGCAGCAGCCCGGCACACTCCACCTTGCACAGAGGAACCATCAGTGCAGTGCGTCAATTTGCTGTACATGCTGACCGGATCTGCACAGCGACCCTGCGCTCCCTAACACCGTGTGAGCCTTATCCATAACGACCCCCCATTGTCAGTGCAGTGATGTGTGTGATTACAAGGGGCAACATTGTTTCTTCAGTGGGGAGAGCTGGTTTAGCAATTGCATTATATCCTTTGTGTAATATAATGATCATGCATTTATAGGGAACGATAGGGCAAGTTTCCCCATGCAGTGGGGGATGGGTTGTCACATGCGTATGTGCCTGACTTATTTCGTCACCTATTGATGACAGTGAACATACCAATCAGAAAACATGTAAAAAGGGAACGTAACCAGGTACCAATGTAATTTTTTAAGACATATTTGTTTTTCTCATGCAAATTTGTTAGTTGTTGGCTTTATTAGATGGACTTTGGGGAGCAACCCTGACAACCTGACAACATAACATTTCCTAGCAGAGCATTAGTGTATATCATCACAGTTTTAGTAACTGTTTAATATAAGTTTTATTGTCATGTAATATTTGAGAACCATAGTGCCATGAAGGGTGTATCAAAGTGTGAATATGTCATCATCTCAGGGTAGTTTCAGATCATTCATGTTTTGTATTGCAGGATTTTGTTTTGGCCCATGGCATCGCGGCGTCACTGCCTCGACCAGTCAATCTTAACTGGGTCAGGAGGTTGCACACTTTTGACGACCTTCGGCCATCAACTTTTGTGAACATTCTTTCATCACCATAGTTCAATAGTAATTAAAAAGAATGTTTTCATATAGTTTTCTGCCCCAGGCACGTACCTCGCCAGTACAGCTGCAACCCCACTGGTCTTAATTTCCACTTAGATATACGTCGTCCGTGAGACGTTTTCAGCATTAAGTTGGCCAGTGCTGCGCCTAAGCTGCACATCCGCTTCAGTTAAAAGTGTTGTGTACCATCCATCATCAATCTGGACAAAATGTAAGTAACAGCAAATTTGTGTTCTGTAAATTATTTACAGATTGGGTACTTTGTGAACCTTTAAAGCTACTTAATAGTGAACTTCGGGGTCGTCCCAAGTGTTTAGTCGGGGTTATCCCTCTTATTGATATATTTATGCACGTATGTCATGACAACCAGGATGTATTACGTTCGCATCACTGCATAATTTAGAGTAACAGGTGTAACTTCTTGGAGTTATCCCGTAAATAGTTTGCGTATACTGCAGCGACATCTGATCAGCCACAAATGGTCAGTATCCAACCGTGCCATTGACCAGGCCCTGAAAGAGTTTTGTGCTAATCCGAGCCACCAATTTGATTTATTTGGCATCCTTATGGACACCACCACCATCATCTCCATACCAAACCATCTTAGAACATTATTGGTAAAATCCCGGGTAAGAGAGTTACCTGCCTTTTCAGTTATACATCCCGCCCTGTAACCTACTGGTGGCATCATATAATTATCAATTCGGGCTAATACTGATGTGGTCAAGCACTGGCTCGGTGAAATTCCCGTCCCTAGTTGGGAAAGTCAACTTGACACATGGCGATGAAATGAGGATCGTCTCGGTCGACAGCCTAGGGGACTCTGGTTAACACTCCATCACACACGATGGCGAGGTTGTAGGCCGCCTCGCACACCTTAATTAAATTACAAATGAAACACTTACGATGCTTGTGGAGCTATTTATTCCATGCGACTCCTTAATCAACACACACAACTTTGGTACAAAACACATGGCCTTAACGGCCTGGAACTGCGAGCGGCCATGTGGCTTTACAATGTGAAATTCGACTGCGCTTAACAACTCTTCTATGAGAATAACGTTGCTCTCCCCTCGGTGCTATAACAATTAAAACAAATGATCCGGTTCATGAAGTGCAGTGAGTATGAGTTCAGCTTAAGATGTCGGCACCGAGGGCCTTTGCGGAGCGAGAGACTTACACTTCTTGATGCATTCAAGTGCTGAAGAGAACTGCGAGGAAGCGTGGGCCAGCTTCCGCTACCTGAGCGCAGCCAACGCCAAGCGGCGAAACGATGAAGCACAATATACACTAAAAAATGATTATGAGATGAAAGTGACATGAATTAAATTAACCTAAGACAACATAATTTTTCCTTATACAAATACACAATAAAAATGATTATAATAATCCTAAACGTTTCCATTTTACCAGCCACAGTATTGCCAAGTGTACAATGACAAGTGTCCCTGGCTGTGGCTGTGTCGATTGTCTTCCATGATGACAATTATGATATTACTTACATACACTGAATAAATAACACTGAATAAATACCCTGATGCAATAAACTGATGCTATTAATAACACTGAATAAATTATAAACACTGATGCAATTACATTGATGCTATTATGCACACTCTCACTCGTGCCCACAAGCCCGTTGGTGTGGTGTGTCTGGTGTAGTGGACACGATTACGGCAGTCAGAGTGGGCACAAAGGAGCTCGTGAACGCGTGGTTCACATCAATACTCTATACTGTTGTAACATTAACACATTTACTGCTTATACATACTGTTTGACTCTCAATTAGGCCAAAAATTTTGGGAGGTTATTCATGAAGACAAAATTAATCTTATATATATATATATATATATATAAATTGACGCGTGCCGCATACTGCTTTTTGTCTAAAGCGCTGCTGTCATACCCCCGCAATCTTAAACTAGCATTCCCGACGAGAGAATTGCACATGAGTCCGTATGTTCTGCGCCTGAGTCGGCGGCAAGGCAACCCATCACAACCTAGTAGCCCCCGTAGGCGCATTACCGCGATACCGGCTAGCCCGGCAGCGAGGAGAGACAGTCATGCTGCGAGGGAGTTAAGGAAGGGATAGGACTCCACGCGCATGGCGGCGACGTGCGATGCTTGACACAAGGATATATGCGGCGACACGCCAACCACGAGGGGAGTTGATGTCTGCGACCAAAAGGGAGAGATCGCCTACTGGAGCCCTACTCCAGCCCTAAAGAAAGCATCCAGCTGAGATCAGGAGTCACCGAAGAGTCAGCCCCGAAGAAGGACGCCAGCTGTGTGCACCACGCCGACGAGACCCCGCCGAGATCCTGTGAAGAGCCGCCCAGCTGACCGAACCTCAACCTGCCGCCAGAACCACCCCTATACAGCTAAGGGCAGCGTTCATCGCTCAAGGAATGTAAGGAGCCTTTGAGTCCCCAGATCTGCCCTTAAGGCCCTCAACTTGCTGGGTACAGACTCGGAATGTGTGTCTACATTTTCGCCGAATAAATACTGCTTTATTAACACCACTTAGAGATCACGTCATTGCTCCCCCCTATTCATACGAAGAAGAGATCACCCCCTCAAGAAACCACCCGCACCACAGCTGCCATCAGTCGCAGACCCACCTCTCCCCTGGTAAGAACAATAGTACTCCTCTGCCCCTCCCCATCGCAGAGGACAACAGCCAACTGGGTAAGACAGAGTACAATCAGCCTCCAAAATTAGCCCCCCGACGAAGCTTTGCCCTTACGGCCACAGAGAGAAAGGAGACTAAAAATTGCCCGACGTTTCAACCCTCGACACCCAAGGTGCCTGTAGTCTGCTCCAGAGAGGCAACTCGTACTCTACGAACCAACCTGTATATCACAGGGAACTAGTAGCATCAATATATATATATATATATATATATATATATATATATATATACATATAATTACACCACTCACTCATCTCCCTGCTGTTGCCACAGAAGTAATTCCAGTGGGACCAGCAAACTGATGACATGTTAACCAACATCAAAGCCAGTTTTCATTTGGGTACAATGCTAGCAAGGTATAACCAACCACACACGACACTTGTTTTTGCAAACAGACCACTGTCAAGATGAATTAGGTGAGTTGTTTTATCAGTGCGGAGACGAGAGTGAAAAGCACACAACTGATTGTGCGAGTGCGAAGTTTGGGCAAATCTAACGCCAGTGCAATGAAAATGCGCAGAAGTATCTGGCTGTAAAATGGTCTGTGAATAAGCACCGAGTCTCTTTCGAATACCATAGATTCAACCAGCGCACGGACAACTGGTGTTTAGTGTGGCTGCACAACATGCGAGAGCACATCAGAAGCTGTCTGAGAGGTAAGTCTACAAGAAATCGGTGCTGCCAACAATTGCAACTCGTGTGAACTGTATGGCTGTATAGTACAAACCCAGTAAACATGTGACATTACTAGCAAACACCTTAAGGTATGTGAAATGCAAGCACCCGAGTGTTGGCATATACTAGACAGCCATAGTGAACTGTGTTCCCCAACTGTGCATGTTGTATGTTGCGTGTTTGTTCCGTCTGCTGCCAGGGCCAAAGTGTTGTGTTATGCCCACAGAAGTGAATTTGAAGGCCACTAGTAGAACATCTTAAGGACAACTAGGATGTTAGCAAGTAAGGCAGAGTGGAAACAATGTGTCCCAACCAGGACACAAACCCGGGTAACCACTAACATAACCATGTCCTGAGGGGCTGAAGGATGACACCGTGAAAGCATAGCTACCAAAATTACCCAACCCGAGCCAATCAGTGGATAACTGCTGGCTACCCCGCAGGAATGCGCCATGCTATAAGGACATAATTCTACGACCTGTACCAACCTCTGTGTTACATACATGGAAGCCAGAGTGACTCTGCCAGTGTTGCCCAGGGGAACAATACCACTGGCACAGTGAATGTTCGATCAAGAACCAATTTGATCAGGGAAACACCCCTTCAGGTAGGTCGGCCAGATACGCCATACTTGTGGTCGAAAGAACAACACCCACCAGACAAAAACCAAGCTAAATAAAACCATCTTAGTAGTCTTAGTTCAAGTAAGCAGTGGCATCTATCAAATGTTTAACATTCTCATCCTAATTCAAGGTACCAACACAACAGCCTTAATTGATACTGCTCAGTCATATAACTTTATACATAACAAATTTGTCAACATGCAAAATTTGAAGCCACAACTCAGATTCATGCAACTAGCCACCCGAGACAACACTGGAGAAGCGATTGACAGAACATCACTACCAATACACATAACAGATGTTTACGTGCAAGATGAGGCATTAGTCTCGGGGGATATTAGGGAAGATATCATTGTCGGTCTGCCCTGGTTGATTCAGCAACAAGCTATTTTTGAAATTGCATGGGACAGAATCTATTTGGTTGTACAGAAAAGTGAACCGTATATAATCAGGGCAGCCATATACCAGGAGAGAACCCCACTGTACAGGCGGATGAACTTGTTCATGACATACCACCACACTACAGTGCACTCATACAGGAGTACTCGATAAAAGGTGAAATGTGTTTGCAATGGTGGACCCATTTTGACATATAATTGTAGTAGAACATCGCATTCCCACGATACATGATTAGCCAATCTACACATCGCCACCAGATTGCGGGCTGGGCCATACCCCCAGAAAATTATACGGAAACAGATTAACACACCCAAAAAGTACATAGCGTATTTTGTTAATGCTTAGTGGCATAGACTATATGATGCCTGAAGGTTAAGGGGTTTGTAATTATGTAGACTTTGGCTGTTTCAATTTGAAGGACGAATATATTGTCTCGGATATATTCACAAATAAACAACATCAACACTTGAGAGGTGTGGTACTCTAATAATTTGGTTACTCGGATTGACTGCTAACGACTTCGTGATGGAGGGGGGCTTCTCTTGATGGCGTACTGAATACTTATATCTTGCTGCGGGTGCTGTCAGCTGTGGTGGGTGAGCTCCGGCGATGGGCGGCCTTTGGCAAAGGCCCGCTGTTACTGCCGTCTCACTGTGGTGATGTTCTACTGACGTGGCCGAAGGTCCGATTTGCCCCCGGCCAAAAATGGCGCAGCTGACCTCTCTCTGCGTTGCGATCTTCAACTGGCTGCTCGATGGTCTCCTGATCTGACCTCTCTGCGCGGTACTAATGAACTGATTCCCACTTCTCAAGGAAAGGGGTTTTTATACTTGCCAGTGTCCATCCTTAATATTTGTCGGCACGTGTCGCCTTGTGGTGCGGAGGGGGGAGGGGGTAGGTCGCAGAACAATGCCTCGTCCCTAGTTTACTCTCGTCAGCTATTTCTTTGGTGCGTTTCCACATTGTCCTGTGGTTAGCTAAGGGGGTAGGGGGGTGTTCTCGGCACCAATATCCATCTCGTCACCTATTTCTGTCGTGGTGCGTGTATTTTGAATTTAGGCGAAATACACATGATAATAATTGGTGATATCCCGTGAAACCTCTGCGCTCCACAGATCTCACGGGCAGGCGAGAGGCATAGGGGGTGAAGGGGGTGGCAGGGAGGCCTACGCAGCAGGACGTGCAGCAAGACACGTGTAATTGCGGTCCATTCTGGCTGTTCACCTGCTTTGTGACACGTGTCTCTACCCTGGTTATGCGGGGGGTGGGTAGGGGGGGTGGTTGTGGGTCAGCATCGCTCTACTATCCCTAAACCGTCACACGACAAGATAAACAAAATTATTCAGGAAAGTGTAATCGAGCTAACAGACAGCCTTTACAAGTAGGATTTTACACTGGCACCAAAGAAGAAAGGGACCTGGCACTTTTGTGTCTACATCCTCACTATTAACCTTACTTCCCAGTGTGCAGTACCTCTGGTTACTAACATTCGAGATTCATGTGCCATCCGAGGGAATGCAAAAATTATTTCCTCCCTTGATTTATGCTACAGATACTGGTAAGCATCAGTCAGACTAGCCGACCGACACACGACGTCCTTAACCGCCCCTAATGAGAGGCGATTCCAATTTCACTCCATACAATTTGGATTAAAATGTCCACAAGCAACTTTTCAAACATGATAGTAAGTGTACTGGATGGTCTGTTAGGCGAATTCACCTTATCATATTTTGATGATATAATTATCTAGTTGCATACCTGAGAGGAGCATGTGGTAAAGTTGGCTTTTGTACTAGAACGATTAATAATCAACATAATTACGTGTGCTAACCAAAAGTGCAAAATCAGGAATATATTACCTTAACCAGTTCACCAGGCCGAACTATTTTCGCAATTGTTTTCTGGTGAATTATGGTTGGTATTCCACAGTTACTCGGTGGATCTTGCAACTAGGTGTACTACAATCGGCATTTACTTGATGACCCAAAAAGTAAATACAGGTTTTTTCAATATGATGTTGCAAACCCAATTTTTTTATGTAAATGTAATGATATCCACATAGCTAAGTGAGGGTGTGATCAGCCAAACATGTGGTTTGGTGTATGTAACTTAGACATTTTTGTGTAACCTTATAGTTGATGTTACTTTTTAAATATTTTTTGGTATTGTAGGATGCCCCAGAACTATCAGCGGAAGCTGGGAGACTGGAAATACTGTAACTACTCAGGAAAACAACTGAGTCACTGCTTAGAAACTATTAGGAATGAAAGTACAGAAATGGCGGCCGCTCAAAAATATGAGATTGCCAGAAGGGTAACCAATAATAATTTGAAAACCATAGTTATTCTTCTCCTGGATGACAAACATATGTAACGTACTCCAGAAAAAGAAACCCATTTTTTTTGCATAATAAAGCTGAATTAATTTAGTTTCCTGGTAAATCTATATGACCTCAGGGTTATAACTAGGTGGTACTAAAATCGCATTGGAAGAGTCGTACATGTTTTCTCACAAAATGTACCTGGCAGAGAATTGGTCTTAAAATTATTGCAGCGACACACAGAGCTTACTATTAGTTTTGCATCAAACATCAAAATGTGCCATACTGTTCTAACCCCTTATATTTTAACAGCTTATATTGCCAACTTGGCAAATGAGTTAAGTTGCCTTATAATGTCTGGAACTTCGATAATGACTCCAACTTAATGGATAACCTTGGCAATAAAATAAACTTAACAAAGAGCGAGACTATGCACCTGGAATTTTTTTAAAGCAAGCAACTCTATTATTATGAAAATATGATGCCTCCAGCGAGTTGGAGGATCGGATGGTTCGCTAACGAAGCCGGTTATTCCCTTACCCGGGATGTTACCAGAGATGTAATGAGTACATGCGTGATAGTGCTGCTGGTGATAATGTCCATAAGGGCACCAGCTAATCAATTAATGACTCGAATTAGCACCTTACTCTTATCAGTGCCAGGTCGATATTCGAGCGAAATACTTAACCCTGGCATGAGCGTGGTTAAAGTTGCTGATTTATCTCTGCTGATCCAATACTGCTGCGGTAACTCAGACGGGATGTGGAAAACCTCGATAATACTCATGACACATTAAACTTGTTAGGTTTTGTAATGCAATGATGCAGCTATGTGGGCATGATGCGCCGTATTTGTCATGACATCATGGCATGAACACACAATGGGATTATCCTGAGAAAAAAATGTTTTAGGACATATTCAGGACATGCTCCCAAAGTTCGTGGCGAAGCGACTACTAGGTTTACAAGGTATCTTACTGGAATAAAATACACACGCAATGTAACTTGATACATGTATATATTCCAGATGATTATTGATTAATGATACAGACACCTGTAATTAGGCGGGCTAGCTGCTTAGGTCAAGCAGAGGCCGACATACGGTAGTAAAATGCCTCTCGGGCGAATTATATTTAATGCAAAATAAATACTGGTTGGGGTTGCAGATGTGCCAGTGAAGTGCGTGCCTGGGGTAGCAAACTAATAGCAAGGCTCCAGTATGTTAAATAATTGAACTATGGTTTTGAATGGTGACTGACAAAACGATGAAGGTACCAGGCAGTGAAATGTGCGCAAACCTCTGTTCCCTATGAGGACCAACTGGACGAGCCAGTGGAATTGTGGCATTCACCTCGTCAATACTGTGCGCAAAACTTTGATGATGAGATGTATGATGTGAGTTCCACATACAAGCAGATGGTACAGCTACTGGAATTTAAACCATTTGTGTTGCTTTTATGCTGAACAATTAATTAACATAGACATGAAAACTATTGAAACCCTTGGATAATCTGGCACTACTACTACATATGAGAATATTGTGTTTTTCAAGTTGGCAGAGGTGCTCCATTAGTTTCTCTGTTCAAAACAACTCTTGAAATGACATAGAATACATAATTAAACCTTATAAAATACAACAAACACCTCGTAGAGCTTTATTTCCCCAGAGCTTCTAGTTTAAATGGGTATTTCCTTCGAGATTTACTGATGTTGGGTGACCATGAGTGCGTATAACACACGTGCCGCACCGCACGAGAGCATCTGCTATGACAATACCTCACTATGCCATGTAATTTCCTTACTGGTTTAATTTAATGCAAACCCTAACCCAGCTAGTCACACTAATTCTGCAATGCTGCCTCTTGTAATAGCTCGCGTACTAATCTGACTTTCGGGGTCGGCATGGATAGCACGCATACAGTAGTATGCAGACCTGATGGTTCACAACATTTCACTTGAGTGCTCAGGTCTGCTGCACAGAGATAGAATGTATACATGGGATCAAAAGAAAGAGGTGGCACGGCCGACATCAAATGCAATTGAAGTATTACCACTGTGCATGTGAAATTGGTCCTCAGATAACTATACCACACACCAAGTGGATGGTCTGATTCTCAGACATTTATTTATTTGTTTGAACTGATGAACTGACTAAAGAAGAATGGTGGGGGAAAATGGCATCATATGTGGCAACAATCGTACCACATAATCACTTCACATCATTGAGCTATGTAACATGAACAACATTACCCTCATATGCCTCCCCCCCCCCCCAAACAGTACTCACCTCATGCAGCCTTTATATTTTCCAGTATTCAAATCTCTTAAGGGGATGTATCCTTGCAATTTTGTATTTGTGTATTTTCCTCCATAACTTAATTTTCGGTGTGTAATAAACCAAGCTAGTTAAGGCATAGGGGCTATCTTAACAGTTATTTGGAACTCCATCTCATTTTTCTGACATGATTAGTTTCACATCTGTAACCATAATCAAATATTGCCTAACTATTTAATAATGTAAATCCCACATGGGAAAACACATGTATAATTGAAATCACACAAATATCAAAATATTCGTTCTACTCTATGTCGTGTTTAGCATTGATTTTTATAAGACCTGTCATAAATATTAATCACTATGATATGCAAGAAAAATGTAGGATGGAATGGAAACTACCCCCTTAAGGGCATCTGGAGAAAGATGATAGGACAATGAAAGGACAGTGAAGCTGGGAGGAGGAATGCTGTTATCTCCAAACAAGAGTTCCCTCATATAATGAAACCACATATAGAAGAATCGGAGATGCTCATAGTAGAAAATATTATTTCAGGTTTCCGAAAATGTGTAATACACACTGTCGAAGTAAACCAGTTTATTTCTAGGACCCCTTCAGCAAATAATTAATTTAATGGTGATACCATTAAAAATTATTTTTAGAATGCCTGGAAAATCAGAAGACACGAATTGCACGACTTGCAAGAGTCGTCAAGAGAAAAAAGTTTGGAGTCGATTCTTGAAGAAGTATTGACTCTGAAGATTTCCAGTGTCCTCCTCAGGACACTGCACAACCTACCAAATGCTAAAGATGTGCCCGAAAATAAAAGGCAGATGCAAAAAAAAAAAACAACGGTAAATTGAAACACAGTCAGAGTAAGAAGGGGATGTTGAGGATCCAGAGCATGTCACTTTTTCAGTTTTTCATATGAAACAAGAGCATTCTCGATCTGATAACCTACACAGACCTATTATTAAATTATTCTCAAGAAGATAACGAAGCAAATTAAATTTTCAATTGCAACAAATAAGTGAAAATTTTTTTTGGCTCCCTCCATTCCCTACCCCTCTACCCACCCCTAACCAAAAACAACACCAGGGCACCTTTCAATATTTCCAAAAGACAGCCAGGATAACATGTGACTTTCCAGTATAAGAGAGAAATATTTCTGAGCAAAATGCTAAAATTGCATTATGCAGAGGCTCTAATTTCAATAATGGTGGATTTGAAAAATCTTGGATGTAGCCGGACATTTTTACATATGGCTGGGTGGATGTATTTGAGAATAATAACCCTCCAGAAATTAATTGTCGAAAGGGGACTGTTTAGGGAACAAGAGACAGGGAAGATGAAATGGTTAAGATGTAATTATGGTGGCTTGAATCTTTAATATGACATCCTTTCCTGATGTTTTTCGAAAATGTTTTGTTATTTATAGTTTTTCCATGAAACATTTAAATACCACAGAAATATCGGTGTGGAGCAAAGTATCCTACTCACTGGAATAACTTTGCAACAAAACCAAAGAAAAATATGGAGTGCCTATCAGATGTTTCATTTCATTCTATTAAAGGGCTAAAGAATAAAATGTAAATATTCCAATGTTTTTACAACTTTTCACAACAAAATTAATATATATGTTATATGGGTGTTGCTCCAGCGGGAAGGGTGAAGGTAGAGTATTATTGTGGAAATGAATTATCTGGTTGCTGGTAAATGTAAAGAGCACGGAAGGGCAAGCTGTGGGAAATTCACCTGTGTGACCTTCTCCTGAAGATCCCTGTTAACATGATGAAGTCGAATATTGTGATTGTTCAAGATGACTATTTTTGTATATATGAAACCTGATCTACCTAGAAGGGTGTAGGTCCATTCTTTCATCACTGTATGTGTTGCTGTTTTGGCCACCTCACTACACCCATAATTTGCAGTGTTTACGTACGATGCCAACCTTAATGACAGTGTAATAATAATAATAATAATAATAATGAATAAGGTCAGAATGTGTTATTAGGGTAGCAATTATTTTCTCAGCTAGCTGGGAAGGTATCGATCCACCCATGTGCGCTATTGGTGTCGTACTGCAAGGCGCAATATGGCTGTCTCCCTGCCCGATGGGCGTGGCAGTTGTGAGGACATTCGTTACATATTGTGCCGCTTCGTGTTGGCATAATTCAGTGTCATCCCCGGGAAACACCGGCAGCTGTACACACGAAATTTTTGAAGCCATTGTATTTGGCTTGTCTCAAAGTGTCTCTGAATTCCGAAAGGACTGTCTGTATCACTGCATCTAATACATCCGCAGCTGCAATATGGGGGTAAAACCGAGCTACGAGATTTACCTTATTCCTCATGATTGTCTACTGGTCTTCATGAGCCTTTTGATGCTCAATAAAAATACTCAGCTGTATCTGCAAGGTTGCCAGTGTCGTGGTGTATTTGGTGAAAAATTTCGTAGCAAAATGTGACCTTGTTATTTGGTTTTCGGTAACAGATCTCCACCACATGCACACATCACTGGTGAGCTGTGCTCCCATTACACACAGCCAGTCCTTTGGCTGGACACACTACCATTGCAGTCTCTGCACACATTCATCCATGAATGCTCGAGGATCTTCCGAGCCCTAACCATAGAAGTTCGGGAGTGTTTGAAACTTCGCTGGATTAACTGCTGGGGACACATGCGAGTGAAATAATAGGATGTCGTGGCAGGCTGTGTTGGCGTGAGTTGAAGCCCGCAATGTGTTTGCGGCAGTAAAGGTTCCCAATGTCCGTGAGCAGTTGCAAATGTTACATCGTGTCACATTTTACCTGTTATGGGTCAGGTATGGCTGAGTCGCACTTGGTGAGTTGTTCCGATAAGCATTTCTGAAACTGAAATTGAGCCTTGTGAAATTTTCACCACTCGACTGCTGTTATACAGTCGAAGTGACACACTCGCACCTGTAATTGATACCAATGCCCCCAGTGCAGTGTCCACATTTTGGAAAGTCGCACATTTGTGGTGGCACAGGTTTTTGTTTTGTAGTGTAGTCCACTGGCATCTTGAGGTTGCCACGAGTCAGTTCTTGGGTGATGCTTCACTAAGTACATACAAACTGTCTAGTATGCACACCAATGTGTTCTGTAACACTGAATGTGTCCATGAGGTAGTCCCTCGAGTAGCACGTATAGAAGGAAAGGTCACGCCTTGGTCCTTTGCACTGGCATTGGTTACTACGGATATCGCACATGCTTTCGAGTAGCCGGCCAAATAGTTTTGGTGTTAACGAGACATATGTTGGTATAGAAATGCAATGGTAAATGTGCACTGATAGATTCTATTTTACAAACTGGTCACAGTCCTTTGCCTTATAGAAAATGACACAAATGACCACAGGCCAACAATCCATCCCGAAACCGGTAACATGAGTATTTGCGTGGATGTGGAGTTGGTGTTTCGTGGAAAATCTTTCTGGGTGCTTTGGCCCTCCCACTCCTGTGGTTCCCCTGCATGTGGTGACAGCTGTTTCGGAAGTTGTTGTGTTTGGTAGGTGCAGGGGTGCCTCTTGTGTTCTCTCCCTTCCCTTACAGACAATGTCATGGCTGTCCGGAGGGGTGCATGGTGGTTGTAGAGGGAAGGGTAGACAGGTCACTCCTACTGTCGTCAGGAATGCAATACCATGATCGCTTGCCGCTCATGGCAACAGCGATAATGGCGGCTCTGCGAACTGTCACCCTCATGGCAGCAGAGTTTAGACATGTGGAAGGGCACCAATTCTGAAGGTTCGGGGTGGTCACAATATCCGACAGGTGAAATTGAAAGGTTCGGATGGTGTCAGCTTACCAGTAAATGGAATCAGCTTAGATTAACACGAGACTATTGTGGTGGGCTGCGGTTAAAAAGTCCAAGCTAATGAACCACGTGCTCCTGTCTTATTATGTCGTGCATGATTACTGATATAGTCGAGAATAGTGAGATGCTTAAATGTACACACCTACCAAACTGGGATATCGTGGCTACCCAGCATGCCATTCAAATGCACAAGTACACCGCATTACAAAACCGAAAATCATTAACTTTTGTAATATAGAAAAGGGGCCCTTGGTGGATGGTTAAGAGCGGCCATCGCCTTTAGTTGCCAGTGAAGCGGGAATAAAGCATACACACACTTTGATTCCAAACACAAGTTGTATTTCAGATAACAAAATGAGGTCGTACAATTTACTGAAGCGGACATGTGGAACAACACCCTGCACCAGCATATGGTACGGTAGACAAAGGCATCGCGCGGAATCTTAGCAAATACATTAATAATGAAATATTGCCAGAGTTGTTTGAGTCTACTCTGGAAAGGAGGTGAGCTCTGGTGTGCGTAAATTAAAGAAAAATGTTCCGGTAAGAAATTAAGTGTATGGATATTTCATAGTTGTTGCTCAAACGTTGCTTCACCTTATAGCTGTGTTATGCATACCTGTCCTGATGCCCACTCTCACTATACTGAAGAGGGTTTGGCGAGGTGGTCGTAACATAGCTACCACTGTCTGGCAAAAACATAATGCCCTTGAATAAAACTAAAATGAATGATATGCTATTATATAACACGAGTGTAGCAATTACATTTACCTTGTGTCAACACTGTTGATGCAGATGTTAAAAGAAATGATAAATATAACGTAACAATAATATTTATATGTAATGTATTTTGTTTCTGTTAATTCTTTGCATTACCTCAAATGTAAGCATATGCACAAAACCCTTTTACATGAAGAACGAATGTCTCTGTATTAAATAAAATGCAATTGCAGTTAATATTTTTATTTCGTAAATTTTTACGAAAAACTTTGTTGTTGCTCACTTTGGGTTTAGTGTCCCACTGCTAGAGTTAGAAATAATAATTTTAATTCATTATAAAAAGCACTCACTAAAGACGTTACTGGAACTAGTTAAGGAATCCACTATTTCGTTTTGTGAAATATGACATGGTTTTTGAGGTCTTATGACAACGTGGTCTGTACTTTGTATGTGAACGAGGGCAGTGGACATGAAGGGAAATTGTTACATTCATTTGTGGAAACATCTTGATTATTGTCGATAATGTGTGTCATACTATTTACGCCACTTCATTACATCTATCTAGAGTTTTGCCCTGTTGGACTGTTAGTTTCTGCACTGACTTGAGATTTATGTCTTGGGGGTTTGGTCTCCGGTAATGCTGTGCACGGCCAGTGTGCAGCTAGGATAGCCCCTACGAGGGCTGGTAGATGGTGCGCGAGGGTCGACGAGGTCTCTGGGGGGAAATCACGGACGGCATCAAACGTTATATTGATTAATTTCCTTTATGTAAACCACACATCAATGCATGCTCCAGTAACAGTTTGTGCCTCCATGGTCGACAGTCAACCTAGTATAAACCGTGCCGTTTTGACCAGATAACCACGAGTGCGATAGAAAGTGCTGATTGGGATCGAACACCCTTGCCTTGTCACTATAAACTATGTGACTCAACCAGCCATTTTGGTTTATTCGTTCCAATGGGTTTATTCGTCCCCAATAAAAGTGGCCCAACACTATGCCCTTTTAATGCTGTGATGCCAACCATACTTTGGGGGGAACTTCGTGGCATCTTGTGCCTGTACACCTGGTATCTAGTCCCGTTATACCATGTCCCCTGAGCCAATGGGTAGGGAAAAAGTGCTACCAATATAAAAACTACATCAAATTGCGACATAATAAATTGGGTACAGCCTTTAAGCTGTTAGAATCCCATATTAATTACCTTCGGTGTGATTTTTTTATCATCTTCATATTCGGGAATGGATACCCACACCCTTGTGGAGAACTTTGAATCGCTAGCGACGAATTTCTTTAGGCAAGACTTAGCCCAGAATTTTTTCTCATTATTAATATTTGTGTAACTTTTTTAATTTGTAATCAAGTGCGCATATGTGTTTTTTTTTTTTAGAGTGGACTGCCAAAAATGTATTTATATTTAATTAAGTATTCAATTGAAGAGCAGTGCCATATCAACTCACACAATTTTTACAGATGTAATATATTTTAATTAGGGCTGTGTATGTCCCCAGTGTATGCTAATGAATATGTTGGGTTTTTGTAACATTTAAATTTAATTTAGGATTTGTTGTATTTTGCATTGTTCTGGTGTCGATTTCAGTCATCTCCACCAAAAGAACTAATTCTCTCATACTCTTGAGTTAGGCAGGTATAAAACCTTCCCTTTCTACGTTTGTAAAGGTTAGTTTATAAAGTTTAACATTTAAATCATTTAGAATTTCATGGTCTTTATGTTGAGTAATGCATTATTTTCCATCATGCTTAGTTTCTAATGTCAATATCGTAGATTTTCCCTTATCTGTGATATCAGAATTTAATTAAAAAATTAATTTTTAGAATAGGTAATAATTTATTAACTATTATTAAATGTTATACCTCTTTCCTTTTGCCATAACAGACGGGTGTTTTGACACAGTTTTATCTATGGTCACTGTCACAGTGTAAAAGTTACGAACTTTGTGGAGAGATTACTTTTGGTCTACCTTGAAAATAGAAGGAATCTATTGAGAAGATGACTGCACACGATCAGATTCGAGCGATGTTGGATCAATTGATGGGAACGGGAAGGAATGGTATGATTTAAATTCTTAGGGCTTAAAACAAACATTATTGATAGTTTTGGTTTTTGAACAAAATGGCGTCGTTTATTGTAGCTTATGGGTCGGGTGGAATTGAAAATGTTTATAGTCGTAGAGGTTTCACAGTTATGCATTGTGAGATATTTCTGTTCATTCAATTAACACGCTGGCAAGTGAAATTCGCCAAGTGAAAGCCCACGAATGAAAAAGTCGATGGCGATTTATGTCTACCAAGAACCTATTTCTAATAGAAAATTACAAATTTTTTTTTGCAGTTCTTCGCCCGGCTTTTCCATTCATGAGGTTATAATATCCTCATCAGGCGCAGCTTGTAAATCATCTGACAATTCACGAGCATGTATAGGGAATGGTGTTGATGGCAGCAGAAATGATGATTCTTGAGTGTTACAGGCTTCATTGCCAATTTCTGAGTTGTCTGGCAGAAGCTGAACTCTAAGATCATAATACTCATTTTAAAGTTTCTCTTGCTCTTCAAGAGATAATAATGGAACAGTTTTAGAGGGTTAAAAAACACCATCAGTGACAATCCCATTCATCCTCTGAACAGCTGCCAGACCTGGAGGAACATCATTCTCCTTACTTTTGCTACCTTTCAGTTTTGACAATTCCTCCTCTGACATACCTGGCTATGGTACAAAAGGGACATCACTCTTTGGATTCTTTGGCTGATCTGGAGAGCATAAATTCTCGTCTTAATCATCAAATACAGTCAACTTGACATTATCTTTGTCCAGCACTGCTGCACAGACCACATTGGCCGCAGGCTCTTTGGTAAGTGGAAGTGCAACAATCTGTGGTGGAACCTTCAGCACACCCTTGACAGACTTCTGCTCCACCACATGGGGCGCGGTTTGACTAGGCTTGTAAACGGATTGCTTGCTCATCTGTATATACGTGGAAGGGCAGGCTTTTGACTTCATAATTTACCTCAGCATTTTCTGAAAACAATGTGTCATACATTGTGTGACATCTTGGATGCAGGGGACCAGACATCCTGTGTCTTCCACAGTTCACTAACTGTCTTGAGTGCCTCTCTGGTGTTGGCTGTGATTGACTGGCTGGGAAATGAAGACTGATCAAGGTTGGCACCATCAAATAATCCCTCCAACTGAGGATCATGCTCTGGTATTGTAAATTCATCTTTTATGTTATGGTGCTGACACGACGGTTGTTTATTCAAGTCCAAGTAACTGGCAAAGGTCCGGCAGCTTTTCTGTGCTGATGTATGCTCCAAAATATTATCTTTGGTTTCCAGATACCCAGCAGATGACCCATCTTTGTGTGTACTTAAGTCTTTCAATTCTCATAACCCCACACGGCAGTACAGCATGTTCTCTCTCCCTCTGTTGGTCTGCTTTCTGTTTTCTTTGCACCTTCCAAGCGAAGCTGTGCATATATTTTCCTGTACACATTTACACGAACTTTATGCTACTGCGTGAACTTTTAGGGAAGGTTGTTTAGTAATGATATAAGAAAGAAAACTGTAAATTGTTCATTATCATTTGAGCTGGTGTTGTGTTACAAATCAAGTGTCGTATGTGGCAGATTATATTTCTGGGGGTGGGGTATAATTTATCTAGCCCCCATTTTGTACACTAATGCGACACAATAATTTGGATGATTCTGTTTTTCTGAATATAATTATATGTTACATTTTAATTGGTTTCGAATTTTAGTGGTCAAGGTAAAAATATTGGATGAAAAAAAATCGCTGCCTCTAATTGCATATATTTTATCGTAATACTGGGCGTTTAGTTGGCAGTCGCCCATGTAGAGTAGTTCCATGTTTTAACGTTCTACTTTCCATAAAGTTAAAACATTTTTGTTACCTGCAATTATTTTTTTTTTTTTATTGTATGCAAATAATATAATTTGGCGTGATTGTTAGACTTTTGTTTCTAAGTCTTGCATCGCATCGCTGATGCAATGTTGAAATTTGTTCACTGTTTGTCTTTTTTTTTCACTTAATTTTGTTAATTATGCAGTTAAGGTGCTTTTCTGCAAACCCCCCTCCTCTCTCCCCCAACGAAAAGTGGTATATTTTCACTCTACTAATTATGCAGAACACGAATATACTAGGGGCATTAATATCGGACTAATTTTATAATATGTGCCCACCTAACATAACAGAACCTAACCACACGAGTGAATCACTATTTTGCATTTTTAAACTAACCTAAGATTGTTGGGTTTTAAACTAACCTCTGAATTTTAGGGTTTTAAACTATTATAAGAATTTAGTCAAATCTAGGATGTTAGGGATTTAAAGGATTCGTTAAACACACGGAAGAATATCAATTAACTCGCCTAGGTAGCGGCGAGTACAATTCCTCTGTCCTCGCCCAATTAAACTGTTGTACACCTTACCTCACTCGACGAAACAAGTAACCTCCGCCACATAGGCGAATATTATGCACAGAAGCACACGTTCATAAGCGAAAATATGCACAGAAGCACTCGTTATTGCACTCTGTTTTTAAATCGGTCAGATTCTGACGTTACAAGTTGCGCCC